>CM029014.1:129658774-130110862 GCA_016801055.1 Panax notoginseng | reverse complement strand
TCGATAACAGCATGCCGTAAAAGGTCTTATACACCTCCAATCGGTTGCCCGAATTGAAGTTCTAAAAGCTCGAGCAGACATTACATTGCACGCGTTGATACCTACTTCGAGACGGTAGGACCGTAGGGTACATCTTGTCAAAATTTTAGACAAATTTTAGATATCTCCCCCTCTATAATAGAAGGGCTTGGGGGTAGCCATTTTAGAAAGTGGGAAAAAAGGCGAGGATGCCCTGTCAAATTTTCTGTGTACACACCCCTAAGATGAGTGCTTTCTCATTTTAAACACTTGTTTGCTCATATATAGCTACTTTTCTACAGGCAAGGAGCCGAGTGTTTCATGTAAGACCCAACTTATTAATGAACAAAATCAAATTTTCTCTAAATTTATTGTGAATAATAAGGTGTTAATTTGATATAATACTTTGGTTATGGGGTGAAATGTGCAAATTTTACAAAATAAACAAGTGGTTATAAAATTTCATTTTGTCGGGAAATATTCATTTGGCGTGGAATATTCTTTCTGTCGGAGAATATTCGTACGACGGTAGAGCTATTTGTGGGCCCCATAACGAAAACGATTGGACTGAAGATAACGACAAAAATTGAGTTTTTATAAATAAAGGCGTAGTTGTTTCCGTTTACACTATTAGAATACCCAGTGGTTAAAATACAGTAATACGCGGTGGTTGCACAGTAGACAGGATTGCCACAGTATTTTTTAAATTATTGATTCTTACGTAGGAAAGCACTACTCAATAATTGTTACAGTAGTTAATGTTCAATATTTTATTTGATTGATTCAATAATTGCTGCTTGATATTTTATATTATTGTTGTGTTAAATAATTGTCACTGCACAGTATTTCCCATTCATCAGATCAATAATTCTTATTATTTGAATAATATTATTTGATAACTTTATTGGCAATGTCTAGAAAGTTCTGTCTAAGGAGAGGTTTGGTCATCTAATTGCGCGCCAGTAAGGAGAACTCCTTATTAGAAAGCCCCCTCTTTCCTGGGAACGGCCTTCCTGTTATATCATAAAATGTGATTATATAATTTTAATGTGAATAATTTAATTATTGATTCATATGATAAGGAAATATTTATTTTATATGTATATAAATGTTGGATATTTTTGTGGTTAAAAATGCAGGAGTTTATGTTGAGGTGTTTTTCAGTATTTTTGTCGGAATAGAGGTATAAAATCAATCAGGGTTTTTGAGATATATTGCGGAGTTTATATTTTTAATCCGACCGTTGGATCGTTGTGATTTTTGGATATGCTTTACATATATAAGTTGACTATATGTCACAAATTTTGAACCGTTAAAAATGAATGTATGATTTATTATGAATTTTAAGAGATGACTGGTTCAAAAATTGTTGAAGTTTCGAATTTATCATTTGGCGGAAAATTTAGAATTGGTGGGCCCCACTTTTGGTTGGTGAAAAATGTGCTGAAATTTTTATTCAAATGTGATAGGTGGGAATAGTAGCAGGTAAAGCCATCAGGTTGCAAGTCATGTCTGCTTCGGCGTGCCAATATTTTTCTATAAATAGAGGGCTAAGTTAGAATTGAAAATCACACCAGAACATAAGTTTTCTCTCTTTCTCTCTCTATATTATTGAGCGTATTTTGTGAGTATTTAGATACTTTGAGAGTTGCTATTCATCACAAGTTTCTTTCAGCCTCATATACGTATTTTCTGATCAGAAGTACTGATATTTTGAGGTAAGGGATATTATTTTCTTTCAAATGATATTATTTCTTCAATATCATTAAGCCAAAATATTGATATGAGTTTTTATCAAATTTGGAATTTTTTGTGTCGGGGTTACTATTCACGTATACGGCAATATTCACGTATACGACACTATTCACAAAAAATGAAATTTTCTTCTTTTTGTCCAAGATGTCTATTATGGTTACTATCTTTGATTGTATCCATATTTTGATCTTTATTTTTGAATTCTGCTCACAATTGATTATTATGAAGTATTATTGATCTTGGATAAACTGTTATATGAATCCCTACTATTTGTCCTTCTGTCTCACTGGATTCGTTTTCTTTAAGATAATTTTTCATCATCCTCAGTCCTAAATGATGATATTACTGAATATCTTTGGCCTGTAGTGCAAAGATGAATGATTACTGATGAATATCTTTGGCCTGTAGTGCAAAGATGAACAGGTGTTGAGATGAACATGACCGACTGGTTTTACAAATGAATATCTTTGGCCTGTAGTGCAAAGATGAATATATTATTCAGGATGTATTTTAATTGATGTTACAGGGATAAAATATTGATGATGGACTTTTAAATCTTAGAAGATAGTAAAATTCTTTCTCTACTTGACTCTTCTAATGGTTTGTTTTTCCGCTGCAGTTGTTGATCTAAAACTTGTTGTCTATTATATTTTATCAGATTTTTCCCTGTTGAAGACTAACGATAATTTGTTGTATATTATCTTAGTCATAATATTCTTTACTGGGCTAGTTGAGCTCACCCTTTTCTTTTTGTTCATTTTTCTCATGAGGTGAGAACATAGCAGGAACTAGTCGGGGTGTGGAGTGATGTTTCCAGAAAGATGTGTTAGCAGTCCTCACTATTTTGTAAAATAGTATTTGAATAATTGTAATGAGGATTTATTTGAGTGTGGATATTGTCTAAAAGACAATATTTGTATTTAAACTCCCAGTATTGTGTTGTCGTATTTTACACGACAATTATTGTAATGAAGTTGTATTTGTTTCTGTACCATGTATTTGGCGACTCAGAATGGGTGTTGTATACCTTTTTTGGGGCGTCACAGTTGGTATCAAAGCTTAGGGATATGGTCTCTAGCGGCTGAGATCGAGGAATAGAACTAGGAGGGGAGAGACGAGTAAATCCTTCGCTAGTGTGTTGACCTAAGCTTATTTGTTGGTCGATCATAATATGGGATATTATGTGATATGTTAATTTGTTTAATTAACCCTTGTTTTATGGCAGTATTTGAGAATGGCAGCTGGAGAACGTTAATAATGGAGTAAATGAGACCGTGGAATAACCTTTTGTCACAAACAAGGAGAACGTGCAACAGGAAGGCAATATTCCTCCTGTAAACAACGTTACCGGGCAAACGATGAATGATGGAATGTTTAGGAGCTTTTTGCAGTTCATGCAAAATAGACGAGAGAGACTCGTGTACAAAATACGGGTGGAAATGATGGCAACGCGCGGTTTGTCACAGCAAGCAGTTCAAAGAATTGGGACCACCAGAATTTGGGGAAAGCCGGATCCGATCATGGCGGAAACGTGGGTCAAGCAAATTACCAAGATATTTTATGTCTTGGGATGCACGGAGGAACAGAAGGTTCCATTCGCCACATTTATGTTCTGTGGTGAGGCAGACTACTGGTGGGAATCTGTGAAGCGTACCCAGCCAGACGCACTCAGCATGTCTTGGGAAACATTTCAGAAACTGTTCAATGATAGTACTTTCCTGAAAGTATTCGTCATATGAAGGAGGTAGTAGTTTTATCAGACTGGAACAAAACAACATGACTGTGTCCCAGTACGAGGCGAAGTTTGCAGAGTTATCCAGGTTTGCACCTCATTTGGTGGAGAATGAGGAACGAATGACAAGGATGTTTTTGAGAGGTCTTAAAACCCGAGATTCGGCAATATCTTATCTCTCATAAATTTTCTCTTATATTCAGATGTTGTAAACAGGGCTCAATTATTAGAGCGAGATAATGAGTATGTTCAACCGAGGGACCACAACCAGGGTCATACCGGTGTGGTGGCAGTCATCGGAGCAATGAAAACCAACAGGGAGGAAAACATTCGGACAAAAGCGGTAACCACTCTGGTGGTAATCGTGGCCGTGTGATAATAGGAGCGAGTCGAGAGGAGATTTCAAGAAGAGAAGGTACAACAATGTAACGTGAAGACGTCAGCACAAACATCAACTATTTTTAGGGGAGAAGAACGACCACCGGTCGTATGTTACAAATGTAGAAAAGAGGGACATATCAGCCCAAACTGCCCACAACAATCCAAGGTATGTTATAACTGTGGAAAGGAGGTCATATCGCTCGAGAGTGTTCTGTAGCAAAACCAAGTTCAGCGGGATGGTGACTCCAAAAGTTATCCCAGATAAGTCGAAATCAGCGGTTCCTGGAAGGGCGTTTGTCGTGACTGGACCAAAACGCGAGAAACCCGAACGAGGTGATCACGGGTAAGCTAATCTTGAATTCTTGCGAAGTTTATACTTTACTAGATACCGGTTCTACCCATTCTTTTATCTCTCCTACTTGTGCTCAACGTTTAAACTTGACTCCGGAGAAATTGACCTTTGACTTATCTGTTGAAACTCCGTTGGGTGAAACCTTTGTTACATCTACAGTTTATAAATCTTGCTTGATCCAAGTTGGCACATCACATTACCTGTGACCTTATCTCTTTAAAGATACTTGCATTTGATGTGATTTTAGGGATTGATTGGTTAACTACTCATCATGCCAAAATTGATTGTTTTCGTAAGGTTGTTAGTTTTTCATATTCCTAACCAACCTGTTATACGAATTCAAGCAACCAACCATTAAAATCAATCACTATTATATCAAGCCATAAAGCCATTCGTTTATTGAAAAACGGATGTCAAGCTTTCTTAGCCCATGTTATGGACTTGAACAAAACACGTCAGATTTGAATAATATTTCTGTTGTTAGTGAATTTCCTGACGTATTTCCTGAAGAACTTCCTAGTCTACCCCAGAATGTGAAGTTGAATTCTTTATTGACCTTGAACCCGGTACAAAGCCCATTTCTAAAATCCCATATCGAATGGCTCCTATTGAACTTCAGGAGTTAAAAGTCCAACTACAGGAGTTGTTAGACATCGGTTTATTCATCCTAGTACATCTCCTTGGGGTGCTCCTGTTTTATTCGTAAAGAAGAAAGACGGGAGTATGCGACTTTGTATTGACTATAGTGAATTGAACCATGTCACCATCAAGAATAGGTATCCGCTACCTCGCATTGATGACCTGTTCGACCAGTTACAAGGAGCACAATTCTTTTCAAAGATCGACCTTCGTTCTGGATATCATCAGCTGAAGATTAAAACTGAGGATATTCCAAAGACTGCCTTCAGAACTCGGTACGGGCATTATGAATTCTTAGTTATGTCTTTTGGATTGACTAATGCTCCTGCTGCTTTCATGGATATGATGAACCGTGTATTCAAAGAATATTTGGATCAGTTCGTTGTTGTCTTTATTGATGACATCCTATCTATTCCAAAAGCCGTGAAGATCATGAGCGCCATTTAAAGCTGATATTGCAAAGGCTTCGTGAAAACAAGCTATATGCCAAACTGAAGAAATGCGAGTTCTGGCTTGAGGAAGTAGCATTCCTTGGGCACGTGGTGTCAAAACATGGAGTATATATGACCCGGTGAAGATTGAAGCCATACAAAGTTGGGAGCAACCGAAGTCGGTAACCGAAGTACGTAGCTTTCTGGGCTTAGCTGGTTATTATCGGAGATTTGTGGAAGGATTTTCTCGAATCGCTACTCCGTTAACTCAGCTGACTCGGAAAAGATACAAAATTTGTATGGAGTTGAGGAATGCGAGAAGAGTTTCCAAGAACTCAAGAAGAGACTCATTTCGGCACCTGTTCTGACAATACCATCTGGTTCGGATGGAATTTGTTATCTACAGCGATGCTTCAGGCAAAGGGTTAGGATGTGTTCTCATGCAACATGTCATAGCCTATGCCTCGCGACAACTCAAAGAATATGAGAGGAATTATCCTACTCATGATTTGGAGTGGCAGCAGCAGTCGTTTTTCGCGTTGAAGATCTGGAGACACTACCTGTATGGGGAGAAAGTGGAGATCTATACAGATCATAAAAGCCTCAAATATTTCTTCACCCAAAAGGAACTCAACATGCGGCAACGACGTTGGCTCGAGCTGTTGAAAGATTACGATCATACCATCCAATATCATCCTGGGAAAGCAAACGTAGTAGCTGACGCATTGAGTAGAAGATCATATTGGGTACGAGTGCAATGTTGTTAACACAAAGGCCATTTTGTATGACTTGCAAAGGATGGAGATAGAGATGAAGGCTCCAAGTACCCACATGATGATATCAAATATACGAGTAGAACCGACTTTAATCGATAAAGTTAAAGCTGCTCAAGCTACGGACATGGAGCTGATGCGTATGAAGAAGAAAGTGCAAGAAGGTGCTATTCCAGAAGCAAGAATCGATGAAGAAGGAATACTTCGAGTCAACTCCAGACTTTGTGTTCCTAACGATTTTGACTTGAAGCATAGAATAATGAATGGAGGCACACAACACACCGTTTGCAATCCATCCTGGGAGTACCAAAATGTATCACGATCTTCGACATACATTTTGGTGGAGCAATATGAAAAGAGAGATCGCGGAGTTTATCTCGAGGTGTTTAACTTGTCAACGTGTAAAAGCAGAGCATCAAGTACCAAAGGGTCCATTGCAACCACTTGAGATTCTAAAATGGAAGTGGGAACACATTACTATGGATTTCGTTGGGTCTTCCCAAGGTTTCTCAAGGCATAGATGCGATTTGGGTTATTATTGATAGATTAACCAAGTTGCCCATTTCTTGCCGATACGTGAGACTTATTCCCTTGAACGTCTTGCTAGTATGTACGTGAATGAGATTATGAGATTGCATGGCATGCCAGTATCTATAGTTTCGGATCGTGACCCAAGATTCACTTCATGATTTTGGGTTAGCTTGCAGAAAGCTATGGGCACGGATTTACGATTCAGTTCAGCATACCATCCTTAAACGGACGGGCAATCAGAGAGGACTATTCAAACCTTGAAGATCTATTAAGACTCTATGTTCTAGATTTCAAAGGAAGTTGGGATAAGTACTGCCATTGGTGGAATTCTCCTACAACAACAGTTATCAGGCAAGTATAGGTATGGCTCCATTTGAAGCCTTATATGGACGAAAATGTCGTTCTCCAGTATGCTGGGACGAGGTGGGTGAAGCAATTGTTAGGGACCAGAATTGGTACGCATATAACTACAGAGAAGATCCAAACGATTCGACAACGTATACAAACGGCACAGAATCGACAAAAGAGTTATGCGGATCTTCATCGAAGGATGTGAATTTAATATTAGGGATCATGTATTGTTACGTGTTGCACCATGGAAGGAGTTACAAGATTTGGGAAGAGTGGAAAGCTCAATCCACGATTTATTGGTCCATTTGAGATTCTTGACCGAATAGGAAATGTGGCATATAGACTCGCATTACTTCCAAGCATGTCCCGTGTTCATAATATTTTTCACGTATCTGTGCTTTGTAAATATTTAAAAGACCCGAACCACATAATTGAGTTAGAACTAGACGAGGTAGCGAAGATTTAACGTACGAGGAGGTACCTATTAAGATCTTGGATAGGAAAGAGCATGTCCTACGCACGAAGGTTATACCACAAGTTAAGGTTTTGTGGAGAAACCATGCTATTGAAGAAATGACCTGGGAGTTGGAATCAGAAATGAAAGCGAGGTATCCTCACCTTTTCGAAACACCAAGTACGTACGTCAATTTCGAGGACGAAATTTCATAAGGAGGGGAGGTAGTAAGACCCCAACTTATTAATGAATAAAATCAAATTTTCTCTAAATATTATTGTGAATAATAAGGTGTTAATTTGATATAATACTTTGGTTATGGGTGAAATGTACAAATTTTGCAAAACAAATAAGTGGTTATAAATATTCATTTTGTCGGGGAATATTCGTTTGGTCGTGGAATATTCTTTCTGTCGGAGAATATTCGTACGACGGTGCAGCTATTTGTGGGCCCCATAACAAAAAATGATTGGATGAAGATAACGACAAAAATTAAGTTTTATAAATAACGGCGTAGTTGTTACCGTTAACACTGTTGGAATACCCGGTGGTTAAAATACAGTAATACGTGTGGTTACACAGTAGCGCACGGATTGCACAGTGTTTTTGAATTATTGATTCTTACGAAGGAAGGCACTACTCAATAATTGTTACAGTAGTTACTGTTTAATATTTTATTTTATTGATTCAATAATTGTTGCATTGATATTTTATATTATTGTTGTTTCAATAATTGTCACTGCACAGTATTTCCCATTATCAGATCAATAATTCATATTATTTGAATAATATTATTAGATAACATTATTGGCAATGTCTAGAAAGTTCTGTCTAAGGAGAGGTTTGGTCATCTAATTGCGCGCCAGTAAGGAGAAATCCTTATTGGAAAGCCCCCTCTTTCCTGGGAACGGCCTGGTTGTCATAAATGTGATTCTGTAATATTATTTGTGAATAATTAATTATTGATTCATACGATAAGAAATATTTATTTTATGTGAATATAAAGTTGGATATATTTTGTGGTTAAAAATGCAGGAGTTAATGTTGAGGTATTTTATCAGTATTTTTGTCGGAATGGAGGTATTAAAAATCAATCAGGATTTTTAAGATATATTGTGGGGGTTATAAATTTTAATCCGACTGTTGGATCGTTGTAATTTTTGGATATGTTATACATATATAAGTTGAGTATATGTCCACAAATTTTGAACCGTAAAAAAATGAACGTATGATTTGTTATGAATTTTAAGAGATAACTGGTTCAAAAATTGTTTATGTTTCGGAATTTATCATTTTGGTGGAAAATTCTAGAATTTGTGGGCCCCACTTTTGGTTGGTGAGAAATGTGCTGAAATTTTTATTCAAATGTGGTGGGTATGAATAGTAGCAGGTAAAGTCATCAGGTTGCAGGTCAAGTCTGCTTTGGCGTGCTAACATTTTCCTATAAATAGAGGGCTAAGTTAGAATTAAAAATCACACAAGAATTCATAAGTTTTCTCTCTTTCTCCCTCTATATTATTGAGCGTATTTTGTGAGTATTTTGATACTTTGAGAGTTGCTATTCAGGACAAGTTTTATTCAGCCTCATATACGATATTCTGATCAGAAGTACTGTTCGTTTGAGGTAAGGGATATTATTTTCTTTCATAAATGATATTATTTCTTCAATATCATTAAGCCGAAATATTGTTATAAATTTTTATCAAATTTGGAACTTTTTGTGTCGGAGTTACTATTCACGTATACGGCACTATTCACGAATACTACACTATTCACCGAAAAATAAAATTTTCTTCTTTTTGTCCAAGATGTCTATTATGGTTACTATCTTTGATTGTATCCATGTTTTGATCTTTATTTTTGAATTCTGCTTCGCAATTGATTAGTATGAAGTATTATTGATCTTGGATAAACTGTTATACGAATCCCAATTATTTGTCCTTCTGTCTCACTGGATTTATTTTCTTTAAGATAATTTTTCATCATCCTCAGTCCTAAATGATGATATTACTGAATATCTTTGGCCTGTAGTGCAAAGATGAATGATTAACTGATGAATATCTTTGGCTCGTAGTGCAAAGATGAATAGGTGTTGAGATGAACATGACCGACTGGTGTTAGAAATGAATATCTTTGGCCTGTAGTGCAAAGATGAATATTTGATTCAAGATGATATTGATTGATGCTGCAGGGATAAAATATTGATGATGAACGTTTAAATCTTAGAAGATTGTAGAATTCTTTCTCTACTTGACTCTTTTAATTGTTTGCTGTTTCCGCTACAGTTGTTGATCTAAAACTTGTTGTCTATTATATTTTATCAGATTTTTCCCTGTTGAAGACTAACGATAATTTGTTGTATATTATCTTAGTCATAATATTCTTTATTGGGCTAGTTGAGCTCACCCTTTTCTTTTTCGTTCCATTTTTCTCAGGAGGCGAGAATATAGCGGGAACTAGTTGGAGTGTGGAGTGATATTTCCAGTCAGTTGTGTTAGCAGTCCTCACTATTTTGTAAAATACTGTTTCAATAATTGTAATGAGGACTTATTTGAGTGTGGATATTGTCTAGAAGACAATATTTGTATTTAAACTCACAGTATTTGTGTTGTCGTATTTTACACGACAATTATTATAATGAAGTTGTATTTGTTTCTATACCATGTATTTGGTGACTCAGAATGGGTGATGTATACCTATTTTGGGGGCGTCACAGTTCATCCCTTTCAAGTTATTGAAGTCTTCTTTGGCAGTCCATTGTAAGCCTCCTTACACATTTTAAAGTCTTTCTCTTCATCTTTGCACACACCATTCTTCACGTTGAGAGTCGTGTTGTGTGTGTATGTCCGAACTTCGGTCCGTGGTTTTATTTCAGTTTGTATATACATATATTTATATATGGACTAACATTATCAAGTTATGCTCGATTAAGCCTAGACTTACGTCTAGAGCATTATTTGCTTTCGTATATATATATATATATTTATATATATATATATATATATATATATATATATATATATATATATATATTATATATATATATATATGAACTTTGTTCGATGAGCCTGGATTTTACATCCGGTGCATTTACTTCCTTAATATTATATACTTATATATACGAATTGTTGTCGAACTCTGTTCGATGAGCCTGGATGTTACATCCGGTGCGTTTACTGCTTATATATATATATATATATATATATATATATATATATATATATATATATTTACATTTCGTCCTGCCTAAAGTTTACTTCGTGGTAGTTGAACGTTTTTTCTACTTTCTTTACGATTCGTCCCACCTGGAGTTTACTCTGTGGCTATTGATTGCTTTTACAGCTTTATTTATATTTCTGATCCTCCATGGAGGTGCTTCGTGGTGGTTGATCATGTCTCTATATATATATTTACCGCTTTTATATATTTACATATTCGATCCCACATGGAGGTGCTTTATGGCGGTTGATCAAGTTTGTATATATATATTTACAGCTTTTATATATATAACTACTTACAGTTTTCATATAAATTGCGGTATCATGTGAGCCTAGGAATCATGTAATCACAGATTCAGTTTAGTGAATCTAGATTTGATTCCCGTGATGGACGTTTTCGGTTGTAAGCAGCTTGTAAATTTATTCACGGTGTTTGGATTTCCTCAGATGGTTTTCATTCCCACGAGGAGTTCGGCACTGCTTTGTACATATTATTTTCTCGAGGATGCTTCGCATCTCGAAAATTAAAAACAATTAAGCCGAACACTTAATAAAAAATGGATGTGTAAAAGGTCTCAATTACTATTGAGCATAAGGGTTTGAAAAACCTTTTTGACAAAACATCATTGCTATATCTTGTTTAAAACTGAATTTTTACATAAATTCAAACCTGTGTATATAGGTGCGAACGAGGCCTCGCACTACTTCCAAATAACTGCACATTGACCCACACACACACACATATTCAAATAACAATTTCTTGAAAAGTGGCGGTCACCGTGGTAACACAGATGTCGGGGGGTGCCTAACACCTTCCCTATGCATAATCAAGTCCCCCGGGCCCTAATGAATCTCTGTTTCACAGACCCGTTTAGCAGTGTCACATCACTGTCTCCACTGTCTCTAATTGAGAATTATACTCCAAACAAACACCAAGATTATATAGGTAGTGCTCGTATATATACTCAGTAAGTGGATGAGCACATCCCTGTCTTATGATGACACAAGGTTGTATGTCATTAGACATCTTGTATGATAGTGGCAAACCACCCTTCCAACGTTGGGTACACCTTACCCTATTGGATTCACCAAATATAACTACTAAATGAACTTTTCTATACTGCTTCGGGAGAACATCCACAGCTAGAGACCACCGTTCTATTTCCCCGTTACCCTCGCTCGACCCAGCTACACTCTTATTACCTGAAAGGAATTGTGAAACAAAAGGGTGAGCACAACTAGCTCAGTAAAGAATATCATGACTAAAGATAATTAAATTATCAATAGCCTTCATCAATAATAAATCAGAGATTTAAAACATATGGTAAATGATAAAAATTTCAACCATAGTTGCAACAGAACGAGCAATCCATTAGAAGAGTCAAATAGACTATAAAGTCTATTATCTTCTCCATGTTAAAAATCCACCAACAATGTTTTATCCCTGTAACATCAATCAACAATTCTGGTCCACAATCATATGAATAACTCATAATCATAACTGTAGTTCTAAATTCCTCTTCTCATCCAGGACGATGATAATTTTCATCACCTATCTTTACCTGAAACATCAAAGATCATGGTTACACCAAATCACATTTCCTGTTCATAATCATACTAATAACTTCATCTTTGCACTACGTCCAAAGATATTCATTTGTATCACCAGTTGGTCATGTTTATCTCAACATCTGTTCATCTTTGCACTACTGGCCAAAGATATTCATCAACAATTCATCTTTGCACTACAAGCCAAAGATATTCATCAATATTTCATCTTTGCACTACAGGGCCAAAGATATTAATATCTCAAAGAAATATATAATCATTTCAGAATTTATATAAACAATAATTATAACCATGTTGATCAATTCACCTTTGCACTTAAGCTAAAGATATTCACTTATAAATTCAATGGTCATGATCATACCAGTCACAATTCAACTTTGCACTACAGGCCAAAGAGAACCCTAGTCATGATCATACCAATAATCTACCCATCTTTACACTCCAGTGAAAGAGAATTTCAACATCAAGGTTATAAAAATGTTATATATAATAGTAAAATCAATATAATCAAAATATCTAGATTTAATCTCAAGAGTAATATTCATAAATCAACTATAATTTGGTTAGAAAAAGAAACCAATTTTTATCGTGAATAGTAACTCGTGAATAGTAACTCATGAATAGTAACTCGTGAATAGTAACTCATAAATAGTAACCCCGACACAAAAGATAGAAATTCCACAATAAAATCCATACCAATATTTCGGTATAATGATATTGAAAGAATAACATTACTTAAATTTATAAACAATTTATTTTAATTGTTTACACTTTACTAATTAATGCATTTAATCATCATAAAATGCCAACTCTTACAATTTCATCATCAATAACCAAAACCCTCATCAAAAATCTGCATATACCTCATATAGGATTCTCAAGCCATAAAATCCTATTTTCCAATTTTCTTTCTTCACAAAACATATTTAATTCATTTACTCATAACTAGACCATTTTTATGAAAAATACCAAATCAGTTCCAAAAATATTTCTTTTCTGGGATTTAGCATAATATAGTCCCATAGTGAACATATATTTTTTCTTAGAATTTTTAAAAGTCATTTACTATTTTTCATATGGCCAAAATAGTCGAATATTTAGACATTTATCAAAAATTATACTTTTGTCTAAAAATTCTGAAATTTACAGAGTATACTTCTATCATATACATGTACTCCCAATAAAAATTTCATCAATTTTGGAGTTAACCACAAGGAATTATAAGCTGTTACTTCTAAAATAGTCTTTTCTCATAAAATTCATAAATCTCAATCTATACACCCAAAAATCACCATTTTTGGACACAATCAAGAAAACTCATCAAAATATCATTTCAAATTTTTCCAGAATTTTTGAAGATCAGAAAAATTACGAAACTGAAAATCATAACAACCCTTAAAATCCCTTAATATCCCTTACCTCAAAAGAGCAGTACTTCTGACTGGATATCGGATATGATGTTGAAGAAAACTTGCACTGATGAATAGCAACTCACCAAGTATCTAAAAACTCACAAAATATGCTTCATAATATAGAGAGAGAAAGAGAGAAAGCTTATGTTTCTGGTGTGATTTTCAATTCTAACTTAGCCATCTATTTATAGGAAAATTTTGGTAGGTTTGACCTGCAACCTGATGGCTTTACCTGCTACTATTCCCACCCACCACATTTGAAATATAATTCAGCACATTTCTTCACCAACCACAAGTGGGGCCCACCAATTCTAGAATTTTCCACCAAAATGATAAACTCCGAAAATTCAACAATTTCTGAACCAGTCATCTCGTAAAATTCATAATAAATCATACGTTCATTTTTAACGGTTCAAAATTTGTAGACATATACTCAACTTATATATGTATAACATATCCAAAAATTACCACGATCCAACGGTCGGATTAAAAATTATAACCCCCGCAAAATATCTCAAAAACCCTGATTTTTAATACCTCCATTCCGACAAAAATACGGATAAAAACCTCAACATTAACTCCTTCATTTTTAACCACAAAAATATATCCCTCGTTTATATCCACATAAAATAAATATTTCCTTATCATATGAATCAATAATTAATTATTCACAAATAATATTACAGAATCACATTTATGACAACCAGGTCGTTCCCAAGAAAGAGGGGGCTTTCCAATAAGGATTTCTCTTTACTGGCGCGCAATTAGATGACCAAACCTCTCCTTAGACAGAACTTTCTAGACATTGTCAATAATGTTATCTAATAATATTATTCAAATAATATGAATTATTGATCTGATAATGGGAAATACTGTGCAGTGACAATTATTGAACAACAATAATATAAAATTTCAACGTAGCAATTATTGAATCAATAAAATAAAATATTGAACAATAATTACTGTAACAATTATTGAGTAGTGACTTCTTACGTAAGAATCAATAATTTCAAAAATACTATGCAATACCGTGTGCTACTGTGCAATAACGCGTATTACTGTATTTTAACCACCGGGTATTCCAACAGTGTTAACGGTAACAACTACGCCTTTATTTGTAAAAACTCAAATTTGTCGTTTTCTTCACCCGACAGTTATTCTGTTATGGGGCCCACAAATAGTTGCGCCGTCGTACGAATATTCCCCGACAGAAAGAATATTCCACGACCAAACGAATATTTTCCGACAACAATGATTATTTTATAACCACTTGCTTATTTTAAAAAAAAATCATATTTCACTCATAACTTTAAACTTTTATCAATTTAACCATTTACTGAATAGTAATTATAAGAAAAATTGAATACTTTTATTTCATAAAATTCGGGGTCTTACAATCTACCCTCCTTATGAAATTTCGTCCTCGAAATTTACGTACCTGGTATTTCAAAGAATTGAGAATACCTTCCTTTCATTTTAGATTCCATCTTCCCTGCCATCATAATTTCTCCATTGCTCATCTCCTGTATTTCAAATATCATTCTAGAATACAGCTTCAAAACAAGGGTTAATTTAACAAATTAACATATCACATAATATCCCGATATTATGACTGACCAACAAATAAGCTTAGGTAGGACACACTAGCGAAGGATTTACTCATCTCTCCCCTCCTAGTCCTATTCCCCGATCTACACCAGAGATCATATCCCTAAGCTCTGATACCAAATGTAACTCTGGACACCAACCTATGTCAGCACCTTACATTGATACCTATCAGTTTGCCACCGCAGAACGGCGTCCCCTACGGAGAGTCTGGCTTCGGTGCATCCCCCATCAACAGGAAGTCACCAGCGAGAGGCTCGGGGCTCTTTACTTATAGCTCTGATACCACCTGTGACGCCCCCAAAATAGGTCCATTCCACCCAACCCATTCTGAGTCGTCAAATACATGGTACAGAAAACAACTACAACTTTATTACAACAATTATCGTGCAAAATACAACAACACATATGCTGTGAGTTTGGATACAAATATATACCAAATGTGACTCATGTTCCAACCGTGGACATCACCTCACAATAACACCTTACATAAAGGTATAGTCAAAAACTGTTTTAGAAATTAGAATCTTTGGAAAGTGCTCAAGGAAACCTTCGTACATGGGAGGCCACGCGTCTAGGTTATGATAGATATCATATGGCCACAGAATTATCCTTGGTTGACCCAATAGACCCCAAAAAAAATGAGAAGATTACTATCATATTCTTCCCAATGGTGAGTCTTCTCTTGACTTATCATTATCTCCACTGTCTCTAATTGAGAATTATACTCCAAACAAACACCAAGATTATATAGGTAGTGCTCGTATATATACTCAGTAAGTGGATGAGCACATCTCTGTCTTATGATGACACGAGGTTGTATGTCGTTAGACATCTTGTATGATAGTGGCAAACCACCCTTCCAACGTTGGGTACACCTTACCCTATTGGATTCACCAAATATAACTACTAAATGAACTTTTCTATACTGCTTCGGGAGAACATCCACAGCTAGAGACCACCGTTCTATTTCCCCGTTACCCTCGCTCGACCCAGCTACACTCTTATTACCTGAAAGGAATTGTGAAGCAAAAGGGTGAGCACAACTAGCTCAGTAAAGAATATCATGACTAAAGATAATTAAATTATCAATAGCCTTCATCAATAATAAATCAGAGATTTAAACATATGGTAAATGATAAAAATTTCAACCATAGTTGCAACAGAACGAGCAATCCATTAGAAGAGTCAAATAGACTATAAAGTCTATTATCTTCTCCATATTAAAAATCCATCAACAATGTTTTATCCCTGTAACATCAATCAACAATTCTGGTCCACAATCATATGAATAACTCATAATCATAACTGTAGTTCTAAATTCCTCTTCTCATCCAGGACGATGATAATTTTCATCACCTATCTTTACCTGAAACATCAAAGATCATGGTTACACCAAATCACATTTTCTGTTCATAATCATACTAATAACTTCATCTTTGCACTACGTCCAAAGATATTCATTTGTATCACCAGTTGGTCATGTTTATCTCAACATCTGTTCATCTTTGCACTACTGGCCAAAGATATTCATCAACAATTCATCTTTGCACTACAAGCCAAAGATATTCATCAATATTTCATCTTTGCACTACAGGCCAAAGATATTAATATCTCAAAGAAATATATAATCATTTCAGAATTTATATAAACAATAATTATAACCATGTTGATCAATTCACCTTTGCACTTAAGCTAAAGATATTCACTTATAAATTCAATGGTCATGATCATACCAGTCACAATTCAACTTTGCACTACAGGCCAAAGAGAACCCTAGTCATGATCATACCAATAATCTACCCATCTTTACACTCCAGTGAAAGAGAATTTCAACATCAAGGTTATAAAAATGTTATATATAATAGTAAAATCAATATAATCAAAACATCTAGATTTAATCTCAAGAGTAATATTCATAAATCAACTATAATTTGGTTAGAAAAAGAAACCAATTTTTATCGTGAATAGTAACTCGTGAATAGTAACTCATGAATAGTAACTCGTGAATAGTAACTCATAATAGTAACCCCGACACAAAAGATAGAAATTCCACAATAAAATCTATACCAATATTTCGGTATAATGATATTGAAAGAATAACATTACTTAAATTTATAAACAATTTATTTTAATTGTTTACACTTTACTAATTAATGCATTTAATCATCATAAAATGCCAACTCTTACAATTTCATCATCAATAACCAAAACCCTCATCAAAAATCTGCATATACCTCATATAGGATTCTCAAGCCATAAAATCCTATTTTCCAATTTTCTTTCTTCACAAAACATATTTAATTCATTTACTCATAACTAGACCATTTTTATGAAAAATACCAAATCAGTTCCAAAAATATTTCTTTTCTGGGATTTAGCATAATATAGTCCCATAGTGAACATATATTTTTTCTTAGAATTTTTAAAAGTCATTTACTATTTTTCATATGGCCAAAATAGCCGAATATTTAGACATTTATCAAAAATTATACTTTTGTCTAAAAATTCTGAAATTTACAGAGTATACTTCTATCATATACATGTACTCCCAATAAAAATTTCATCAATTTTGGAGTTAACCACAAGGAATTATAAGCTGTTACTTCTAAAATAGTCTTTTCTCATAAAATTCATAACTCTCAATCTATACACCCAAAAATCACCATTTTTGGACACAATCAAGAAAACTCATCAAAATATCATTTCAAATTTTTCCAGAATTTTTGAAGATCAGAAAAATTACGAAACTGAAAATCATAACAACCCTTAAAATCCCTTAATATCCCTTACCTCAAAAGAGCAGTACTTCTGACTGGATATCGGATATGATGCTGAAGAAAACTTGCACTGATGAATAGCAACTCACCAAGTATCTAAAAACTCACAAAATATGCTTCATAATATAGAGAGAGAAAGAGAGAAAGCTTATGTTTCTGGTGTGATTTTTAATTCTAACTTAGCCCTCTATTTATAGGAAAATTTTGGTAGGTTTGACCTGCAACCTGATGGCTTTACCTGCTACTATTCCCACCCACCACATTTGAAATATAATTCAGCACATTTCTTCACCAACCACAAGTGGGGCCCACCAATTCTAGAATTTTCCACCAAAATGATAAACTCCGAAAATTCAACAATTTCTGAACCAGTCATCTCGTAAAATTCATAATAAATCATACGTTCATTTTTAACGGTTCAAAATTTGTAGACATATACTCAACTTATATATGTATAACATATCCAAAAATTACCACGATCCAACGGTCGGATTAAAAATTATAACCCCCGCAAAATATCTCAAAAACCCTGATTTTTAATACCTCCATTCCGACAAAAATACGGATAAAAACCTCAACATTAACTCCTTCATTTTTAACCACAAAAATATATCCCTCGTTTATATCCACATAAAATAAATATTTCCTTATCATATGAATCAATAATTAATTATTCACAAATAATATTACAGAATCACATTTATGACAACCAGGTCGTTCCCAGGAAAGAGGGGGCTTTCCAATAAGGATTTCTCCTTACTGGCGCGCAATTAGATGACCAAACCTCTCCTTAGACAGAACTTTCTAGACATTGTCAATAATGTTATCTAATAATATTATTCAAATAATATGAATTATTGATCTGATAATGGGAAATACTGTGCAGTGACAATTATTGAACAACAATAATATAAAATTTCAACGTAGCAATTATTGAATCAATAAAATAAAATATTGAACAATAATTACTGTAACAATTATTGAGTAGTGCCTTCTTACGTAAGAATCAATAATTTCAAAAATACTATGCAATACCGTGTGCTACTGTGCAATAACGCGTATTACTGTATTTTAACCACCGGGTATTCCAACAGTGTTAACGGTAACAACTACGCCTTTATTTGTAAAAACTCAAATTTGTCGTTTTCTTCACCCGACAGTTATTCTGTTATGGGGCCCACAAATAGTTGCGCCGTCGTACGAATATTCCCCGACAGAAAGAATATTCCACGACCAAACGAATATTTCCCGACAACAATGATTATTTTATAACCACTTGCTTATTTTAAAAAAAAATCATATTTCACTCATAACTTTAAACTTTTATCAATTTAACCATTTACTGAATAGTAATTATAAGAAAAATTGAATACTTTTATTTCATAAAATTCGGGGTCTTACAATCTCCCCTCCTTATGAAATTTCGTCCTCGAAATTTACGTACCTGGTATTTCAAAGAATTGAGAATACCTTCCTTTCATTTTAGATTCCATCTTCCCTGCCATCATAATTTCTCCATTGCTCATCTCCTGTATTTCAAATATCATTCTAGAATACAGCTTCAAAACAAGGGTTAATTTAACAAATTAACATATCACATAATATCCCGATATTATGACTGACCAACAAATAAGCTTAGGTAGGACACACTAGCGAAGGATTTACTCATCTCTCCCCTCCTAGTCCTATTCCCCGATCTACACCAGAGATCATATCCCTAAGCTCTGATACCAAATGTAACTCTGGACACCAACCTATGTCATCACCTTACATTGATACCTATCAGTTTGCCACCGCAGAACGGCGTCCCCTACGGAGAGTCTGGCTTCGGTGCATCCCCCATCAACAGGAAGTCACCAGCGAGAGGCTCGGGGCTCTTTACTTATAGCTCTGATACCACCTGTGACGCCCCCAAAATAGGTCCATTCCACCCAACCCATTCTGAGTCGTCAAATACATGGTACAGAAAACAACTACAACTTTATTACAACAATTATCGTGCAAAATACAACAACACATATGCTGTGAGTTTGGATACAAATATATACCAAATGTGACTCATGTTCCAACCGTGGACATCACCTCACAATAACACCTTACATAAAGGTATAGTCAAAAACTGTTTTAGAAATTAGAATCTTTGGGAAGTGCTCAAGGAAACCTTCGTACATGGGAGGCCACGCGTCTAGGTTATGATAGATATCATATGGCCACAGAATTATCCTTGGTTGACCCAATAGACCCCAAAAAAAACGAGAAGATTACTATCATATTCTTCCCAATGGTGAGTCTTCTCTTGACTTATCATTATCTCCACTGTCTCTAATTGAGAATTATACTTCAAACAAACACCAAGATTATATAGGTAGTGCTCGTATATATACTCAGCAAGTGGATGAGCACATCCCTGTCTTATGATGACACGAGGTTGTATGTCGTTAGACATCTTGTATGATAGTGGCAAACCACCCTTCCAACGTTGGGTACACCTTACCCTATTGGATTCACCAAATATAACTACTAAATGAACTTTTCTATACTGCTTCGGGAGAACATCCACAGCTAGAGACCACCGTTCTATTTCCCCGTTACCCTCGCTCGACCCAGCTACACTCTTATTACCTGAAAGGAATTGTGAAGCAAAAGGGTGAGCACAACTAGCTCAGTAAAGAATATCATGACTAAAGATAATTAAATTATCAATAGCCTTCATCAATAATAAATCAGAGATTTAGAACATATGGTAAATGATAAAAATTTCAACCATAGTTGCAGCGGAACGAGCAATCCATTAGAAGAGTCAAATAGACTATAAAGTCTATTATCTTCTCCATGTTAAAAATCCACCAACAATGTTTTATCCCTGTAACATCAATCAACAATTCTGGTCCACAATCATATGAATAACTCATAATCATAACTGTAGTTCTAAATTCCTCTTCTCATCCAGGACGAAGATAATTTTCATCACCTATCTTTACCTGAAACATCAAAGATCATGGTTACACCAAATCACATTTCCTGTTCATAATCATACTAATAACTTCATCTTTGCACTACGTCCAAAGATATTCATTTGTATCACCAGTTGGTCATGTTTATCTCAACATCTGTTCATCTTTGCACTACTGGCCAAAGATATTCATCAACAATTCATCTTTGCACTACAGGCCAAAGATATTCATCAATATTTCATCTTTGCACTACAGGCCAAAGATATTAATATCTCAAAGAAATATATAATCATTTCAGAATTTATATAAACAATAATTATAACCATGTTGATCAATTCACCTTTGCACTTAAGCTAAAGATATTCAATTATAAATTCAATGGTCATGATCATACCAGTCACAATTCAACTTTGCACTACAGGCCAAAGAGAACCCTAGTCATGATCATACCAATAATCTACCCATCTTTACACTCCAGTGAAAGAGAATTTCAACATCAAGGTTATAAAAATGTTATATATAATAGTAAAATCAATATAATCAAAACATCTAGATTTAATCTCAAGAGTAATATTCATAAATCAACTATAATTTGGTTAGAAAAAGAAACCAATTTTTATCGTGAATAGTAACTCGTGAATAGTAACTCATGAATAGTAACTCGTGAATAGTAACTCATGAATAGTAACCCCGACACAAAAGATAGAAATTCCACAATAAAATACATACCAATATTTTGGTATAATGATATTGAAAGAATAACATTACTTAAATTTATAAACAATTTATTTTAATTGTTTACACTTTACTAATTAATGCATTTAATCATCATAAAATGCCAACTCTTACAATTTCATCATCAATAACCAAAACCCTCATCAAAAATCTGCATATACCTCATATAGGATTCTCAAGCCATAAAATCCTATTTTTCAATTTTCTTTCTTCACAAAACATATTTAATTCATTTACTCATAACTAGACCATTTTTATGAAAAATACCAAATCAGTTCCAAAAATATTTCTTTTCTGGGATTTAGCATAATATAGTCCCATAGTGAACATATATTTTTCTCAGAATTTTTAAAAGTCATTTACTATTTTTCATATGGCCAAAATAGCCGAATATTTAGACATTTATCAAAAATTATACTTTTGTCTAAAAATTCTGAAATTTACAGAGTATACTTCTATCATATACATGTACTCCCAATAAAAATTTCATCAATTTTGGAGTTAACCACAAGGAATTATAAGCTGTTACTTTTAAAATAGTCTTTTCTCATAAAATTCATAACTCTCAATCTATACATCCAAAAATCACCATTTTTGGACACAATCAAGAAAACTCATCAAAATATCATTTCAAATTTTTCCAGAATTTTTGAAGATCAGAAAAATTACGAAACTGAAAATCATAACAACCCTTAAAATCCCTTAATATCCCTTACCTCAAAAGAGCAGTACTTCTGACTGGATATCGGATATGATGCTGAAGAAAACTTGCACTGATGAATAGCAACTCACCAAGTATCTAAAAACTCACAAAATATGCTTCATAATATAGAGAGAGAAAGAGAGAAAGCTTATGTTTCTGGTGTGATTTTCAATTCTAACTTAGCCCTCTATTTATAGGAAAATTTTGGTAGGTTTGACCTGCAACCTGATGGCTTTACCTGCTACTATTCCCACCCACCACATTTGAAATATAATTCAGCACATTTCTTCACCAACCACAAGTGGGGCCCACCAATTCTAGAATTTTCCACCAAAATGATAAACTCCGAAAATTCAACAATTTCTGAACCAGTCATCTCGTAAAATTCATAATAAATCATACGTTCATTTTTAACGGTTCAAAATTTGTGGACATATACTCAACTTATATATGTATAACATATCCAAAAATTACCACGATCCAACGGTCGGATTAAAAATTATAACCCCCGCAAAATATCTCAAAAACCCTGATTTTTAATACCTCCATTCCGACAAAAATACGGATAAAAACCTCAACATTAACTCCTTCATTTTTAACCACAAAAATATATCCCTCGTTTATATCCACATAAAATAAATATTTCCTTATCATATGAATCAATAATTAATTATTCACAAATAATATTACAGAATCACATTTATGACAACCAGGCCGTTCCCAGGAAAGAGGGGGCTTTCCAATAAGGATTTCTCCTTACTGGCGCGCAATTAGATGACCAAACCTCTCCTTAGACAGAACTTTCTAGACATTGCCAATAATGTTATCTAATAATATTATTCAAATAATATGAATTATTGATCTGATAATGGGAAATACTGTGCAGTGACAATTATTGAACAACAATAATATAAAATTTTAACGTAGCAATTATTGAATCAATAAAATAAAATATTGAACAGTAATTACTGTAACAATTATTGAGTAGTGCCTTCTTACGTAAGAATCAATAATTTCAAAAATACTATGCAATACCGTGTGCTACTGTGCAATAACGCGTATTACTGTATTTTAACCACCGGGTATTCCAACAGTGTTAACGGTAACAACTACGCCGTTATTTGTAAAAACTCAAATTTGTCGTTTTCTTCACCCGACAGTTATTCTGTTATGGGGCCCACAAATAGTTGCGCCGTCGTACGAATATTCCCCGACAGAAAGAATATTCCACGACCAAACGAATATTCCCGACAACAATGATTATTTTATAACCACTTGCTTATTTTAAAAAAAAATCATATTTCACTCATAACTTTAAACTTTTATCAATTTAACCATTTACTGAATAGTAATTATAAGAAAAATTGAATACTTTTATTTCATAAAATTCGGGGTCTTACAATCTACCCTCCTTATGAAATTTCGTCCTCGAAATTTACGTACCTGGTATTTCAAAGAATTGAGAATACCTTCCTTTTATTTCAGATTCCATCTTCCCTGCCATCATAATTTCTCCATTGCTCATCTCCTGTATTTCAAATATCATTCTAGAATACAGCTTCAAAACAAGGGTTAATTTAACAAATTAACATATCACATAATATCCCGATATTATGACTGACCAACAAATAAGCTTAGGTAGGACACACTAGCGAAGGATTTACTCATCTCTCCCCTCCTAGTCCTATTCCCCGATCTACACCAGAGATCATATCCCTAAGCTCTGATACCAAATGTAACTCTGGACACCAACCTATGTCAGCACCTTACATTGATACCTATCAGTTTGCCACCGCAGAACGGCGTCCCCTACGGAGAGTCTGGCTTCGGTGCATCCCCCATCAACAGGAAGTCACCAGCGAGAGGCTCGGGGCTCTTTACTTATAGCTCTGATACCACCTGTGACGCCCCCAAAATAGGTCCATTCCACCCAACCCATTCTGAGTCGTCAAATACATGGTACAGAAAACAACTACAACTTTATTACAACAATTGTCGTGCAAAATACAACAACACATATGCTGTGAGTTTGGATACAAATATATACCAAATGTGACTCATGTTCCAACCGTGGACATCACCTCACAATAACACCTTACATAAAGGTATAGTCAAAAACTGTTTTAGAAATTAGAATCTTTGGGAAGTGCTCAAGGAAACCTTCGTACATGGGAGGCCACGCGTCTAGGTTATGATAGATATCATATGGCCACAGAATTATCCTTGGTTGACCCAATAGACCCCAAAAAAAACGAGAAGATTACTATCATATTCTTCCCAATGGTGAGTCTTCTCTTGACTTATCATTATCTCCACTGTCTCTAATTGAGAATTATACTTCAAACAAACACCAAGATTATATAGGTAGTGCTCGTATATATACTCAGCAAGTGGATGAGCACATCCCTGTCTTATGATGACACGAGGTTGTATGTCGTTAGACATCTTGTATGATAGTGGCAAACCACCCTTCCAACGTTGGGTACACCTTACCCTATTGGATTCACCAAATATAACTACTAAATGAACTTTTCTATACTGCTTCGGGAGAACATCCACAGCTAGAGACCACCGTTCTATTTCCCCGTTACCCTCGCTCGACCCAGCTACACTCTTATTACCTGAAAGGAATTGTGAAACAAAAGGGTGAGCACAACTAGCTCAGTAAAGAATATCATGACTAAAGATAATTAAATTATCAATAGCCTTCATCAATAATAAATCAGAGATTTAGAACATATGGTAAATGATAAAAATTTCAACCATAGTTGCAGCGGAACGAGCAATCCATTAGAAGAGTCAAATAGACTATAAAGTCTATTATCTTCTCCATGTTAAAAATCCACCAACAATGTTTTATCCCTGTAACATCAATCAACAATTCTGGTCCACAATCATATGAATAACTCATAATCATAACTGTAGTTCTAAATTCCTCTTCTCATCCAGGACGATGATAATTTTCATCACCTATCTTTACCTGAAACATCAAAGATCATGGTTACACCAAATCACATTTCCTGTTCATAATCATACTAATAACTTCATCTTTGCACTACGGCCAAAGATATTCATTTGTATCACCAGTTGGTCATGTTTATCTCAACATCTGTTCATCTTTGCACTACTGGCCAAAGATATTCATCAACAATTCATCTTTGCACTACAGGCCAAAGATATTCATCAATATTTCATCTTTGCACTACAGGCCAAAGATATTAATATCTCAAAGAAATATATAATCATTTCAGAATTTATATAAACAATAATTATAACCATGTTGATCAATTCACCTTTGCACTTAAGCTAAAGATATTCACTTATAAATTCAATGGTCATGATCATACCAGTCACAATTCAACTTTGCACTACAGGCCAAAGAGAACCCTAGTCATGATCATACCAATAATCTACCCATCTTTACACTCCAGTGAAAGAGAATTTAAACATCAAGGTTATAAAAATGTTATATATAATAGTAAAATCAATATAATCAAAACATCTAGATTTA
Source organism: Panax notoginseng (assembly GCA_016801055.1). NCBI lineage: Eukaryota > Viridiplantae > Streptophyta > Magnoliopsida > Apiales > Araliaceae > Panax > Panax notoginseng. The sequence continues at coordinate 130,084,958 of CM029014.1, read as the reverse complement.
ATCTCAAGAGTAATATTCATAAATCAACTATAATTTGGTTAGAAAAAAAAACCAATTTTTATCGTGAATAGTAACTCGTGAATAGTAACTCATGAATAGTAACTCGTGAATAGTAACTCATAAATAGTAACCCCGACACAAAAGATAGAAATTCCACAATAAAATCCATACCAATATTTCGGTATAATGATATTGAAAGAATAACATTACTTAAATTTATAAACAATTTATTTTAATTGTTTACACTTTACTAATTAATGCATTTAATCATCATAAAATGCCAACTCTTACAATTTCATCATCAATAACCAAAACCCTCATCAAAAATCTGCATATACCTCATATAGGATTCTCAAGCCATAAAATCCTATTTTCTAATTTTCTTTCTTCACAAAACATATTTAATTCATTTACTCATAACTAGACCATTTTTATGAAAAATACCAAATCAGTTCCAAAAATATTTCTTTTCTGGGATTTAGCATAATATAGTCTCATAGTGAACATATATTTTTTCTTAGAATTTTTAAAAGTCATTTGCTATTTTTCATATGGCCAAAATAGCCGAATATTTAGACATTTATCAAAAATTATACTTTTGTCTAAAAATTCTAAAATTTACAGAGTATACTTCTATCATATACATGTACTCCCAATAAAAATTTCATCAATTTTGGAGTTAACCACAAGGAATTATAACCTGTTACTTCTAAAATAGTCTTTTCTCATAAAATTCATAACTCTCAATCTATACACCCAAAAATCACCATTTTTGGACACAATCAAGAAAACTCATCAAAATATCATTTCAAATTTTTCCAGAATTTTTGAAGATCAGAAAAATTACGAAACTGAAAATCATAACAACCCTTAAAATCCCTTAATATCCCTTACCTCAAAAGAGCAGTACTTCTGACTGGATATCGGATATGATGCTGAAGAAAACTTGCACTGATGAATAGCAACTCACCAAGTATCTAAAAACTCACAAAATATGCTTCATAATATAGAGAGAGAAAGAGAGAAAGCTTATGTTTCTGGTGTGATTTTCAATTCTAACTTAGCCCTCTATTTATAGGAAAATTTTGGTAGGTTTGACCTGCAACCTGATGGCTTTACCTGCTACTATTCCCACCCACCACATTTGAAATATAATTCAGCACATTTCTTCACCAACCACAAGTGGGGCCCACCAATTCTAGAATTTTCCACCAAAATGATAAACTCCGAAAATTCAACAATTTCTGAACCAGTCATCTCGTAAAATTCATAATAAATCATACGTTCATTTTTAACGGTTCAAAATTTGTAGACATATACTCAACTTATATATGTATAACATATCCAAAAATTACCACGATCCAACGGTCGGATTAAAAATTATAACCCCCGCAAAATATCTCAAAAACCCTGATTTTTAATACCTCCATTCCGACAAAAATACGGATAAAAACCTCAACATTAACTCCTTCATTTTTAACCACAAAAATATATCCCTCATTTATATCCACATAAAATAAATATTTCCTTATCATATGAATCAATAATTAATTATTCACAAATAATATTACAGAATCACATTTATGACAACCAGGTCGTTCCCAGGAAAGAGGGGGCTTTCCAATAAGGATTTCTCCTTACTGGCGCGCAATTAGATGACCAAACCTCTCCTTAGACAGAACTTTCTAGACATTGTCAATAATGTTATCTAATAATATTATTCAAATAATATGAATTATTGATCTGATAATGGGAAATACTGTGCAGTGACAATTATTGAACAACAATAATATAAAATTTCAACGTAACAATTATTGAATCAATAAAATAAAATATTGAACAATAATTACTGTAACAATTATTGAGTAGTGACTTCTTACGTAAGAATCAATAATTTCAAAAATACTATGCAATACCGTGTGCTACTGTGCAATAACGCGTATTACTGTATTTTAACCACCGGGTATTCCAACAGTGTTAACGGTAACAACTACGCCTTTATTTGTAAAAACTCAAATTTGTCGTTTTCTTCACCCGACAGTTATTCTGTTATGGGGCCCACAAATGGTTGCGCCGTCGTACGAATATTCCCCGACAGAAAGAATATTCCACGACCAAACGAATATTCCCCGACAACAATGATTATTTTATAACCACTTGCTTATTTTAAAAAAAAATCATATTTCACTCATAACTTTAAACTTTTATCAATTTAACCATTTACTGAATAGTAATTATAAGAAAAATTGAATACTTTTATTTCATAAAATTCGGGGTCTTACAATCTACCCTCCTTATGAAATTTCGTCCTCGAAATTTACGTACCTGGTATTTCAAAGAATTGAGAATACCTTCCTTTCATTTTAGATTCCATCTTCCCTGCCATCATAATTTCTCCATTGCTCATCTCCTGTATTTCAAATATCATTCTAGAATACAGCTTCAAAACAAGGGTTAATTTAACAAATTAACATATCACATAATATCCCGATATTATGACTGACCAACAAATAAGCTTAGGTAGGACACACTAGCGAAGGATTTACTCATCTCTCCCCTCCTAGTCCTATTCCCCGATCTACACCACAGATCATATCCCTAAGCTCTGATACCAAATGTAACTCTGGACACCAACCTATGTCAGCACCTTACATTGATACCTATCAGTTTGCCACCGCAGAACGGCGTCCCCTACGGAGAGTCTGGCTTCGGTGCATCCCCCATCAACAGGAAGTCACCAGCGAGAGGCTCGGGGCTCTTTACTTATAGCTCTGATACCACCTGTGACGCCCCCAAAATAGGTCCATTCCACCCAACCCATTCTGAGTCGTCAAATACATGGTACAGAAAACAACTACAACTTTATTACAACAATTATCGTGCAAAATACAACAACACATATGCTGTGAGTTTGGATACAAATATATACCAAATGTGACTCATGTTCCAACCGTGGACATCACCTCACAATAACACCTTACATAAAGGTATAGTCAAAAACTATTTTAGAAATTAGAATCTTTGGGAAGTGCTCAAGGAAACCTTCGTACATGGGAGGCCACGTGTCTAGGTTATGATAGATATCATATGGCCACAGAATTATCCTTGGTTGACCCAATAGACCCCAAAAAAAACGAGAAGATTACTATCATATTCTTCCCAATGGTGAGTCTTCTCTTGACTTATCATTATCTCCACTGTCTCTAATTGAGAATTATACTCCAAACAAACACCAAGATTATATAGGTAGTGCTCGTATATATACTCAGTAAGTGGATGAGCACATCCCTGTCTTATGATGACACGAGGTTGTATGTCGTTAGACATCTTGTATGATAGTGGCAAACCACCCTTCCAACGTTGGGTACACCTTACCCTATTGGATTCACCAAATATAACTACTAAATAAACTTTTCTATACTGCTTCGGGAGAACATCCACAGCTAGAGACCACCGTTCTATTTTCCCGTTACCCTCGCTCGACCCAGCTACACTCTTATTACATGAAAGGAATTGTGAAGCAAAAGGGTGAGCACAACTAGCTCAGTAAAGAATATCATGACTAAAGATAATTAAATTATCAATAGCCTTCATCAATAATAAATCAGAGATTTAGAACATATGGTAAATGATAAAAATTTCAACCATAGTTGCAACAGAACGAGCAATCCATTAGAAGAGTCAAATAGACTATAAAGTCTATTATCTTCTCCATGTTAAAAATCCACCAACAATGTTTTATCCCTGTAACATCAATCAACAATTCTGGTCCACAATCATATGAATAACTCGTAATCATAACTGTAGTTCTAAATTCCTCTTCTCATCCAGGACGATGATAATTTTCATCACCTATCTTTACCTGAAACATCAAAGATCATGGTTACACCAAATCACATTTCCTGTTCATAATCATACTAATAACTTCATCTTTGCACTACGTCCAAAGATATTCATTTGTATCACCAGTTGGTCATGTTTATCTCAACATCTGTTCATCTTTGCACTACTGGCCAAAGATATTCATCAACAATTCATCTTTGCACTACAGGCCAAAGATATTCATCAATATTTCATCTTTGCACTACAGGCCAAAGATATTAATATCTCAAAGAAATATATAATCATTTCAGAATTTATATAAACAATAATTATAACCATGTTGATCAATTCACCTTTGCACTTAAGCTAAAGATATTCACTTATAAATTCAATGGTCATGATCATACCAGTCACAATTCAACTTTGCACTACAGGCCAAAGAGAACCCTAGTCATGATCATACCAATAATCTACCCATCTTTACACTCCAGTGAAAGAGAATTTCAACATCAAGGTTATAAAAATGTTATATATAATAGTAAAATCAATATAATCAAAACATCTAGATTTAATCTCAAGAGTAATATTCATAAATCAACTATAATTTGGTTAGAAAAAGAAACCAATTTTTATCGTGAATAGTAACTCGTGAATAGTAACTCATGAATAGTAACTCGTGAATAGTAACTCATAAATAGTAACCCCGACACAAAAGATAGAAATTCCACAATAAAATCCATACCAATATTTCGGTATAATGATATTGAAAGAATAACATTACTTAAATTTATAAACAATTTATTTTAATTGTTTACACTTTACTAATTAATGCATTTAATCATCATAAAATGCCAACTCTTACAATTTCATCATCAATAACCAAAACCCTCATCAAAAATCTGCATATACCTCATATAGGATTCTCAAGCCATAAAATCCTATTTTCCAATTTTCTTTCTTCACAAAACATATTTAATTCATTTACTCATAACTAGACCATTTTTATGAAAAATACCAAATCAGTTCCAAAAATATTTCTTTTCTGGGATTTAGCTTAATATAGTCCCATAGTGAACATATATTTTTTCTTAGAATTTTTAAAAGTCATTTACTATTTTTCATATGGCCAAAATAGCCGAATATTTAGACATTTATCAAAAATTATACTTTTGTCTAAAAATTCTGAAATTTACAGAGTATACTTCTATCATATACATGTACTCCCAATAAAAATTTCATCAATTTTGGAGTTAACCACAAGGAATTATAAGCTGTTACTTCTAAAATAGTCTTTTCTCATAAAATTCATAAATCTCAATCTATACACCCAAAAATCACCATTTTTGGACACAATCAAGAAAACTCATCAAAATATCATTTCAAATTTTTCCAGAATTTTTGAAAATCAGAAAAATTACGAAACTGAAAATCATAACAACCCTTAAAATCCCTTAATATCCCTTACCTCAAAAGAGCAGTACTTCTGACTGGATATCGGATATGATGCTGAAGAAAACTTGCACTGATGAATAGCAACTCACCAAGTATCTAAAAACTCACAAAATATGCTTCATAATATAGAGAGAGAAAGAGAGAAAGCTTATGTTTCTGGTGTGATTTTCAATTCTAACTTAGCCCTCTATTTATAGGAAAATTTTGGTAGGTTTGACCTGCAACCTGATGGCTTTACCTGCTACTATTCCCACCCACCACATTTGAAATATAATTCAGCACATTTCTTCACCAACCACAAGTGGGGCCCACCAATTCTAGAATTTTCCACCAAAATGATAAACTCCGAAAATTCAACAATTTCTGAACCAGTCATCTCGTAAAATTCATAATAAATCATACGTTCATTTTTAACGGTTCAAAATTTGTAGACATATACTCAACTTATATATGTATAACATATCCAAAAATTACCACGATCCAACGGTCGGATTAAAAATTATAACCCCCGCAAAATATCTCAAAAACCCTGATTTTTAATACCTCCATTCCGACAAAAATACGGATAAAAACCTCAACATTAACTCCTTCATTTTTAACCACAAAAATATATCCCTCGTTTATATCCACATAAAATAAATATTTCCTTATCATATGAATCAATAATTAATTATTCACAAATAATATTACAGAATCACATTTATGACAACCAGGTCGTTCCCAGGAAAGAGGGGGCTTTCCAATAAGGATTTCTCCTTACTGGCGCGCAATTAGATGACCAAACCTCTCCTTAGACAGAACTTTCTAGACATTGTCAATAATGTTATCGAATAATATTATTCAAATAATATGAATTATTGATCTGATAATGGGAAATACTGTGCAGTGACAATTATTGAACAACAATAATATAAAATTTCAACGTAGCAATTATTGAATCAATAAAATAAAATATTGAACAATAATTACTGTAACAATTATTGAGTAGTGACTTCTTACGTAAGAATCAATAATTTCAAAAATACTATGCAATACCGTGTGCTACTGTGCAATAACGCGTATTACTGTATTTTAACCACCGGGTATTCCAACAGTGTTAACGGTAACAACTACGCCGTTATTTGTAAAAACTCAAATTTGTCGTTTTCTTCACCCGACAGTTATTCTGTTATGGAGCCCACAAATGGCTGCGCCGTCGTACGAATATTTCCCGACAGAAAGAATATTCCACGACCAAATGAATATTCCCCGACAACAATGATTATTTTATAACCACTTGCTTATTTTAAAAAAAATCATATTTCACTCATAACTTTAAACTTTTATCAATTTAACCATTTACTGAATAGTAATTATAAGAAAAATTGAATACTTTTATTTCATAAAATTCGGGGTCTTACAACACGGGAGTGTTTCATATGCTGACCATTGTATATTCCCTAGTGTGCACTATCCAGAGAAGTTCAAGACTCTTGACTTTGAAAAGTATGATGGGTTAGGAGATCCTTACACACATTTGAAGATGTTCATTGGAGAACTTGGATCTTATGCAGAGGACGAGAAGCTCAGAATGCAGCTGTTCCAAAAAAGTCTGACTGGAGAAGCCCATTCGTGGTATACAAGATTAGATAACTCAAAGATCCATAGTTGGGAAGATCTAGCTTATGCCTTCCTCACTCAATATAGCTTCCAGTCTTAGATGGCTCCTGACCGGTACCAGATTACCAAGGTTAATAAATAGTACAAAGAGTCCTTTAGAGAGTATGCTCAAAGGTGGAGGCGCCTTGTTGCTCAAGTTATTCCTCCTATTACAGAGTCGGAAATAGTTATGACCTTCATAGACATACAAGAAGCTCCTTTCTATGAGAGGGTCTTAGTTGGCATTGGGAAACCATTCTCTGAAATGATTAAACATGGGGAGATGGCTGAGATGGGATTGAAGTCAGGAAAGATTTAAGACCTAGCTTCCCTTAAAGCTGTTGCTGAGCACATCCAGTCCAGAAATTATGGAAACAACCCCCAGACGGTCCATAAAAAGAAAGGGGAAGATGTTTCATTGATACTACAAGGTCAAAAGGGCAGTCAGATATATGCATATCCAATGGCAAAATTACACTACCTTTCAAGCACAGTCTTCAAACCCTCCATTACCTAAAGGTGGAGAAGCTAAATGCCCTTTAGTGTTCATACCCCTGGGGGACTCACTTGAGAACATTCTCAAGCTTCTGACGACTTAGAAGAAAATCACACATCTTCTTCCACCCGCCAACCCGATTGGGAAGGGTTTCAATGTTACTCAAAAGTGTGCTTATCATGTCGGGGCACCTGGACATGATACTCAAGATTGCTGGGCCCTGAAACACAAGATCCAGGATTTGATCGATAGCGGTGAGATTGTGGTCACCAAGCCCGATCAACCCCATGTGCAAGATAACCCTCTTTCTCAACACAAAGAAGAAGATGTCAATATGATTAATTAGAGCATTGGATAAAGTTCCAATTTTAATGGTGAATCATCCCTGACCATCAAAGACGGTATAGACAAATGGGATTATGCAAAATTTCAGTTTGTGATGGAACAAAATATAAAAGCCCTATGTAAGCAAATTGAGTAATTGGCAGAACCGGTGATCCCTCAGCATCAAATCACACGCCAATTAGTCAATCAGGAACATGCTAGTGTCCTCCCTTTTGTTATGAATACTCCGTCATCACCTTCAGAAAATAAAACACTGGAGGACAAAGTTGCGAAGAGAACAAGTGCCAAAGCCCGTCGGGATTTTGCAAATAGAAGGGAATTTACATACCTGGGCCAACCTATGGAGGAGCTATTTCAGATGTTGATCAATGAAGGAAGGATTACCTCACTTCTACCTCCAATAAATCCACATTCAGGACGGTTCAATTCTGATGGATTAAGTCAATATCACTCCCATTCTCGCGGTCACAACACAGAAGAATGCTGGGCACTCCGCCACCTTATTCAGAATCTAATTGACAGCGGTGTCCTGCAACTGGCAGACGATGATACTGTGCTACTTGAGAATGAGAATATATGTCCTACTAAATGGAAGGGATTGGTAGTAGTTATATCCGCTGAGGCGGATGGGACTGTCAGACCACTCACAATACAAGCAATTCAACTCAAAAGAATTGACAATCCTTTGAAAGTGGCTGCGCCAGAGCCAATTGTCTTGCCATTTAGACCACAATATCCTTTTATCAGCTTAAAAAAAGTCCCATGGAATTATGGAGAAGCTGAAGGATCCACCTCTCATGCAACTGCTGTAGTGTCGAAGGAGAATCTACTGTATCTTCCCCAACGGGTGATGCAGCCTACCATCAAATCAAAGGAGAAAATTCCCATGAAGAAAATTAAAAAATTCCTCCGTACTATGGGCCATAATGAAGCCAAGGTGGTTTTAAGCTTAAGAGAAGCTCCACATCAAATTTCAATATTGGACTTGGTTTTCTCTTTCGAGGATCACAGGAAGATTCTACTGAAGGTTTTGGAAGAAGCCTACTTGCCGAAATTATTGGATGTGGAAAAATTTCAACATTTGGTTAATCACATTTTTAACAACAATGTGATATCTGTCACTGATGATGACATACCACCCGAAGGGACCGGTCATTGCAAGTCGTTGCACATTATGGTTCTGTCCTTCGGATACATGCTAGCTGGAGTCTTGATAGATGGAGGTTTGTCCTTGAATATCTGTCCTTATGCTACTCTGGAAAAAATGAACATCAATCTCAATCAGATCCGAAGCAGCTATACGGTTATTAAAGCTTTCGACGGATCCCGACGAAACTTTGTCGGAGAGATTGAACTGCCATTGGAGATTGGTCCCCATACATTTTGCGTATCTTTTCACGTTCTCAAAATTGATACAAGATACAACCTGCTATTGGGAAGATCTTGGATTCATATGGCTGGGGTTGTCCCCTCCACTCTTTAACAACAACTTAAATACATTATCAACAATAGCTTAGTCACTGTCAACGCTGAGCCGGAATGTCTAGAATAAGGTGACATGCCACTCATCAGCTTCAATTCAAAAAAATTGAGCCAGTCAATTTTCATACCCTGGAGGTGAGCAACACTCAATACCACCCTGTGGGGGCGCCACCTCTCATACCCCAAATTTCTGTCGAAGTAATGTCGGCCACTCAAGAAATGATGTCATTGGGTTATCAACTTGGACAAGGGTTGGGCAAAGACAATCAGGGCATCAAGAGCCCAATTCAATGTCCCAGTTTAACAGGGACAGCCGGACTAGGTTATACTGCTAGTTCCAGTCGTAGGAATCCTCATAAGCACAAACAGATTCCTCCAGCTTCAGCCACACGACGATTATCTCTACCTACAGTTCTTGAGCCTGTACGGTCTTCGGTAAAGGTGCCGGCCCATGTAATAGCCAAGTTATTTCCTAAACTGGTACCGATGAAGGAGAAAGAAGTCCTAGTTCCAAATCCAAAAGTGGAAGAAGAGGAACGGAGAATTAAACAAGACATCATTCAGATGATGTCAAACATACGCATCATTGTCCATGATGAACATACAAATAGATACACCCCAGACGATGATTGCCTAGATGTAATGGTCATCATTCGGGAGAAGGAGGGCGATGACAACCCCTCCATCACTACAGTCCACCCAAACTTCACCCTTGCCAATTGGAGCAGCACTCCTTTCATTGGTTGACAAGGGTAAAAAGGGCAGAAACTTCTTCTGCCCTGTATATATAATAATAATTGCTTACTTTTCTGTACAGTATTAGCAGTTGTTTTGTCTGTACATGATAACACTTTGTATTAATAAACAATTTCATATATATTAAGTGAAAGCATATTTTGTTTCAGGACTTTGAATTTAGATGTACCTATACTTGCTAATAAAGTGCCTTTTCTCCACAAGGATTGTAGCTTTGATGAAAAGCTGGACTCAGACTTGATAGAAATACAAGAGGACATTGAGATACCTCAGGAGATCAAAGAATGGGTCGAAGATAAACCTAAACCCAACCTTAATCAAACCACCTCCTTCAATCTCGGAACCTTAGAAAATCCTAAGTTAATCTAGATTGGTTCAGACCTCACTCCAAACCAGAGGAATGACATGGTTACACTACTAGCCCAATTCCAGGATGTGTTTGCATGGTCTCATGAAGATATGGTGGGTTTGTCCACTGACATTATCCTTCATCACCTTCCCATTAAAGAGGGATTCAAGCCAATCAAGCAGAAGCTCAGACGATTGAAACCTGAGTGGAGTTTAAAGGTTAAAGAAGAAATTTTGAAACAATTTCAAGGTGACATTATCATGGTGTCCACCTATCCAAAATGGATATCCAACATCGTCCCCGTACCTAAACCTGGAGGAAAGGTGCGAGTTTGCGTGGATTACCGGGATCTGAATAAAGCTTGTCTTAAAGATAGTTTTCCCGTACCATTTATCCACATTCTCATTGACAATACTGCTCAGTACGACATGTACTCCTTTGCGGACTGCTTTGCGGGGTACCATCAAATCATGGTTGCTGAGGAAGATCGTGAAAAAACTGCATGCATCACTCCTCGGGGAACCTTTTGCTACAGACGGTTGTCTTTCAGCCTAATCAATGTTAGAGCTACCTATCAGCGAGCCATGATGGCTCTTTTCCATGATTTAATGCATAAGGAGATAGAGATCTATAAGGATGACATCATTGTCAAGTCCCGGAGGGAGGAAGACCACTTAGACCATCTCAGAAAGCCCTTCCACAGGTTGCATAAGTACAACTTGATGTTGAATCCAGCCAAGTGCGCCTTTGCCGTTAAATCAGGCAAGTTGCTAGGATTCCTAGTCAGCCACAAGGGGATTGAGTTGGATCCCACCAAAATCCAGGCTATTACGAAAATGTCCATTCCTCAGACAGAGAAGGAAATACAGGAATTTTTGGGAAAAATCAACTTCATTAGTAGGTTCATTTCTCAACTCACAGCTACATGTGAGCCCGTCTTCAAGCTATTAAGGAAGAACTCCTCCATGAAATGGAATGATGAGTGCCAAAAGACCTTCCTTACAATCAAAGAGTAGCTAGTCAAAGCTCCTGTTTTGGTACCACCAAGGGATGATGTTCCCATGTTCATGTACCTGTCTATAAGTGACAATGCCATGGGCTGCATGCTGGGATAGAAAGACGATAGAGGCTGAGAACGAGCTATCTACTACCTCAGCAAAAGTTTCAGCAGCAGTGAACACAAGTACACTCTGATTGAGAAGACTTGTTTTACTTTAGCATGGGCTTCCATGAGGTTACAACATTACCTCCATGGTCACACAACCCATCTCAAATCCCGATCGGATCCTCTCAAGTACGTGTTCAGTAAACCCATGTTAAATTATCGGCTGTCCAGATGGAAGTTGATCCTACAACAATTTAACATCGTCTATGTAACGACCCCAAATTCTATACAATTTAAATCTCGACTTCGGTCGTTAACCATACATTCAACCTCTAATTTTATATTATTATTCGATATTAAAATCACTAAAAACGCGGAATATTTAAAACTTATATAAATTTCCTTCTGTATTGCCCTAAATCGTAACCTTTATATTACATCTCTTTGATTCAAACTTATATTATGAATCGTTACAACAAAATGACTATACAAAGTCTTACATCATAACTAAATATCCATATACATTGGATAACTCAACTTATAATTCAACAACATGTTACATTAAAAATATGAAATACATTTCTCATAAAACATAAGTAATCTTTGTGAATATAGATCTCTATAAATCACTTAGCACATATCCTTACCTTAATTCCTTGACCTGTAAAAGTAGTTATTAGAAAGAGTGAGCTCGACAGCCCAGTAAAATCTAATAGTTTTCATGCATCACATAACACATAATAATTTGCTCAACATACATCTCATAATAATTAAAGTAACATGGCATACATGCTTTTAATTCATATAGCAAATATAAGGATTGAGTTCCTTACTCAATCCTCCTTATTTAACCAAAACAATGCAATCATAAATTGACTTTCACATTTCATAATTTCAACATGTATAACATATCATGCAATTTAAAACAGTTCGTCAAGTCCACGTAGAAAATAAAAACTGAAAGACTTGTCTTCATCGTTGTTTACCAATAACAGTTTAACAGCTTACAGCTATCTGCACTTCATGTGCCCTACGCAATTATATACACATCAATTATTAGTCACATAACAACACATAGTATGTGAGACCCCAGATTTTATGAATAAAGATTTAAATTTTTCGAAATATTTTTTTAAATATTATGGTGTGGATTTGATATAATGTTATAATTGTGAGTAGTATTTATAAATTTTACAAAGTATGCAAGTTGTTGTATTATATTCGATTTGTCGGGGAATATTCGTTTTAGTAAAGAATATTTGTACAACGGCGCAATCATTGGTGGACCCCACAACGAAATTATTGTCGGATTGAGAAAACGAGAAAAATATTTTCATTGAAAATAAAGGCGGAAGTTTTACCGTTAATACTGTTGAACTACTCGGTAGTAAAAGTACAGTAATACGCGTGGTTGCATAGTAGCACATGGTATTGATTATTGATACTTATGTGAGACGTTACTCAATTTTGCTTATTTTATAGACCTCTATTTACCTATTTTTCAAAATAATCAGTAGAAATTATTTAAAGGTGAGGCCCATATGTGGGGCCCATATGTGTTAAAAAACTAATTTTAGAAATGGGGGTGGGAGGGAGTTACGTATAGGGGATGAAGTTAATATATATATAAGTATGTGATGTGTGTGTATATATATATATATAGATATATGTATATGTTGTGTGTGTGAGGGGAAAATGGTGAAAAAGAAGTGAGAATGATGTGTGTGGATGTGGATGTGTGTGATGTGGACATATTGGTGGGAAAGTAAGAAATGTGTATGTGAGTGGTAGAGTGTGTGAATATATATATATATATATATATATATATATATATATATATATATATATATATATATATATATATATATATTGTCTTGCTTTGTTATGATTGGTTGAAGGTTTGACAATTTGAATATGTAGTATCAAAATTTTCATCCGTGTGTCTTTGAATTATTTCATCTATGAAGAAATCTTTACACAGTGCCTTTCCATTCTCCTATAAATAGAAGCTCATTCCTTTATTATTTCTTACGAATTCACTGAAACTCTAGAAAGAGAAATTATAGAGAAGCTATAGAAAAGTATTCTGCTACTTCCCTACTCTTATAACCAGTTTCTTTTACGGTAAGGGGTATTATTTCTTTTATATTCATGAAGAGAACTTCTGTTATTCAATTATTTATTATGTTGTTGGAATATCCTGTCTGTGCGTTTTACGTCGGACCTGATTATGTCTATATTATTCTGTTGGAATATTCTGTCTGTGCGTTTTACGTCGGACCTAATTCTGTCTTTATTATTCTGTTGGAATATCCTGTCTGTGCGTTTTACGCCGAACCTGATTCTGTCTTTATTATTCTGTTGGAATATCCTGTCTGTGCGTTTTAATTATTCTGTTAGAATATCCTGTCTGTGCGTTTTACGCCGGACCTGGTTCCGTTAATTATTATTCTGTTGTAATAACCTGCATGTGTGGTCTATCGCATGCCTGGTGATTTCTTTTGTTATTCCATTCCTTATTATACTCAGCTGTTTAAAGTTTTCACTTCTATACTCCATGAAATTAGTGGAATATCTTTGATATTTGCTCTTCATCCAGTATCTTTTCATGAAAATATTCTTCTAAGTATTCTTGAATTTTACTCTACAAAGTAGTATCATGTTGACAATTTGGACGTTATTGGTTCCTAGATAAATTAATTCTTGAACTTGTTTTATTGAATTCTTATATCATTGTCATCATCCTCATGTTTATATTTTGTTGAAAGTCATCTGTGGCCTATAGTGCATAGATGGACTTGGTATGATTATGACCAGGTATTATTCGGTGTAATCATGACCGTATTGTTACAAATGATGAGGAAAAGTCCTCATTGGCCCGTAGTGCATTGACGGATAATTTTTGGCATGATCATGACCATTAATGAATACACAAATATTCTTGGCCCGTAGTGCATGGATAATTGTGGTCGTGATACTAAAGAATATCCTTGGCCGTAGTGCAGGGGTGATTCGATGATGTGGATTATTTAATTAGCTGAGTCTCAGCGATAAAAGTGATGAAAAACCTTTTAAATCATAAAAGATAGTAGATTTTATTCTCTACTTGACTCTTTTAATAGATTGCTTATTCCGCTGCAGTTAAACTTGATGTGTGTTATATTGTATCAGTTTAACACTGTTGAAGGCTAATGATAATTTATTCTGCATTATCTTAGTCATAATATTTCTTACTGGGCTAGTTGAGCTCACCCTTTCTTTCATTGTTCTCTTCAGGATGATAGTATTAGTAGTCCTCACTATTCTGTTAAATAGTGTGACAATAAATGTAATGAGGACTTATTCTGAGAGTGGATATTGTCTAGAAGACAGTATTTGTATTAAAACTCATAGCTCTCTTTTTATATATTAAAGATTGTATTTGTATCCTGTACCATGTATTTGGCGACTCAGAATAGGTGATGTATACCTATTTTGGGGCCGTCACAGTTGGTATTAGAGCTTAGGGATATTATCCCTGGCTAAGATGTGAGACTAGAACTAGGAGGGGGGAGACGGGGAATTCCTTCGCTATTATGACCTACCTGAGTTTATTTGGTATTTAATTGGTCGGTTAGAGTATAGGTATAATATGTGATATGTTATTTAACCCTTGTTTTGTGGCAGTATTTGAAAATGGCAGCTGAAAATGTCAACAATGGAGTGAATGAGACCATGGAGACACCTCTAATCACCAACCAGGATAATGTAACATCAGGCGAAGAAAGAATTAGAGATATCCATGTGGTGAGGGAAGAATTAATAGTTGCACCCGAGCTAATCGCAGAGGTAGCAGCTGAGAGTGAGGAAGAAGAGGAACATGAGAAAAATTTATTAGAAGAAATTTTTGATCAAAATGTAGAACTGCAAGATCGTATTCGTGAGTTAGAAGAACAGGTTAAAGAACGGCAAGCGGTCGTGGAACAAAGGGATGCAACAATTCAAAATTGTGTTACCCGATATGTGATGCTCGAATAAAATCACGCTTTGGCAAAGTGTAGGATATTAAGGTTGGAATCTAAGAATTCAAATATCAAGGATCAGTTGAAAGAAGAAACAATTGAACGAGTGAGAATGAAGGATGCGTGGGTAAAAGCCACACGACATGTTGATATTGTAGAAAGAGACGTCCGATCCAAAAAGGCTAAAATAGATGATATACATTTCTCTTTTAGGACAGCAATTGGAAGAACCCAACATCGAGTTTTGAGTTACCCTATATAGAGTGGTCAATCTCAATTCGATATGGATCAAAGATTGATGATTCAGATCATGAATCAGGAGTACGATGAAGTAGTTAAGGGTGGAATATGCCCTATAGAAAAGTCAATTTCAACGATAGTGATGGCACCAAATGCTACCCCAGACAAGTCAAAGTCGGGTAGTTCAAAGAAGAGCGGTTGTCATGACTTCCCAACAAGTGAGGAACCCAAATGAAGTTATCACGAGTAAGCTTATCATAAATTCTAGCAAAGTCTAAACCGTGTTAGATATCGGTTCTACTCACTCTTTTATTTCACCTAGTTGTGTTCAACGTTTGAAGTTAACTCCGAAGAAGTTAGACTTTGATATATTTGTTTAAACTCGGTTGGGAGAAACCTTCGTTACCTCCACTATTTATAAATCTTGTTCAAATCAACACTTTCACGTTACCTGTCGATCGTATCTCTTTGAAAATACTTGCCTTGGATGTGATTTTAGGAATCGATTGGTTAACTACTCATCATGCTTTTTATAAGGTTGTTAGCTTTCATACTCCTAACCAATCTGTTATACGAATTCAAAGTAACCAAACCACTAAAGTCAATCATTATCATATCAAGCCATAAGTAGAGAGCCCCGATCCTTTTGCTGTTGACTTCCTTGTGTGGAATGCACCGAAGCCAGACTTTTCGTAGGAGACGTTGTGAATGACGATGACAAGTTGATAGGTATCAATGTGACGTGTTATCCAAGTCTTGGATAAGAGTCACAGTTTTGAATGATATTTCTATATTTAATAAATTTCCTGATGTATTCCTGAAAACTTCCTAGCCTACCCCTAGAGCGTGAAATCAAATTTTGTATTGACCCCGGTACAAAATCCATTTCTTAAACCCTCAAATATTTCTTTACTTAAAACGAACGTATCATGCGCCAAAGACGTTGGCTCGAGCTATTAAAGATTACGATCGTACCATTCAATATCATGGTGGGAAAGAGAACGTGGTAGCTGAGGCGTTGGGTAA
Organism: Panax notoginseng; assembly: GCA_016801055.1. Classification (NCBI taxonomy): domain Eukaryota; kingdom Viridiplantae; phylum Streptophyta; class Magnoliopsida; order Apiales; family Araliaceae; genus Panax; species Panax notoginseng. The sequence continues at coordinate 130,068,246 of CM029014.1, read as the reverse complement.
AAGATCGTATGCATTTATAAGTGTGAATATACGAACCCACGTGAAGATAACGAATATACGAGTAAAATCGACTTTAATCGATAAAGTTAAAGCCGCTCAAGCTACATACTCAGAGCAGATGAATGAAGAAGGTTCAAGAGGGCGTTATTCTAGAAGCAAGAATCGATGATGAAGGAATACTTCGAGTCAACTCCAGACTTTGTGTTCCTAACGATCCTGAGTTAAAGTATAAAATCATGATGGAGGCGTACAACACACCATTTGTAATCCATCCTGGGAGTACCAAAATGTATCGTGATCTTCGTCATACATTTTGGTGGAGCAATATGAAGAGAAAGATAGCGTTGTTTATCTCAAGGTGACTAACTTATCAATGAGTCAAGGTGGAGCATCAAGTACCAAAAGGTCCATTGCAACCACTTAAAATTCCATAATGGAAGTAGGAGTACATTACCATGGATTTCGTTACTGGTCTTCCCAAGGTTTCTCAAGGCATAAATGCAATTTGGGTCATTATTGTTAGATTGACCAAGTCTGCTCACTTCTTACCTATACGAGAAACTTATACACTTGAACGTCTTGCTCGTATGTACATAAGCCAGATTATAAGATTGCATGGTATGCCAGATCCATAGTTTCTGATCGAGACCCAAGATTCACTTCACAATTTTAGGTTAGTTTATAGAAAGCTATGGGCACGAATTTACGATTTAGTTCGACATATCATCCTCAGACGGACGGAAAATCAGAGAGGACTATTCAAACTCTTGAAGATTTATTAAGACTATGTATCCTTGACTTCAAGGGAAGTTGGGACAAGTTCTTACCATTAGTGGAGTTTTTCTACAACAACAGTTATCAAGGAAGTATTGGCATGGCTCCATTCGAAGCGTTGTATGGAAGAAAGTGTCGTTCTCCAGTATGCTGGGATGAGGTGGGTGAATCAACGTTGTTGGGACCGAAGTTGGTACGTATGACTATGGAAAATATTCAAACGATCCGACAACGTATAAAAACCTCACAAGATCGACAAAAGAGTTATGTTTATTTTCATCGAAAGGACGTGGAATTTGATATGGAAGATCATGTGTTGTTACGTGTTGCTCCATGAAAAGGAGTTACAAGATTTGGAAGAGAGAAAAGCTCAATCCTCGATTCATTGGCCCATTTTTATTCCTCGATCTTGTAGGAACTGTGGCTTATAGACTCGCTTTACTGCCAAGTATATCTCGTGTTCATAACATTTTTTCACATATCCATGTTACGTAATTATGTGGAAGACTCGAACCACATTATTGAGTTAGAACCAGACGAAATAACTGATGATTGAACGAATGAAGATGCACCTGTTAAAATCCCGGAATATATTCGGCATACCAGGTACGTATGTAAATTTAGAGGGCAAAATTCCAAAAGGAGGGGAGATTGTGAGACCCCAGATTTTATGAATAAAGATTTAAATTTCTCGAAATATTTTTTTTTTAAATATTATGGTGTGGATTTGATATAATGTTATAGTTGTGAGTAGTATTTATAAATTTTACAAAGTATGCAAGTTGTTGTATTATATTCGATTGGTCGGGGAATATTCATTTTAGCAGAAAATATTCGTACAACGACGCAATCATTGGTGGACCCCACAATGGAATTATTATCGGATTGAGAAAACGATAAAAATATTTTTATTAAAAATAACGGCGAAAGTTTTACCGTTAATACTGTTGAACTACTCGGTAGTAAAAGTACAATAATACGCGTGGTTGCATAGTAGCACACGGTATTGATTATTGATGCTTATGTGAGAAGTTAATCAGTTTTGCTTATTTTATAGACCCCCATTTACCTATTTTTTAAAATAATCAGTAGAAATTATTTAAAGGTGGGGCCCACATGTGGGGCCCATATGTGGGGCTCATATGTGTTAAAAAACTGATTTTAAAAATGGGGGTGGGAGGGAGTTACGTATAGGGGATGAAGTTAATATATATAAGTATGCGATGTGTGTATATATATATAGGTATATGTTGTGTGTGTGAGGGGGAAATGGTGGAAAAGAAGTGAGAATGATGTGTGTGGATGTGGATGTGTGTGATGTGGACATGTTGGTGGGAAAGTAAGAAATGTGTATGTGAGTGGTGGAGTGTGTGAATATATATATATATATATATATATATATATATATATATATATATATATATATATATATATATATATATATTGAATGAGTGAGTGGATATTGGTGGAGGGAACATGTGAGGTTATGTTGGAAGAAAGAAAAATGGGTGTGATGGGTGATGTATGTGGTAGGTGACGAAATTGATGGAAAAAGGGAGTATTATATATATATATATATATATATATATATATATATATATATATATATATATATATATATATTGTCTTGCTTTGTTATGATTGGTTGAAGGTTTGACAATTTTAATATGTAGTATCAAAATTTTCATCCGTGAGTCTTTGAATTATTTCATCTGTGAAGAAATCTTTACACAGTGCCTTTCCATTCTCCTATAAATAGAAGCTCATTCCTTCATTATTTCTTACGAATTCACTGAAACTCTAGAGAGAGAAATTATAGAGAAGTTATAGAAAAGTATTCTGCTACTTCCCTACTCTTATATCCAGTTTCTTTTATGGTAAGGGGTATTATTTCTTTTGTATTCATGAAGAGAACTTTTGTTATTCCATTATTTATTATTCTGTTGGAACATCCTGTCTATGCGTTTTACGCCGGACCTGATTCCATCTTTATTATTCTGTTGGAATATCCTGTCTGTGCGTTTAACGCCGGACCTGATTCTGTCTTTATTATTCTGTTGGAATATCATGTCTGTGCATTTTACGCCGGACCTGATTCCGTCTTTATTATTCTGTTGGAATATCCTGTCTGTGCGTTTTACGCTGGACCTGATTCCGTCTTTATTATTCTGTTGCAATATCTTGTCTGTGCGTTTTACGTCGGACTTGGTTCCGTTAATTATTATTCTGTTGGATTAACCTACATGTGCGGTCTATCGCATGCCTGGTGATTTCTTTTGTTATTCCATTCCTTATTATACTCAGTTGTTTAAAGTTTTGACTTCTATACTCCATGAAATTAGTGAAATATCTTTGATATTTGCGCTTCATCTAGTATCTTTTCATGGAAATATTCTTCTGAGCATTCTTGAATTTAATTTACAAAGCAGTATCATGTTGACAATTTAGACGTTATTGGTTCCTGGATAAATTAATTCTTGAACTTGTTTTATTTAATTCATATATCATTGTCATCATCCCCATGTTTATATTTTGTTGAAAGTCATCTATGGCCTATAGTGCATAGATGGACTTGGTATGATTATGACTATAGATTATTCGGTGTAATCATGACCGTAATGTTACAAATGATGTGGAAAAGTCCTCATTGGCCCGTAGTGCATTGATGGACAGCTTTTGGCATGATCATGACCATTAATGAATACACAAATATTCTTGGCCCGTCGTGCATGGATAATTGTGGTCGTGATACTAAAGAATATCCTTGGCCGTAGGGCAGGGGTGATTCGATGATGTGGATTATTTATGAAGCTGAGTCCCAGCGATAAAAGTGATGAAAAACCTTTTAAATCATAAAAGATAGTAGATTTTATTCTCTACTCGACTCTTTTAATATATTACTTATTCCGCTGCAGTTAAACTTGATGTATGTTATATTGTATCAGTTTAACACTGTTGAATGCTAATGATAATTTATTCTGCATTATCTTAGTCATAATATTTCTTACTGGGCTAGTTGAGCTCACCCTTTCTTTCATTGTTCTCTTCAGGAAATGAGAATGTAGCCGGGACTAGTCGGGGAATGGAGTGACGGTCCAGATGATAGTATTAGTAGTCCTCACTATTCTGTTAAATAGTGTGACAATAAATGTAATGAGGACTTATTCTGAGATTGGATATTGTCTAGAAGACAGTATTTGTATTAAAACTGACAGCTCTCTTGTTATATATTAAAGATTGTATTTGTATTCTGTACCATGTATTTGGCGACTCAGAATAGGTGATGTATACCTATTTTTGGGGCGTCACATAGTAATTGTAATGTAAACTCTACTCTATGTCTCATAACCCTTCCTATCATAAATACACAATGTTCAACTTAATTGTGTTAACTTTCAACTTATATCTCACTTTATTTCATATACGCAGTTCATTCAAGTGCTTAAGTCTTGCTAGGACTACTTATTGGTTTTATATTAAATCCATTCCATATCTTATAGTATTCATTTCAATTGAATTGAAACACTTTTTAAGTTCATTAACACTTATCACGACGTTTCGACGTTTATTTGTCACACACCCGATTTGCCTCTCTTGTGTATGCTTACTATGCTTCTATAACTTATCTAACACATTATTTATTAATTTTTAAGCATCATTATAATTACTAACATTCATGTTTTATAACTTAAAATAATATCTTTTATCGTCAGAAGCACTACACATGCATATGTGCATGCCCGACGCCCTCCAATTGCCCCCAAAAACATAATAGTCCTAAAGATGACCATTTTGACTACTGTTATAGACCTCAAATTAAAAAATTTAAAGAACAAAAGTTGTAGGTCTATTCGTCCTCGTTCCGGATCATCTTGAATCACCTAAATCGGAGTTCGTATAAAAAAGTTATGGCTGTTCCGACCCAGCCTTCTGTTCCGACACCATGGCGCGAGAACTAGGCTAACCAGTGGCGCTGGGTTGCGAAATTTGGCGCTAGGATGCGAATTTCAGCGTTGGGGTGCCGAAACTTGCAGAACCCAACCATCGGAGAACAGAACAACTAATTTCTGTCTATTTAACACTGCTAACATCTAAATTAACATGCTAACTATATAAAAATTACACATATACACACTACCCAACATGTATATACTAATTTAAACCACTAAACAATAAATTTAGAAAACTTAAATCATTGTACGCACTGTTTTAAAAACAAAAACTCCATTATCGATGTTTGATAAACATAGTGAACACTGTCATACTATCAATTTGATTCCTTTGAACCATGTTCTGCTTAATATCTTACTCAATTACATATACAAGTTTCAATTTCATAACTAGCATAAAATCGTATATAGAACCTTTGATTTTCCACAACTCACGTTCATAAGTATATGTTCACTGTAAAAACTATTTCTTTCTTCAAAACGTAAATTTAGCCTACAACATATACATATGATACTTATAACATTACTTCTACCCATAATTTTATAATCAACTAGTAAAGCATGGTTTACAAACAATTTTTGTAAAGAACTTTGTCTTACAGTCAAATGCAGTAATACAGAGACAATCAAATTATAACGTAAAACATATATGTTAAGTTTTTAAAACATACCTTTAGTTGTTTAAGATACCCTTGCTAAACACTGAAAATACAGAACTCAGAACTTTCTCTCCAACCCTTGACAGTCTCTCTCAAAACTCTCTTGTCTTCAAGTTTTTCTCTGACAAAATTTCTTCATTTTTCTTACTTAGGCTTTAGCCAAAAAGATTATACGTAAAAAAATAAAACCAACGTAATAATTTAAAACGTCTAAAAACTGACGCTACTAATGACCTTATTAAATTAGCAGTTACCAAATTAATATAAATACTATTTATATTATGTTAATAATTGAAAATTTAAAATCCAAAAGCCATAAGGCTCCGTTTGGCAAAACTTTTTAAAATTATAGACTAAATATATTTAAGCCTTGTTTAGCAAAATAAATTAAAACTACTTTAATTTATTTTAATAACCACTTATAATATAGTTATTTGTCACACTTTATTTAATAAATTAAGTAAAATATTATAATAATTCATTTAATCAATATAAACTCTCTAATTTAATTATTAAATTAAACTAGAACGTTATCCCATAATTATTAATTTCTTTAACTCATTAATTATTTATTAAATAATTAATTAACCAAATCAAATCAAATCAATTAAATAAATATTTATTCAACGATAATACATCCATTAAATATTTATTAAATTCAACAAATATTTAAATATTATAATTAAAAATCTGAATTGTTACATCATTCTCTCCTTACAAGGATTCTGTCCTCAGAATTACAACTCAAACCACTCATTCGTTACAATCTTCCCTACTTATAAAAATTATGTCCCCAGAATCGAAGACACAAATTAAACAAATAACTCAGAGTAATCTTTCATCATTTTATCTAAATATAGGTTTTATATTTCCTACTACATTCATTATTTTAACAAATTCTAGGTTTCATTTCATAACTTTTACTTGAACTCAATTATATTTGAGTATTATATTTTTAACCCATTAATTTCCTTTTCTAAGGATCGCTGTCATAAATACTCGGGATATTACATTTACCCTTTCTTCTAAGAATTTCGTCCTCAAAATTTTATCTATTAATATGTATTCATTCAATCTACCAAAGTAGATTTTACGTCACTACTTCATTTATTCATTGATTTCTATAACCACTTCTTTCCACAAAGATCATTCTACAATTATTGACTTTTCTATTAAAAGTTTCACATTATTCTTTGATAACTCAGCTACTTCTCACTTCAAAATCTCTTTTCTCACTTATTCAACATATTCATCATTCAGTGTCGTATTCTACGACTTACTTCTTTCTAAGGAATACTTTCCTTTTCACTTTCATCATTGAGAATAACAAGAAGCTGAGGGGTCACAAGACCGTGAACTCTATTCTCTAGGTTTAATAGTGCTTCACCACCTCTGGTTCTTCACACTTTAAATCCTCTTTGGTAGAATGTTTATCAATCACAAAGACTGAAAACACCCTCCACTCGTACACTAGGTGGCCAACCTATTGTACCACTACGTTGGGCCGCAACGTAGTGTTTTGTAATGACTATATGCGTTACGCTCAGTACTTAGGGTGTTAAGCCCTTCGTACTATGTATTGTACACAAACATTTCAACGTAAAGTGTAAACTAAGCGTAACCTCTAATAAAAGAGTTGCTCATCTCAGAATTTAGAGTGCAAGCATTCAACTGAGGGTCTAATGACCACGAACCATGTCCACAGTTATATGTAATCTTTCAACTTTAACTTTAATAGGCATACGACTATAAGGACTTCAAGGTACTTAGGGGATCAATCCTTCGTACATGTATTGTGTACAAACATTTCAGCACAAAGTATAAAACTAAGTGCAACCCCTAATAATAGGGTTGTTCATCTCAGCTTTTCAACATCTGAATCCGCATCAAAATAATTTGGTTTGGCATAACTTCTTAAGAAACTCTTGAATCTCATGAACATCTTTCAATATTTGTCTAGCTGAATCAATTAGTATAGACCTCTACAACAATTCGGACATCAACCGAAATATACATATACATACATACATATGTATTCTCATATCTTAAAGAAATCTCAAAATTCTTTTTATAACGTCATGATACCGCACTATATTTACAGTCCGTTGAGGATTTCGTCATTTAGTGATTTTATCATACTACATCATACCATAGTGGGCTAAAGATCCTTAGATCACATCCAACACAAAGTAATACTGCATTGATGACTCCATCGTTTTTATCATCTTTGCACCAGGTTACGTGATGCATTAATGATATAAAATACATTTTGATATATTGCAAACATTTTTGTCTAGCTGAAGCAATTAGCATAGACATGCGAATAACAGTATTGTTGTTAAAACTCATTGGTTCCATCATTTGATCTAATGTTTTTCAAGAAAATAGAAGTGTAAACATCAGCACGAAGTTAATAAATTTCGAAAGTCTAGCACAGCTAGTAGATTTAGAATACATATGCTTCCACCATCAACTCCACTTTATATAATGATCCATTTCTTAATAGGTCTATCTATTCCTATCATCCTCAATACTCCATTTACACTTATCTATACCCAGTTCGTCAAACTTACCACACATTATGAGTTCAGAAACTAGCCACAATCATATGAGTTTAAGAACTTATCCTACTCAGACCATAGGCGTCCATTCGCTGAGGGGTTCAAAAATATACCATATAATTATGTGTCACGAACCTACCATAAGTATGAGTTTTAAGAACTCGCACTTAGCCTTATAATATTCTCTAACTAAACTCTACCTATCTGTTATACATATGAGAAAAGAATCACCTTCCCATCAGGCATATAGCAAATAGCGCGAGACAAACATTCCAATGATTATCAATGGGATAACTGAGTGCAAGCACAAAACCCTCGCCCATACAAAGGTTTGTACAACTCAGTCATCACATGAGTGCTCAATTGAAAACCCACCTAACTCTATCTTGCTTATAACTTACTCTTTGCTCGATACGAATTCCTCATATCACATTATCTATAACTTCTCATAAGTTCATCGTGTACTATTCATAGTACAATATCTTCATAGCATCAAGCTATAATCATTCAAACATTACAGACCATCTTTCTTCTATAACTTAAACAAATTACGTCGTGATCTTATTCTATAATCATCTCCCTTAAAATTCTTTTCTTAACTCGTGATCGTTTTGTTTTACGATCCTCATTCTTTCCTTTTTTTCATCATTTAAGACATTATTTGTTATCTTGGCTTTTGGAGTTAGGAAACTCCCATTTCTTATCTTTATATCTCTTCAAGATTCTTCTTTGAATCTTCTTGTTTATATAACAATTCTTCCTTTAAGAATTCAAATTTCATTTACATCGCTCAACATTTCATTCGAGTTACACAATTTCATCATACGCATCCATTTTCTACACTTGGTACAAATCAAGTCTCTAACAGTTTCAATATGGTACGCTGAGTGGTTTCCCACAAACAACCAACAAACGAGGTTCCGAGTTACTAGTTCGTATATACCTCCGCTCTATGAAAGAATCTTTTAGCCCATATACAATACATAAACTACTAAAGAGTACAATTGCACCACACTCAGATATAACTCTCTATTCTTAACTTCTTTATCACTCTCATTTTATAGACATTGTCTATTTATTAACACCTTACATCCTTATTATTGGAGTTGGGTAACCCCACATTCATATTCCTTATAACTCTGCGAAATTCTTCTTTGAATCCTTTCACGCAAGTTTTAATCCCTTCTTTAAAAATTTCTTAAATTACTTCTTATTGTTCAAACTCTATTAGAGCTTATTCGTTCACTATCTTCACCTTTTTCTTCTCTAAGGTTATATAGCCTAAGGTACCCCTACCTAAGGTTTATAACCTACGACTTTGATACCAACTGTAATGACCCCAAAATCCATACAATTTAAATCTCGACTTCGGTCGTTAACCATACATTCAACCTCTAATTTTACATCATTATTCGATATTAAAATCGCTAAAAATGCGGAATATTTAAAACATTTATACATTTCCTTCTATATTGCCCTAAATCGCAACCTTTACATTAAATCTCTTTGATTCAAACTTATATCATGAATCGTTACAATAAAATGTCTATACAAAGTCTTACATCATAACTAAATATCCATATACATTGGATAACTCAACTTATAATTCAACAACACGTTACATTCAAAATATGAAATACATTTCTCATAAAACATAAGTAATCTTCGTGAATATAGATCTCTATAACTCACTTAGCACATATCCTTACTTTAATTCCTTGACCAGCAAAAGTGGTTATTTGCAAGAGTGAACTCGACAGGCCAGCAAAATCTAACAGTTTTCATGCATCACATAACACATAATAATATGCTCAACATACATCTCATAATAATTAAAGTAACATGGCATACATGCTTTTAATTCACATAGCAAATATAAGGATTGAGTTCCTTACTCAATCCTCCTTATTTAACTAAAATAATGCAGTCATAAATTGACTTTCACATTTCATAATTTCAACATGTATAACATATCATGTAATTTAAAACAGTTCGTCAAGTCCACGTAGAAAATAGGAACCAAAAGACTTGCCTTGATCATTGTTTACCAATAACAGTTTAACAGCTTACAATTATCTGTACTTCACATGCCCTACGCAATTATATAATCATACACATCAATTATTAGTCACATAACAACACATATTAATTGTAATGTAAACTCTACTCTACGTCTCATCACCCTTCCTATCATAAATACACAATATTCAACTTAATTGTGTTAACTTTCAACTTATATCTCACACTATTTCATATTCGCAGTTCATTCAAGTGCTTAAGTCTTGCTAGGACTACTTATTGGTTTTATATTAAATTTATTCTATATCTTATAATATTCATTTCAATTAAATTGAAATACTTTTTAAGTTCATTAACACTTATCACGGCGTTTCGACGTTTATTTGTCGCACGCCCGATTTGCCTCTCTTGTGTATGCTTACTATGCTTCTATAACTTATCTAACACATTATTTATTAATGTTAAGCATCATTATAATTACTAACATTCATATTTTATAACTTAGAATAACATCTTTTATCGTCAAAAGTACTACACATACATATGTGCATGCCCGACGCCTTCAGATTGCCCCCGAAAACACAATAGTCCTAAAGATGACAATTTGACTACTATTACAGACATCAAATTAAAAAATGTAAAGAACGAAAGTTGTAGGTCTATTCGTCCTCGTTCGGGATCATCTTGAATTACCTCAATCGGAGTTCATATGAAAATGTTATGGCCGTTTTACTACAGGAGGTCAAAACTGTCTGATCCAGACTTCTGTTCCGGTGCCGCGGCGCGAGAACTAGGTTAACCAGTGGCGCCAGGGAGCAAAATTTGGTGCTTGGGCTCGAATTTTAGAGCTGGGGCACGAATATCGATGTTGGGGCGCCGAAACTTGCAGAACCCAACCATCGGAGAACAAAACAACTAATTTTTGTCTATTTAACACTACTAACATCTAAATTAACATGCTAACTTATAAAAATTACACATATTCACACTACCCAACATGTATATACTAATTTAAACCACTAAACAATAAATTTAGAAAACTTAAATCATTGTACGCACTGTTTTAAAAACCAAAACTCCATTATCGATGTTTGATAAACATAGTGAACAATGTCATGCTACCAATTTGATTCCTTTGAACCATGTTCTGCTTAATATCTTACTCAATTACATATACAAGTTTCAATTTCATAACTAGCATAAAATCGTATATAGAACCTTTGATTTTCCACAACTCACGTTTATAAGTATATGTTCACTGTAAAAACTATTTCTTTCTTGAAAACGTAAATTTAGCCTACAACATATACATATGATACTTATAACATTACTTATAACCATAATTTCATAATCAACTAGTAAAGCATGGTTTACAAACAATTTTTGTAAAGAACTTTGTCTTACAGTCAAATGCAAAGATACAGAGACAATCAAATTATAACGTAAAACATATATGTTAAGTTTTTAAAACATACCTCTAGTTGTTTAAGAAACCCTTGCTAAACACTGAAAATACAGAACTCAGAACTTTCTCTCCAACCCTTGGCAGTCTCTCTCAAAACTCTCTTGTCTCTAATTTTTTCTCTGACAAAATTTCTTCATTTTTCTTACTTAGGCTTTAGCCAAATAGATTATACGTTAAAAAAAATAAAACCAACGTAATAATTTAAAAAGTCTAAAAACTGACGCTTCTAATGACCTTATTAAATTAGCAGTTACCAAATTAATATTTATATTATATTAATAATTCAAAATTTAAAATCCAAAAGCCATAAGGTTCCGTTTGGCAAAACTCTTTAAAATTAAAAACTTAATATATTTAAGCCTTGTTTGGCAAAATAAATTAAAAATACGTTAATTTATTTTAATAACCACTTATAATATAGTTATTTGTCATACTTTATTTAATAAATTAAATAAAACATTATAATAATTCATTTAATCAATATAAACTCTCTAATTTAATTACTAAATTAAACTAGAACATTATCCCATAATTATTAATTTCCTTAACTCATTAATTATTTATTAAATAATTAATTAACCAAATCAAATCAAATATTTAAACAAATATTTATTCAATGATAACACATCCATTAAATATTTATAAAATTCAATAAATATTTAAATATTATAATTAAAAATCTGGATTGTTACAGTCTACGTGACGCAAAAGTCCATCAAAGGACAAGGAATTGCGGATCAACTAGCCGCCGCACCTTCAGGGGACTTCAAACCTTTAGAAACATACTTCCCTGATTAAGGGGTAATGGCAGTTCAGCAACACCAACAGTACGATACATTCCATACATGAAAAATGTATTTCGATGGAGCTATAAACATGGAAGATTCTGGAGCTGGAGCAGTTCTAGTATCCGGTACGGGGGAGCAGTATCCCGTCGCCGTCAAATTGCAGTTTGTCAGCACCAATAACACAGCTGAGTATGAAGGATGTATCATGGGGAAATAACTTGCTCGTTGAATGGGCATCAGGTGGTTAACAGTCTTTGGGGATTCAGAGTTAGTAATCAGACAATCCATGGGAATCTATCAAACCAAAGAGCTACATTTGCTGCTTTACCATCGGCAAGTTTTATTAATGGCTTCAAAGTTCGAAGAGATCTCCTTTCCACACATTCCCCGTAACAGGAATGACTTTGCAGATGTGCTAGCAACTTTGGCCTCCTTGATTCATATACCTGACAAGGAACACATGCCAAGCATCACATTTGCCCTGCAAAAGGCACCAACCTATAGGAACTATGTTGGAGAAGTGTTGGATGAACTACCTCCCATCCAACATCCTTGGTATCAACATATCAAGGAGTACTCACAAGATGGATCTACACCCGTTGAGGCAAGCCTGACTGAGAAAAGGCGGATCCAACGACTTGCTATGAAATTCTACCTGAGCGGAGATGCACTCTACAAAAGAGATGCAGGACTAGGTCTCCTCAGATGCCTGGACAAGGACCAAGCTCAGAGACTCATGGATGAGGTCCATGGTGGAGTATGTGGCCCACACATGAGCGGCCCCTTACTTGTTAAGAAGATCCTCAGAACAGGACATTACTGGCTTACCCTCAAGGCTGACTGTTATGATCACGTCAAGAGGTGCTACCAATGCCAAATTCATAGGAATGCTATCCACGCCCCTCCAAGGGAGCTCCATAATATGAGTTCGCCCTGGCTCTTCTCAATGTGGGGAATGGATGTGATCGGGCCCATCAAGCCCAAAGCCAGTAATGGGCATCGCTTTATATTCACCATGATGGACTACTTCACCAAATGGGTAAAAGCAGCCTCCTTCCCCAAGGTTACCAAAGAAGTCATCATTGCTTTCATCAGAAACAATATCATCTGTCAATATGGACAACCAGAGGTCATTGTGTCAGACAATGCTAAGAACCTCAACAACAAAATGATGGAGGAGTTATGCAGCAAATTCCACATCAAACATCTCAACTCCGTCATCTATCGTCCAAAGATAAATAATGTTGTTGAAGCGGCTAACCAAAACATCAAGAAGATCACGCAAAAGATGTCCACCAACTACAAGGGATGGCCTGACTTATTGCCTCTTACTCTGTTAGGCTATAGAACATCAATGCGCACTTCCACTGGGGCAACCCCCTACGTATTGACCTATGGGATGGAAGCAGTGTTACTCGTAGAAGTGAAAATGGAATCCCTCAGAGTGTTAATAGATGCTCAGCTGGATGAAGACAAATGGGTACAAGACAGTATCACCAATTGTCTCTAATAAATGAAAGGCGAACCGCGGCAATCTTCCATGGTCAGTTATATCAATAAAGGATCGCCAGATCCTACAACAGAAAAGTCTAGCTACGGCAATTTAAACAACATGACTTGGTTTTAAAGAAGATCATTGACAACCAAGATCAGTCAAAGGGAATATTCGCTCCAAACTGGGAAGGCCCATTTTTTGTCAAGGAGGTATTAACAGGCGGCGCTATCAGATTACAGGAAATGGACGGCGATGAATTTTCGCAACTCATCAACTCAGACACCGTGAAACGGTACTATGTCTGAGGTTACCATCAAGCAAACATCTTGGTTTTGGATCATCAGATCACCATTCGTTCCAGTTCTTTAACCCTTCACCACAGACAACTCTTTTTCACACTTTGCCCCTTAGGAAAACATACTCTTCAAGCCAGTAGCCTAACTTCACTCCATTTTAAACTTTTCATACAACTTCAGTTATCCCACTAGGGATTGAACCTTTCACACTTGCAGTTTATCCTGAACTTAGGATCAAACTTTCTTTTCCCCCGCAGTTTGTCCTGCATATGAGATCAAACTTTTCATCGGCTACAAATCATCCTGAGGGGCGAACTACGTCGACCTGATCTCCCCGATACCCGGGAATACGTAGGCAACCATTTTATATGGCCCGGTCGCAATAAAACAAAAACAACAAAAATATTTCTACACCCTTTTCATTACAAAAACAATAAAAACATTTCTACACCATTTTTTGCCACATACAGCGTTGAACCTCTTACACTAGGTTCGAACTACGCAGACCAGATATCCTCTTCAACAGGAGTACGTAGGCAGCCATTTATGGTTAGGTCTAGCCCCCTACCAAAACACAAAGACTTGTGATCTGGTACTGGGATCAAACTTTAATCCATCACATTTCATTCGGCTTCAAAACCAAAGGGATGGAATTACCTGACCTCCCCATGTAAACGGGAGACTCAGCGACCATGTAAGCTACGGTTGTTCCTCGAAGAGCCTGTCGACGTCGGGATTTTTATTTCTCCCTTTTCTGTTTCTTGTTCTTTTGTGTTCTCATTTTAGGTGAGATTTATTTGAAAAAACAAGTGAAAAAGGCCTGACATGTATATGTCGACGATTGGACTATAAGAGTCGCCAGTTGGTTTTTTAACTGGTTGTACCAACACAACCGAGAAAAGGTTTGCACATTGACCCAGTGGTGTGACACTGCTAAACGGGTCTGTGAAACCCAGATTCGTCAGGGTTCTGGGACTTTCTTATGCGGAGCGAAGGTGTTAGGCACCCCCCGACATCCGTGTTTCCACGGTGACTGCCACTTTTCTAGAAACTATTATATGAATATGTGTGTGTGTGTGTGGGTCAACGTGCTATTATTTGGAAGTAGTGCGAGGCCTCGTTCCCACCTGTATACATAGGGTTTGAATTTATTGTAAAAATTCAGTTTTAAACAAGATATAGCAATGAAGTTTTATAAAAGAGGTTTTTTTCAAACCCTGATGCTCAATAGTAATTGAGACCTTTTACACTTCCATTTTATTAAATGTTTGACTTGATTGCTTTTATTTTCGAGATGCGAAGCATCTTCGAGAAAATAATGTACAAACCAGTGTCGAACTCCTCATGGGCATGAAAACCATCTGAGAAATTCCAAACACCGTGAATAAATTTACAAAGTGCTTACAGCTAAAAATGTCCATCACGGGAACCGAATCTAGATTCAGTGGACTGAATCTGTGATCACATGATTCCTAGGCTCACATAATACCGCAGTTTATATGAAAGTTGTAAGCACTTATATATATAAGCTATAAATATATATATATATATATATATATATATATATATATATATATATATATATATATATATATATATATACAAATATGATCAACCACCACGAAGCACCTCCATGGGGTATCGGAAATGTAAATATATAAAAGCGATAAATATATATATATATATATATATATTAACATGATCAACCACCACGAAGCACCTCCATGGGGAACAGAAATGTAAATAAAGCTGTAAAAACGATCAACCGCCACGGAGGAAACTCCAGGCGAGACGAAATGTACAGAAAGCAGTAAAAATAATCAACCGCCATATAGTAAACTCCAGGCGGAACGAAATGTAAATATATATATATATATATAATATATATATATATATATATATATATAGCAGGTAAACGCACCGGATATAAAATCCAGGCTCATCGAACAGAGTCCGACAACAGTTCATATATATATATATATATATATATATATATATATATATATATATATATATATACATTATCAATTTATGCCTCGATTGAGCCTAGACTTATGTCTGGAGCATTTAATTGCTTTCTTATATATATATATATATATATATATATATATATATATATATATATATATATATATATAAAACTAAAAGAACGGTGTGTGCATACACACGCAACACGACTCTCAACGTGAAGAACGGTATGTGCAAAGATGAAGAGAAAGGCTTTAAAGTGTGTAAGAAGGCTTACAGTGGGCTGTCAAAGAAGACTTTTATAGAGGGGCCGCAGATGTACCTGCGGCTGCCTGGGGTGCCCCAGGCTCTGCGGGTCATGCCGTCTTAAAGTACGTGTACGTATGCAACGTAATGTTCGCTCGAACTTTCAAAACTTTAACCGGGCATCTGACTGAGGTGTATAAGACCTATTTCGGACCGCCGTTGTCTAGAGTTATGCAATGACATGGGATTAGAGGTTGTACAAAGTTAGGAAGATGGGACCATGCCCTCCAGTCTTCAAGCTTCAAATTCTATCTGTTACCCTGCGTAATAGTCACTCGGGATTGAACTTCCTTGATTCTTGTGGGACATTATTGTGTAGAAATGTATGTATGAGATATTGAGATGGTGCGATGTGGCGTCAAGGTGGTAAGATGATGACTTTGCCCCTCACTGGGGTTATCTCCAGTTTGGGCTGATAAAGCAAACGTTGCTCAAGGTTATCTCTGAGATTGGACTGTTACAAGTGTTGAAGGTCCTCAGTGTCATCTCTGAGGTGTGCCTGTCTTCCCGGTGTTATCTCCGGGTCTTGTACTGAGTGCCTCGATGTGTGTGTCGAGTGTTCTAAAGCTGTTTACATGACTTTGAAACATGCATTTTTGGGGTTATCTCCGTAATTGAAATTACATTCCTTGGGGTTATTTCCAAGGTTAGCGCTGCTATTCCCGGTGTCGGGACTGAGACTGAACATCTCGGGGTTATCTCCATGATGAATCGGCCTTCTCCGGTGGAATTTTTGGTATTGGAATTGCATGCCTCGAGGTTATCTCCCGGTGTGTGTTCCGAGGTTGAGACTAAACTTCTGGTAGTATACGGATTGAATATGAGATGTCTTTCAAGGTTATCTCTGAAAGACGAATCTGCCTTCCTGTAATATCAGTAACAGGTGTGTAGAAAATTTCAAGTGTCTACATATGCCCATCTTTATCATATTCCTGCAATGTAATGGCATGGATAGGACAAAGAATCCTAGACACTTGAAATGCAATAAGAAAAATATAATGTCATATGTAACAACATGATGCATATGGATTATTTTCCCACATGCTGGGGATGATTGTCGGCTCCTTGTTGCTTCTGCAGGGGATTGGCAATGATGACAAGCTTGGATGTGTGATCCAAACCTCTTAGGATGTTGACGTTGGGGCTATCACCAAAGTCCTTAATCCTTGATACCAACTTTATTTTGAAGATGTGCCTCTCGTGTACAAGAGATCTATAGGGATAAAGCTTTGTTTGTTTAAGGATGTGTATAACATATTCCATCATCGATCCTCCTCGATGATGTTGATCTTTCCTGGTTTGTATCGCCAGGACATATCAATGTTCTGTTAGATTTACTACCAATAGTATATGTTGTCAGGGCTGCCCGACCTTTATTGACGTGTATATCAAAGGATGAACTCCCTGCTGGGGATAAATGCCAAGGCTGCTTGACCTTCATTGATGTGTGTATCAGCTGATGCAATCATCGGATAGCTTCCGATGCTTCGTTAGGTTTACTTGCCAACGGCTGAACTGACGTCAAGGTTGCTTGACCTTCGTTGACATTTGCATCAACAAAAAATGTGTTGTAACCCCCGCCGGGGATATACTTGAGAATGCGTGCTACCCCCGTTGGGGAATCTATATTTGGACAGATGGCCATGCGTTGTAATCCCCGCCAGGGAATCTGTATTTGGACAGATGACCATGCGTTGTAACCCCCGTCAAGGAATCTTGAGAATGATGACCCTGAACTGACGGCATTGGAGCTTTGTACGGTATTGCCGAATGTGATCTGCAACTACTGGGATCATCGGTATAGTATACCATATGTTTGGGCGAATACCAATGAATGATATGACAGCCACAGCCGGGTCCAGGAAATCAAGGATTTCATGTTATTCTGCTCAATCGCGTAGCATTTTTATCCTTGATTTGGCCTCTGTTAGTAGTAGGGCATCTGTGCCCCATTTCCTTGTATTTTTAGTTGTACAGAGATGATGCATATAGATGATGATGTATTTAGGAATGTATGTACTATCTTCTATTCCCTACATCATATTGTCATCTATTATCTGTTATGCATGCATCATGTTATGCATATGTATGTATGTCCAGAGATATTCAGCATTAACCCCTGGATGGTATTATGATACGGCCCACACAGATGTCTTCTTCGACAGTCAGCCGCATAGATCACACCCCGCCATTATTGGTGGCATCTCGTCTGAGATATTAGTATTATAGTATGTCACCCTCAGATAGGGTGACCGTAGATCAGCTATTACAGCATACCATGACCCTTTTGATGTTTTAGGTTCCCACAGGATTTGTGGAGGGCATGCTGGAGCACTGGGTACCGGAGAGGTAGGTTTTTCGGCTTGAGACCCAGGAGTTGACTCTGACTTTGGAGGATTATGCACATTTGACGATGCTGCCACTTGACAGACCTTATGTGCATATGGCCATTAGTGACATGAGCCGGCAGTTTATGACTCTCACTGGGCTGAGGCGGAGAGTTGTGCAGTATGAGATCACATCCGGCCACATGATATCCCAGCATTTTCTGATTGATAGATTTGGCTATGAGGACAGCTATGTTTGGTATTCTGGGGATTTCACCATACCAGAGGATCAGTGGCATTTGGCTAGGATAGATGTATTGCTATTGTGCGTATTATCATACGTGTTCATGCCACGATACATGGATGAGTTAGACATCGGCGTTATTATGGCAGTGAGAGCTCTCAGGGAGGGTCGTACCATTATTCCAATGATTATGGTAGAGACACTTAGGTCAGCCATGTTCTGCAGTACTTACCCTGCGGGGGTATTCACAGGCAGTTAGGTCATGCTGTATGTGTGGTTTTTGTCACACTTGAGATAGATTGGCACATTCAGACGACACGGGTATTGTTTCACCCATGAGATAGCTATGTCGTATTCCTTCCAGCCTACGGAGTGTACAGATCTTACATCTTGGTCTGTTTTCCTGGCTGGGATCTGAGATTCGTTTGTAATCTTGCCGTATTACTCATGCTCTGGGCATATATTATCTCCCTCTGGCTGGTTTGAGGGGCATGACTACCTACCACCCACTAGCTGTAATATCCCGAGTGTTTATAATAGTGATCCTTAGAAAATGAATGGGTTAAGAATATAATACTCAAATATAGTTGAGTTCAAGTGAAAGTTATAAAATGAAACCTAGAATTTGTTAAAGTAAGGAATGTAGTAGGAAATATAAAACCTATATTTAGATAAAATGATGAAGAATTACCCTCAGTTATTTACTTAATTGTGTGTAAGCGATTCTAGGGACAGAATCTTTGTAAGGGGGGAGAATGTAACGGGTCAAAATTGTTGAGTCGTGATTCTGGGGACATAATCCTTTTAAGGGGAGAAAGATGTGACAAACGAGATTTTGGAATTTAATTTTAATATTTATTGAATTAAATAAATATTTTTCGATGAATTAATTATTAGATTAAATAATTAATTGATGAAGTTGTGGTAGATTAATTTAATTATGTGTTATATTTATTAAATTAATGTGAAAAAATTTATTATTCGATGTATGTTTTTACGTAAGCTTATTGAATTAAAAGAAATATTTAATAAGCCTAATGTTATTTTAAATAATTTAATAATTAATTAGAAATCTCATAATTTGACTTTATTAATAAATGAGAATTTAAATATTTGACTATGTGAATTAATGAGAAATCATTATATGTTATTTAAAATAAATTAAATTAGATGTTTGATTTACTATCTGATTGGGTGTGACATAATTTAAATTATAATATAAGAGATTTATACAATTAATTAGTTTTGAAACCTATTATTGCTAGCCAAACAAAGCCCTAAAAGGAGTTGATAACAGTTACCCATGATTGGGTAACTGACCTCAACGCGTCACTTGCTTCCTTTATTATACGTCTTCTTCTTCTTCATTTTTTCTAAGTTTAACAAGGAAATCACATAGAGAGAATTAAGAATTTTGAGAGAAAGGGTTCTGTAATTCCAAAACGTTTCTCAGTGGTTTGCAAGTAATTTCAAAGTAACAAAAAGGTATTTTTCTATAATCCTAATACGATATACCTATGTATGTTTTACTTTCTCTGAGTTCTTGGAATTCATTCTAACAAAATTCCTGTAAAACCATGTTTTATAATTGGTTATGATATTACATGTATCTGTAATTGAAATGATTATAACTAGCATATATATATATATATATATATATATATATATATATATATATATATATATGTTGTATGCTAAAGATAAACGAAATTGGTTTTACAGTGGTCATATGAGGATGAACATGAACGTATGTTTTGTATGATAACAAAATTAGTATGTGATTGTATGCTAATTATGAAATTGAACGTTGAGTATATTGATTTGTTATGAAATTCAGAGAAATCGTAGTCTCAAGGAATCAAATTAGTTTATAAATTTTTGTTACCATGTTCACTATGTAAACAAACATCGATAATGGAGTTTTGGTTTTAAAATAGTGCGTACAATGATTTAAGTTTTCTAAGAATCAATGTTTAAGTTGTGTTAATTTAGTATTTGTATGCTTGGTAAAGTTTATGTGTAATTCGCATAAGTTATATATGTTAATTGGTGTTAGAAATTAAGACATAGCTTTGTTCTATGTTTTGTTTTGGGGTATTCTGTAATTCGGAACCTCAGCGCCAAGTTTCGCGCCCCAGCTCTGAATTTCGCGCCCCAGCACCAAAAATAGCCCAAAACATCACGCCCCAATGCTATAATTCGTGCCCCAACATTGGAATGCACGCCCCAGCGCCACTGTCTCGCGCCCCAGCGTTGGAAAAGTGGTCTGGGTTGGACAGTTTTGACCTCCTATAGTAAAATGGCTATAACGTTTTCATACGAACTCCGATTTAGGTGATTCAAGATGATCCGGAACGAGGACGAGTAGACATACAACTTTAGTTATTTAATTGTTTTAATTTGAGGTCATTAGGATGGGTCAAAATGGTCATCTTTAGGACTATTGTGTTTTTAAAGGCAATCGGAGGGCGTAGGGCATGCATATATGCATGTGTAGTGCTCTTGACCATAAAAGATGATGTCCTAAGATATAAAACATGAATATTAGTAAATATAATGATGTTTAACATTAATAAATAATGTATTAGATAAGTTATAGAAGCATAGTAAGCATACACAAGAGAGCCAAATCGGGCGTGTGACGAATGAACGTCGAAACGCCATGCCAAGTGTTAATGAACTTAAAAAGTGTTTTCATTCAATTGAAATGAGTATTATAAGATATGGAATAGATTTAATATAAAACCAGGAAGTAGTCCTAGCAAGAGTTAAGCACTTGAATGAACTGCGGATATAAAATACAGTGAGATATAAGTTGAAAGTTAACACAATTAAGTTGAACATTGTGTATTTATGATAGGAAGGGTTATGAGACGTAGAGTAGAGTCTACATTACAATTACTATGTATTGTTATATGACTAATATTTGATGTGTATGATTATATAATTGTGTAGGGCACGTGAAGTGCAGATATCTGTAAGCTGTTAAACTGTTATTGGTAAACAATGATCAAGGCAAGTCTTTCGGTTCCAATTTTCTACGTGGACTTGATGAACTATTTTAAATTGCATGACATGTGATATGTGTTATAAGCAAGCATAATATATTATACATGTTGTATCATGAAATATTAAAGTCAATCTATGACTACAGTGTTTTGGTTAAATAATGATGATTGAGTAAGGAACTCAATTTTTATATTTGTTATGTGAATTAAAAGCATGCATGTCATGTTACTTTAATTATTATGATATGTATATTGAGCATGTTATTATGTGCTATGTGATGCATGAAAACTGTTAGATTTTGCTGGGCTGTCGAGCTCACTCTTGCAAATAACCACTTTTGCAGGTCAAGGAATTAGGGTAAGGATATGTGCTAAGTGAGTTATAGAGATCTATATTCACGAAGATTACTTATGTTTTATGATAAATGTATGTAAGATTTTAAATGTAAATGTTGTTGAATTGTAAATTGAGTTATCCAGTGTATATGGATATCTATTTATGATGTAAGACTTTGTTTAGTCAATTTATTGTAACGATTCATGATATATATTTGAATCGAAAAGGTGTAATGTAAAGGTTGCGATTTAGTGTAATAAAGTAGGAAATGTATAAAAGTTTAAAATATTTCGCAATTTTATTGATTTTAATATCGAATAATGATGTAAATTTAGAGGTTGAGTGTATGGTTAACGACCGAAGTCGAGATTTAAATTGTATAGATTTTAGGGTCGTTACAGTTGGTATCAGAGCCGATAGGTTAGAAACCTTAGGTAAGAGTACCTTAGGCTATAACCTTAGAGAAGAGAGGTGACGATAATGAACGAATAAGCTCAAATAGAGTTTGAACAATAAGAAGTAATTTAAGAAATTTTTAAAAAAAGGGATTAAAACTTGCGTGAAAGGATTCAAAGAAGAATCTCGCAGAATTATAAGGAATATGAATGCGGAGTTACCCAACTCCAATGATAATGATGTAAGGTGATAATAAATAGACAATATCTATAAAAAGATAGTGATAAAGAAGTTAAGAATAGAGAGTTATATTTAAGTATGGTGCAACTATACTCTTTAATAGTTGATGTATGGTATTTGGGCTAAACGATTCCTTCATAAAGCGGAGGTATATACGAACTAGCAACTCGAAACCTAGTTTGTTGGTTGTTTATGGGAAACCACTCAGCGTATCATGTTGAAACTGTTAGAGACTCGATGTGTACCAAGTGTAGAAAATGGACACGTATGATGAAAGTGTAGAACTTGAATAAAATTTTGAGCGATGTAAATGAAGTTAGAATTCTTAAAGGAAGAATTATTTTATAAACAAGAAGATATAAAAAAGAATTTTGAAGAGATATAAAGATAAGAAATGGGAGTTTCCTAACTCCAAAAGCCAAGATAACGAATAATGTCATAAATGATGAAAAAGGGAAAGAAAGAGGATCATAAATCAAAACAATCACGGGTTAAGAAAAGAATTTTAAGGGAGATGATTATAGAATAAGATCATGACGTGATCAGAAATATGGTTTGTAAAGTTTGAATAGTTATAGCTTGATGTTATGAAGACAATGTACTATGAAATAGTACGAGATAACTCATGAGGAGTTATGGATAATGTGATATGAGGAATTCGTATCGATCAAAGAGTAAGTTATAAGCCTGATAGAGTTAGGTGGGTTTTCAATTGAGGACTCATGTGATAGCTGAGTTGTACAAACCTATGTATGGGCGATGGTTTTGTGCTTGCACTCAGTTTATCACATTGATAATCATTGAAATATTTGTGTCGCGCTATTTGCTATATGCTTGATGAGAAGGTGATTCTTTTCTCATGTGTATAACAGATAGGTAGAGTTTAGTTAGAAAATATTATAAGGTTAAGTGCAAGTTCTTAAAACTCATACTTGCGGTAGGTTCGTGACTCATAATTATATGGTATGTTTTTAAACCCCTCAGCGAATGGACGCCTGTGGTCTGACTAGGATAAGTTCTTAACCTCATATGATTATGGCAAGTTCCTGAACTCATAACGTGTGGTAAGTTTGACGAACTGGGTATAGCTAAGTGTGAATTGAGTATTGAGGATGATAGGAATAGATAGAATTATTAAGTAATGGATCGGTATAGAAGGTGGAGACATAGGTTTTTCCAAATCTTCTAGCTTTGCTAGATTTTCGAAATTTATTGGCTTCGTGCCTATGGTTGTACTTTTGATTTTTGAAAAATGTTGGATCACACTAGTGAACCAAAGAATTTTTAAAATAATGCTATTATTCGCGTATCTATGCTATTTGTTTCGGCTAGAAAAAAAAATGATTTTTAAAATTTTAGAATATATTTTAATTATATATATCAGGTGATATGATAAACGATGGAGTCGTCAATGCAATGGAACCTGGTGTTGGATGTGATCATATGATCGTCAGCCCACTATGGTGAGATGTAGTATGACAACGTCATAATCATTACGCCATAAAAAGATTTTTGAGGCTTCTTTAAGATGTGAGAATATAGCTTCTTTAAGATGTGAGAATATATATATATATATATATATATATATATATATATATATATGTATATTTCGGTTGATGTTCGAATTGTTATAGAAGTCTATGCTATTTGATTCAACTAGACGATTATTGAAAGATGTTCATGAAATTCAAGCGTTTATTGAAAAGTTATGTCAAACCAAAATGTTTTGGTGCGGATTCAGATGTTGAAAAGCTGAGGTGAACAACCCTATAAGGGGACATATTTTCGGGGACAATGGTTCCGAGCGTAATGCATATAGTCCTTACAAAACACTACGTTGCGGCCCAACGTAGTGGTATAATAGGCTGGCCACCTAGTGTACGTGAGGAGGGTGTTTTCAGTCTTTGTGATTGATAAACACTCTGGTTTGCAGTGTGAAGGATTGAGTTGAAGCACTAGTAAACCGAGAATAGAGTTCACGGTCTTGTGACCCCTCAGCATGATTTGGAATCTTTTAAATTCTTGAGTTATTCATACTTCTTCCCAATTATTGAGCAATTGTGGAAGATTCTTGCTATTCTAAAAGGCCAATGTGGTAAGGATGATATTCCTTAGAAAGAAGTAAGTCGTAGAATGCGACACTGAATGATGAATATATTGAATAAGTGAGAAAAGAGATTTTGAAGTGAGAAGAATATGAGTTATCAGAGAAATTTGTAAAACTTCTAATATAAAAGTTAATAATTGTAGAATGATCTTTGTGGAAAGAAAGTGGTTACAAAAACCAATGAATGAATGAAGTAGTGACGTAAAATCTACTTTGATAGATTGAATGAATAAATATTAATAGATAAAATTTCGAGGACGAAATTCTTAGAAGAAAGGGTGAATGTAATATCCTGAGTGTTTATGATAGCGATCCTTAGAAAATGAATGGGTTAAGAATATAATACTCAAATATAGTTGAGTTCAAGTGAAAGTTATGAAATGAAACCTAGAATTTGTTAAAGTAAGGAATGTAGTAGGAAATATAAAACCTATATTTAGATAAAATGATGAAGAATAACCCTCAGTTATTTACTTAATTGTGTGTAAGCAATTTTGGAGACAGAATCTTTGTAAGGAGGAGAATGTAACGGGTCAAAATTATTGAGTCGTGATTCTGGGGACAGAATCCTTTTAAGGGGGGAAAGATGTGACAAACGAGATTTTATAATTTAATTTTAATATTTATTAAATTAAATAAATATTTTGTGATAAATTAATTATTAGATTAAATAATTAATTGATGAAGTTGTAGTAGATTAATTTAATTATGTGTTATATTTATTAAATTAATGTGGAGAATTTTATTATTCGATATATGTTTTTACGTGAGCTTATTGAATTAAAAGAAATATTTAATAAGCCTAATGTTATTTTAAATAATTTAATAATTAATTAGAAATCTAATAATTTGACATTATTAATAAATGAGAATTTAAATATTTGACTATGTGAATTGTAACATTCCAGAGTTTTTTAATGTAAATTATAAATATTTATTGATTTATATAAATATTTATTGAATGTGTTTATTATTGGATAAATAATTGTTCAATTTGATTGATTTAATAAATTATTATTAAATAAAGTGTGACAAATAGCTATGTTATAAAAAGTTATTAAAATAAATTAAAGTAATGTTAATATAATTTTGTCAAACAAGGTTTAAGTATATTAATCCTTTATTTTGTAAATGGTTTGTCAAACAAAGCCCTATGGCTTTTGGATTTCTTTTGAATTTAAATTACTAGTTAAATAATATATATATATATATATATATATATATATATATATATATATATATATATATATATATGGTAACTGATATATTATTAGGGTAATAAGTGTGGAGTCGGTTTTATAAATTTTTAAAACTGGTACATTGGTGTTATTTTATGTTACGTATATTGTATATGACTTAAGTCTAAAAACAAGTTCAGAAAAAGGTTTTCAAGAGAAAAGTTCAGAGTTTTGAGAGAGTTAGAGAGAAAACGAGATTTTCAAAGTAAGTTTGTTAACAAAGATTCTTAAGCAAACAAAAAAGTATGTTTCTCTACCCATAATATATGTACGTAGATATGTTTAATCCATTTTCCTATGAACTTGATATTTTCGGTGTTCTTGAATATCACTGGGTATAAAGTTTTTATCAAAGTTTCTGTAGAACTATAATTTTACAATTTCGTGTGATATTTTATGTGTACGTGTAACTGTAATTGTTATATTAGCATATGTATATATGAGATTGTATGCTAGATTACGTATACAAGATAAAGGAAAATTTGTTTTACAATGAAAAACATGTATGAACGTATGTTTTACAAAATAACAAAATTGGTATGTGATTATGCAAATTAAGAACTAATACGCGAATTGAACTTTGTATATGTTAATTGGACTATATGTTGGTATGCTAGTATTCCAAAAGTATTAAGTTGGTCATAATTCTGGATTTATGTTCACTATATTTTAGATATCAACAATGGAGTTTTAAAATTTTGGTTTCAAAGAAAACTAGTGTTTTCAAAGAATTAGTTCTCTGATATTGTTGTTTAGTTGTGTAAAATTTGTACATGAATGCTTCATAACTTTTATGTGTAATTTACGTGAAGTTATACATGTTAATGGATGTCAATTGCTGTTAAAAAGTTAGACAGTAGCTTTGTTCTATTTTTCTGGTTTGGTTCTGTGAGTTTCGGCGCCCCAGCGCCAAAATCCACGCTCCAGCGTCAAATCTCGCGCCTTAGAGCCAAAAATCGCACCCCAGCCAGACTTCGCACTGCAGCACCGAAGTCAGCACCGGAGCGCCGGACCTCGTGCCGCAACGCTGAGTCCTTATATGTTACTTGCGCCGAAGCGCCACCTCAGCGCCGCAGTGCGGCCCACAGTTCAAACTGTGGCGCCGCGGCGCCACTTAGCAGAATGCTCTGAAATGACTTCTGTCTTGCACAGAAGTCTGAAACTTTAGTTGTAATGCTATATGACCAAATAACTCTATTATTATAGTATTGTAATGTGTTAAACGAGCATGGTGTTAATACCTAGCGAGTTTATTATCGTTTAGGAATAGAATTTGATTACATGATTAGACATTTAAACCATACGTGATGTAGTGTTGATTATGACTAATCATGTCATGTTAACATATGTATATAGGATATTGTGATTTGGATATTAACGGTTTAATCTACGTGCAAGGCAAGTTCTTTAACTCTACTTTGTTAATAGTTGAGCAAGCGTTTCTAATCCTAAATCGCCATTATGCAAATTTCATAATTCTAAGCTTTATTGAGTAAAGTATTTTCATTAAGAAACTTGATTGTATCTAGTTATTCATGATGATACAAGCTTCCCATCTCCACACTTTCGTTGAGATAGTTATTATGATTATGCAAGTTTTCATAACTCTAAACTTGTTATATTAGCATGCAAGTACCTTTATTCTGTTGAATCAGTTTATCGTTCAAATTATTGCTTGTTATGCATGCTTGATATTAAATTCTAAGATGTAACCTTAGCTTAATGTTGTTCAAAGCAAGGTATGATAGATTATTCAATTGTTATGCTATTAGATTATTCCTAAAGCATGAACTTAGAACGAAATGTTTATTCTGTTATGATCATCTAATAACATAGTGTTATCATCTTTTATTCAACTAATCCTTAGTTGATGTCCGTTGAACTCCAAATTACCTTGAAGTGTATCCAAACCAAACGGACTTTGGTGCGGACTTGTACTCTAAATACTGAGATGAACAACCCTATTTTTAGGGGTTGCACTTAGTTTTATACTTTGTGCTGAAATGTTTGTATGCGATACATGTACGAAGGATTGATCCCTCTAAGTACCTTTTAGTCTTTGCAGTCGTATGACTATTATAGTTAAAGTTTAAATATTACTTATAACTGTGGACAGGGTTCGTGGTCATTAAACTCTCAGTGAATGTTATGATTTGTGGAATGTTAATAGAACATATTGTTCAGTTCTATTAAGCCTAGTTTTTAGCAAATGATGTAAAGGTTAAAGTTTTATCTATTGTTATTCCAAGTGAGCCTTGTTTGCTCACTCTTGCCTGTAAAATTCTTACAGTTAAAGCTGAAAAGGGTGACGTACCTAGCACCAGTAAGGGAAAGGGAAAGATGAACAAGTATTGAAGACTTGTAATAGTTTCGATAGTTTTATTATCAGACTTTGGTTTAAAGATTGTAATGAAGTTTATTTAATTTTCCGCATGTATGATTTTTGTAAAGGTTAGATAACCTGGGAGATTTTATTTAATGTAATCCTATATGGGCAAGTTTATTATTCAATTTTATTTTGATTGGGTAGTTATAAATGAATGTTTTGATCACGTGAATACCAAATCTTGAGGAAATAAAGTACCAGGATTTGGGGGTGTCACAAGTTGGTATCAAAGCCTTAGGTTATGAACCTTAAGTGGGGAAAAAGCCTTAGGAAGTAACCTTTGAAAGGATAGTGGTGATAACTCTTATCGAGTCTTAAGGAAGAAGTAACAAAACACTTATGTGCTTATGTGTTTATAACTTATGTGCTTATGAGTGTCGAGTAGAATGATTAATAATTAAAACTTTGTTGTCATGATGACTAATGTCGGAGAATCCAGTCAAGCTAGAGTGGAAGGACCTCAGATGCCTATAGAGGAGGAGCCTCGCGACATTCAGGTTGTTTGGGAACAACTACTGCCATGGGAGTCAGCCCCGTTGGTCACAGTGGTTGAAGATGAGGATGATGATGTGGAGACGGATGAGGAGGATCCCATGGAGTTGCCACAGGAGGATGAGGATGACGAGGACAAGGAGGAAGAGACTCCACTAACCTCGATTGCTGCTCGTATGTATGATGAAGTTTACGATCGTAACGTGAAACTTCAGGGCACAGTTGAGGAGTTGCAGGAGATAGTAGCTAAACAACAGACTGCAATGACACAGAAGGACGGTGATATCCAAGATCGAGATGAACGCCTAACTAATGTTGAAGAGAAGCTGATGCAGACTGAAGAAGAAAAGGAACAACTGATCGAGATGGTCGTGGAACTGAAGAACAAGCAAAAGGAAGAAGCTACCAAGAGGGCAAGAGCTGAAGACGCATACGAGGAAACTTATCAACAAACTGGAAGAGCAGTAAGGGACGCACAAGCAAAGAGGATGAAGATGGAAGAGATGGATAAAGTATTCAATATCGTGATCAATCGAGCTCAATATTGGGTAATGGGTTATCTAATTCAGTTCGAGACTCTGCCATCATACGTGTTAGATCAACGAACAATGTTCCGAATTATAGAAGAAGAGCGTCGAAAGGCTACGGAGTATCTTAATAGATCATCGTAGGAAATGTGAATGTTATGCACGTAATAAGTGTTAAATAATGTGAAAATCCCTAGTGTTAAGTAACCATAGGATATGAGAATGATGATGTTGTCCTGTAACTTTTGTAGTTCAGGGAAGGAATGTAAATAGCAGTGATGCTATTATTATTATGTTTTTCGAAGTAATGATGAATAAATAAAAGTTATTATTTTATTTAAAGTGTTATGTGTTATGTGGTTATTTCTTTTATGGAGGCAAGTAATTAGCAAATACTTAAAGAAGTTGAGTAATAGTCTAATAGATATTTTTTTTATCAGAAAATGCCTCCCAGACGTGAACCACCCCGACAGAGAACCAATGAGAGAACTAACAATAACGATGTTGAAGATAATCCCGTCCAACAACTAGTGGCATTACTAGGAGGAGCATTGCAGAATCAACCTCAAAACTAAGGCACAACGTTTAAGGAGTTTAAGGCGTTTGGACCACCTGAATTCCGTGGGTCTATGAATCCAGTCGAGGCACAGACCTGGATTATGGAAATAGAGAAAGTATTTAAAGTTGCTAGGGTAGGGGATGAGCAGAAGACTGCTTTTGCAACGTTCATGTTGAAAGCAGAAGCTAGTTATTGGTGGCAGGCCAATAAAACCCGAGAAGGACCAGGAGTGATGGCCTGGGATAGGTTCAAGGAGTTATTCTTCGATACCTATTTCCCAAAGAGTTTGAAGAATCAGTTGGAGGTTCAGTTTTTCGAACTGAAGTAGGGCACGATGACGTTATCTGAGTATACCGCCAAATTCAACGAATTGGCGAGGTTTGCGCCATATCAGGTCAGCAAAGACGAGCGTAAGGTGAAGAGATTTGAACAGGGACTAAAGCCCTGGCTGTACAGTAGGGTTTCCCTATTCCAGTTAAAGTCGTTTACAGTAGTGATGGAGAAGGCAGTACTTGCTGAAGGTGGAGGCGAGGTAGTGACAAAATTCAATCAAGAACAGAAGAAGAAGAAGATTGAGGGGAAGTGAAGAATGGTAGCGGAGGCAATGGAAATGGAAACAACAACAACAACAATTTAAAGAGGAAGTGGAACGGAAACGGGGGTACTGGAAACTAGCAGGGTAACATAAATTTCAGAAGTTTGAAGCATGTGTCACATGCGGGAGGTTTCATAAGGGGGGGTGCTTGATGGGGAAACATGCATGTTTCAACTGTGGCCAGGAAGGTCACATGGCCCCAAATTGCTCCCAACCCAAGAAGAATGTTTGTTTCACGTGCGAATCCAAGGATCACTTTGCTCGTGAATGCCCTCAGAAGAAGGTTGGAGAAACAACAAGAAGTAAGGGAGGTAGCAGTGGAGGAACATGGGCCATTACTGGACCTACAGCATCAAACAAACCCACAGCCAGAACATTCAACATGACTGTGCAAGATGTTGTGCAATCAAAAGATGTGGTGTCAGGTATTATCCCAATCAACGATATTAATGCTTATGTATTATTTAATTCGGGTGCTACTTGCTCGTTTATATCTGATGAATTTTCTAAGAGGTTAGAATTTCCTAGAGAAGAACTGAATTTCCCTTTGAACATAGAAATTACGAATAGGGAAGTGATTCCTGTTAGGTTCGTATACAAGAAATGTAGGGTGAACATTAAAGGGAATATCCAGATAGTAGATTTAATTCCGATTAGACTCGGGGAATTTGATGTTATTTTGGGAATGGATTGGCTGTTCAAATATGGAGCAGTAATTGATTGCCACAAGAAGTGTGTAAATCTTATGACTCCGTCAAAGGTAATATTCTATGGTAGCAAGTCGCCTAGACAAATGAAATGTCTGACGATTATGTAGGCCAAGAAGTTGTTAAGTAAAGGCTGTGTGGGTTATTTGGCTTACATAGTCGATACTCAGAAGAAGGGTGTGAAACTGGAAGAAATACCAGTGGTTAGAGAATTTGTAGACGTGTTTCCGGATGATTTGTCAGGACTTCCGCCTGAAAGAGAGATTGAGTTCGTAATCGACTTAGCGCCAGGAACTGCACCGATATCGAAGGCCCCGTACAGAATGGCTCCGGTAGAAATGAAGGAATTGATGGTGCAACTGCAAGAGCTACTGGACAAGAAATATATTCAACTAAGCGTATCACCGTGGGGAGCGCCGATATTATTTGTGAAGAAGGATGGATCAATACGTCTTTACATTGATTATAGGGAGTTAAACAAGGTCACTATTAAGAATAGGTATCCGTTGCCTAGAATAGATGACTTGTTTGATCAGTTGCAAGGTGCTAAATACTTCTCGAAAATAGATTTAAGAAGTGGGTATCACCAATTGAAGGTAAGGAATGAGGATATACCTAGAACGGCATTCAGAACTCGGTATGGACATTACGAGTTTCTGGTGATGTCTTTTGGTTTAACAAATGCCCCTGCTGCATTCATGGATTTGATGAACAGGGTATTTAAACCATTCTTAGACAAGTTCGTAGTGGTATTTATAGACGACATCCTGGTGTATTCCAAAACTCAAGAAGAACACGTGGAACATTTACGTTTGATATTGGAGACACTAAGAAAGGAAAAGTTGTACGCGAAATTCTCTAAGTGCGAATTTTGGCTCGATCGTGTACAATTTTTAGGTCATGTGATTGACAAAGATGGGATTTCAGTGGATCCATCGAAAGTGGAAGCTGTAATAAATTGGGAACAACCAAGGACACCTTCGGAGGTGAGGAGTTTCTTGGGACTGGCCAGTTATTATAGAAGATTCATTCAAGATTTTTCCAAAATAGCCACTCCATTAACAAATTTGACACGGAAAGCTATGAAATTCGTTTGGACGGAGAAATGTGAAGAGAGCTTCCAAGATTTGAAGAAGAAGCTAAGTGTGGCACCTGTGTTAACCCTGCCGGATAATACAAGAAATTTTGTGGTGTATAGTGATGCCTCACACAAAGGATTGGGTTGTGTTCTTATGCAAAATGGCAAAGTTATTGCTTATGCATCAAGACAACTGAAGGATTATGAGAAAGGTTATCCGACTCATGATTTGGAATTGGTTGCAGTAGTATTTGCTCTCAAGATATGGAGACACTATCTTTATGGAGAGAAATGTGAGATCTACACAGACCACAAAAGTCTGAAGTATATTTTCACTTAGAAGGATCTGAACATACGTCAGAGAAGGTAGATGGAATTGATAAAAGATTATGATTGTGAGATCTTTTATCATCCAGGCAAAGCGAATATGGTTGCAGATGCTTTAAGCAGGAAAGGTCGAGAGAAGTTGATGCTGATAACAACTCGGGAGGAGCTCATTTCAGCAATGACAAAACTAGAGCTGGAAATAATATTTCCACAGGAATCCGACGAACGACTATTCCAGTTAGAAGTCGGTCCAACTTTATTAGAAAAGATGAAGAACGCTCAGTTGCAAGATGAAGAATGTAGGAAGATAAAAGAGATTATGGTTAACGGTAGCGATTCGAAATAGAAGATCGGTACCGAAGGATTACTACGGTACGAGGGAAGAATCTGGGTCCCAGAAACACCAGAGCTTAAAGATAAAATATTAACCGAAGCTCATAGCTCAAGATATTCGATTCATCCAGGAAGTACGAAGATGTATCAAGATTTACGCCGACATTTTTGGTGGTCGAATATGAAAAGGGATGTTGCAGAATGCGTGGCGAAATGTATGACATGTCAAAGAGTAAAAGTCGAACATCAAAGACCCAGTAGATTACTTCAACCTTTGGAAATACCGGAATGGAAGTGGGAGCATATCACGATGGATTTTGTGGTGGGTCTTCCAACTATTCAGAGAGGATACGATGCGATTTGGTTGATAGTGGACAGACTGACAAAATTAGCACACTTTTTACCAATAAAGATTAGGTTCAATCTTGATCAGTTGGCAAGATTATACGTTAAAGAGATAGTTTTGAGACATGGAGTGCCTGTGTCAATTGTGTCAGATAGAGATCCGCGATTCACTTCAAAGTTCTGGAAGAAACTACAAGAATGCATGGGAACTCAATTGCGAATGAGTACAGCTTATCATCCACAAACAGATGGCCAAAGCGAACGAACGATCTAGACATTGGAAGATATGCTGAGAGCATGCGTCATGAATTTCAAAGGAAACTGGGAAGAACAATTACCGTTGGTGGAATTCGCCTACAATAATAGTTATCACTCGAGCATCGACATGCCACCTTAAGAAGCATTATACGGCAGAAAGTGCAGAACTCCACTGTGCTGGGATGAAGTCGGTGAACGTCAACTGCTAGGACCAGAACTAGTACAACAAACTACTGAGGTTATCAAACTCATCAGGACAAGATTGGTAGCAGCTCAAGACCGACAAAAGAAGTATGCTGATCAACACAGACAAGATCGTGCATTCGACGTATGAATTTTTGTATTCCTCAATGTTTCTCCTTGGAAGGGGAAAATTCATTTCGGTAAGAAAGGAAAGCTTAGCCCGAGGTTTATTGGACCCTTCGAAGTGCTGCAAAGAGTTGGAGAGGTAGCTTACGA
Source organism: Panax notoginseng (assembly GCA_016801055.1). Taxonomy (NCBI): domain Eukaryota; kingdom Viridiplantae; phylum Streptophyta; class Magnoliopsida; order Apiales; family Araliaceae; genus Panax; species Panax notoginseng. The sequence continues at coordinate 130,034,002 of CM029014.1, read as the reverse complement.
GGTAGCTCTACCTCCAGAGTTGGAAAACATTCACAATATTTTTCATATTTCGGTGTTACAACCGTATAAACCCGATTACAAACACGTGATCGAGTACGAACCGTTACAGTTCGAGAAAGATTTATCTTATGAAGAGATTCCTATCCAGATAGTCGACATAAAAGAACAAGTGCTCAGGAATAAAGTGATACCATCTGTAAAGGTGATATGGAGGAACCACAATGCTGAAGAAGCTACGTGGGAACTCGAAGAGAAAATGATGAAAGAGTATCCTGAGTTATTTGTTTAATCTGTGTCTTCGATTTTGGGGACAGAATCTTTGTAAGTAGGGAAGAATGTAACGAATGTGTTGTTTGAGTTGTGATTCTGGGGACAGAATCCTTATATGAGGGGAATGATGTAACATTCCAGAGTTTTTTAATGTAAATTATAAATATTTATTGATTTATATAAATATTTTTTGGATGTGTTTATTATTGGATAATTAATTGTTCAATTTGATTGATTTAATAAATTGTTATTAAATAAAGTGTGACAAATAGCTATGTTATAAAAAGTTATTAAAATAAATTAAAGTAATTTTAATTTAATTTTGCCAAACAAGGTTTAAGTATATTAATCCTTTATTTTGTAAATAGTTTGCCAAACAAAGCCCTATGACTTTTGGATTTCTTTTGAATTTAAATTATTAGTTAAATAATATATATATATATATATATATATATATATATATATATTTGGTAACTGATATATTATTAGGGTAATAAGTGTGGCGTCGGTTTAATACGTTTTTTAAACTGGTACGTTGGTGTTATTTAATGTTACGTATATTGTATATGGCTTAAGTCCAAAAACAAGTTCTGAAAAAGTTTTAAAGAGAGAAAAGTTCAGAGTTTTGAGAGAGTTAGAGAGAAAACGTGATTTTCAAAGCAAGTTTGTTAACAAAGATTCTTAAGCAAACAAAAAAGTATGTTTCTCTAACCTTAATATATGTACGTAGATATGTTTAAGCCATTTTCCTATAAACTTGATATTTTCGGTGTTCTTGAATATCACTAGGTACAAAGTTTCTGTAGAACTATGTTTTTACAATTTCGTGTGATATTTTATGTGTACGTGTAACTGTAATTGTTATATTAGCATATGTATATATGAGATTGTATGCTAGATGTGACGCCCCCAAAATTAGGTATACATCACCCATCTTGGGTCGTCAGATACATAGTACAGAATACAAATACAACTTACTAATACAACTGTCGTGTACAATACGACAATACATAAACTGAGAGTTCTAATAGGAATATTGTCATCTAGACAATATCCATACTCAAGGAGTCCTCATTACATTTATTGTCACACTATTTAATAGAATAGTGAGAACTACTAATGCTATCTTCTGGACCATCACTACTTTCCCTGACTCGTCCCAGCTATATTCTCATTTCCTGAAGAGAACATTGAAAGAAAGGGTGAGCTCAACTAGCCCAGTAAGAAATATTATGACTAAGATAATGAAGAATAAATTATCAATAGTCTTCAACAATGTTAAACTGATAAAATACAATAGACATCAAGTTTAACTGCAGCGGAATAAGCAATCCATTAGAAGAGTCAAGTAGAGAATAAATTCTACTATCTTCTATGATTTAAAAATATTTTCATCAACTTTTATCACTGAGACTCAGCTTAATAAATAAACCACATTTTTCTAATCATCCTTGTATTACGGGCCAAGGATATTCATTAAATCATCAATGATCATGACTATACCGAAAAATCTCTGGTCATAATCATAACAAAAACTGTCTATCAATGCATTACAAGCCACTGAGGACTTTTACCACACCACTTATAACATCATAGTTCATGATTATACCGAATGATCCCTGGTCATAATTATACTAAGTCCATCTATGCACGTAAGCCAAAGATGACTTTTATCATAAAATAAACATGAGGATGAAGACAATGTTATAGGAATTCAATTAAACAAGTTCAAGAATTAGTTTATCCAGGAATTAATCATATCCAAATTGTCAACATGATACTTCTTTGTAAAGTAACAGTCAAGAATGCTCAGAAGAATATTTTCATGAAAAGATACTGGATGAAACATAAATATCAAGGATATTCCACTAATATCATGGAGTATAGAAATCAAAATTTTAACCAAATGAGTATAATAAAGAATATATGAAACTGCAAATGGATTTTCACCAGCCATGCGGTAATCCACGTATACAGATCACTTTCACAATTTAATAAGGAATGAATATAAAGGATCATTCACCATGCATGTGGCAATCCACATAGACAGGTTATTCTAACAGAATAATAAAGAATGGAATAACAGAAGGATTCACCATGCATGCGATAGAGACCGCACAGACATGTTATTTCCAACAGAATAATAAATGCGGAATAATAAATATGGAACCAGGTCAGGTGAAATTCACACTGACAGGATATTCCGACAGAATAATAATTGCGGAATAATAAATGATGGAACCAGGTCAGGTGAAATTCACACCGACAGGATATTCCGACAGAATCGTAAAGAACGGAATAATAAAAGAATTTCACCAAGTATGCGGTACTTCGCATAAATAGGTTATTCCAACATAATAATAAAGAATGGAATAACAGAAGAAGATCACCAAGTATTGGGTAAACCTCATATAAAGGTCATTCCACCAAGTATAGGGTAAACCACGCATACAGGTTATTCCAACAGAATAATAAAGAATGGAATAACATAAGGATTTCACCAAGTATAGGGTATGCCGCATATACAGGTCATGTATAGGGTATGCCACTTTTACAGGTTATTCCAACAGAATAATAAAGAATGGAATAATAGAAGTTCTCTTCATGAATAAGAAAGAATAACACCCCTTACCATTTTAAAGAAGAACTGAAATAAAGAAGTAGTTAAGTGGCAGAATACTCTTCTTCTTTCTCTCTATAGTTTCTCTCTCTAGAGTTCAGTGAATTCGTAAGAAAATAATGAAGGAATGAGCTTCTATTTATAGGAAAATGGAATGCATAGTAACTAATCCATGAACGGTCCAGATTGATTTACTTTAATCTGACGACCCATATTTAAAGAAAAATCTTTTAAATAAAATATAATATATTCTATTTATAGAATAACTTTAATAAAGTATTCTGTTTTATATAAAAAGATTTCACTATGCAAAATACTATGCACAATAGAATATAATATATTCTATTTATAGAATAACTTTAATAAAGTATTCTGTTTTATATAAAAAGATGTTTCTGTTTTATTACGTTAATAATACGAATAAAACAAAACTTCATTATCGCTAAATAATTCATATTATTAATTGACAACAATTGAATCAAACTGAGTGACTTCTCACATAAGCATCAATACCGTGTGCTACTATGCAACCACACGTATTACTATACTTTTACTACCGAGTAGTTCAACAGTATCAACGGTAAAACTTCTGCCGTTATTTTTAATAAAATATTTTTATCGTTTTCTCAATCCGACAATAATTCCGTTGTGGGGTCCACCAATGATTGTACCGTCATACGAATATTTCCCGTGAATAGTAACTCGTGAATAGTACTTCGACACAAAAAGTGTCCCAAATACTCTAGTGAACAATACTAGAGTGAATAGTAATTTGGGTGAATAGTAACCCGTGAATAGTAACTCGTGAATAGTAACTCCTGAATAGTAACTCCGACACAAAAAGTGTCTCAAATACTCGAGTGAACAATACTAGAGTGAATAATAATTTGGATGAATAGTAACCCGTGAATAGTAACTCGTAAATAGTAACTTATGAATAGTAACTCCGACATAAAAAGTGTCCTAAATACTCGAGTGAACAATACTAGAGTGAATAGTAATTTGGATGAATAGTAACCCGTGAATAGTAACTCGTGAATAGTAACTCATGAATAGTACTCCGACACAAAAAGTGTCCCAAATACTCGAGTGAACGATACTAGAGTGAATAGTAATTTGGGTGAATAGTAACTCGTGAATAGTGACCAGATATTTTATGACAACTTGTTTACTTTAAAAAAAAAAATTTACATATCACCCTTAACTTTAACCTTTTATCAATTTAACCATTTACCAAAATAGAAAAATTGAATACTTTTATTTCATAAAATTCGGGGTCTCACAATCTCCCCTCCTTATGGAATTTCGCCCTCGAAATTAACGTACGTACCTGATATTCGAAGAGATGAGAATACCTTGCTTTCTTTTCGGATTGTACCTTTCCAGATAATTCCGCTCTATCATGATTTTTCCATTTCTCATCTCCTGTATTTCGAATATCATTCTAGAACATACCTTCAAAACAAAGGTTAATCGACATACCACAATTTATTCACTTATTAAGTAAACAATTACAGCTTAGGTAAGTCACATCCTAGCGAAGTATATTACTCGTCTTCTAGACTAATATCTCCGTCAGTAACCATATCCCTGTAACATCAATCAATAATTTCTGTTCACAATCATATGAATAACTCATAATCATAATTGTGATTCTGAATTACTTTTCGCACTCAGGAAGAAGAAAATTTACATCACCTATCTTCACCTGAAACATCAAAAATCATGGTTATACCAAATCACAATTCCTGCTCATAATCATACTAATAAATTCATTTTTGCACTACGACTAAAGATTTACAACTGTATAACCAATAATCAACAGTTAATCTTCGCACTACAGGTCAAGGATATACAACTGTAAAATCAATAATGCTGAGACTCAGCTTAATAGTATCACGACCACGAATTATCCATGCACTACGTGTCAAAGATAATCGTATTTTCAATTACGGTCATGATTATATCAAACAATCCATGGTCATAATCATACCAAGTCCATCTATGCACGTAAGCCACAGATGACTTTTACCACATCTATGAATTAATATTTCATTGCTGAGACTCAACTCAATAATTAATTCACATCATCGAATCATCCCTGCACTACAGGCCAAGGATATTCTTTAGTATCACGACCACGAATTATCCATGCACTACGTGCCAAAGATAATCGTGTTTTCAATTACGGTAATGATTATACCGAACAATCTCTGGTCATAATCATACCAAGTCCATCTATGCACGTAAGCCACAGATGACTTTTACCACATCTATGAATTAATATTTCACTGCTGAGACTCAGCTCAATAATTAATCCACATCATCGAATCACCCTTGCACTCCGGCTAAGGATATTCTTTAGTATCACGACCACGAATTATCCATGCACTACGGCTAAAGATAATCGTGTTTTCATCAACGGTCCTGATCATGCCATAAAACAATTTGTCTTTGCACTACGACCAAAGAGAATCCATAGCCATAATCATACAAAAAAATGTCCATCAATGCATTACGGGCCAATGAGGACTTTTTTCACATCATTTGTAACATTACGATCATGATTATACCGAATAATCCCTGGTCATAATCATACCAAGTCCATCTATGCACTACAGGCCACAGATGACTTTCAACAAAATATAAACATGAGAATGAGGTATTGACGTATATAGGGTTTCAAACCTTTTAGAAACATTCGCGTCATTCGCTCCTCATTATCGACCAAATGAGATGCAAACCGGGATAACTCCGCAAACTTAACCTCGTACTGCGATATGGTCATATTATTTTGCTCCAATGCTTATTTCAACATTGTTAGATGCCATTTTCAAACACTGCCACAAAACAAGGGTTAATTAACATATCACATATTATACCTATACTCTGACCGACCAATTAAATACCAAATAAACTTAGGTAGGTCATACTAGCGAAGGAATTCCCCGTCTCTCCCCTCCTAGTTTTTATCTTACATCTCAGTCAGGGATCATATCCCTAAGCTCTGATACCAACTGTGACGCCCCCAAAATTAGGTATACATCACCCATCTTTGGTCGTCAGATACATAGTACAGAATACAAATACAACTTACTAATACAACTGTCATGTACAATACGACAATACATAAACTGAGAGTTCTAATAGGAATATTGTCATCTAGACAATATCCATACTCAAGGAGTCCTCATTACATTTATTGTCACACTATTTAACAGAATAGTGAGAACTACTAATGCTATCTTCTGGACCATCACTCCTTTCCCTGACTCGTCCCAACTATATTCTCATTTCCTGAAGAGAACATTGAAAGAAAGGGTGAGCTCAACTAGCCCAGTAAGAAATATTATGACTAAGATAATGAAGAATAAATTATCAATAGTCTTCAACAATGTTAAACTGATAAAACACAATAGACATCAAGTTTAACTGCAGCGGAATAAGCAATCCATTAGAAGAGTCAAGTAGAGAATAAATTCTACTATCTTCTATGATTTAAAAATATTTTCATCAACTTTTATCACTGAGACTCAGCTTAATAAATAAACCACATTTTTCTAATCATCCTTGTATTACGGGCCAAGGATATTCATTAAATCATCAATGATCATGACTATACCGAAAAATCCCTGGTCATAATCATACCAAAAACTGTCTATCAATGCATTACAAGCCACTGAGGACTTTTACCACATCACTTATAACATCATAGTTCATGATTATACCGAATGATCCCTGGTCATAATCATACTAAGTCCATCTATGCACGTAAGCCAAAGATGACTTTTATCATAAAATAAACATGAGGATGAAGATAATGTTATAGGAATTCAATTAAACAAGTTCAAGAATTAGTTTATCCAGGAATTAATCATATCCACATTGTCAACATGATACTTCTTTGTAAAGTAACAGTCAAGAATGCTCAGAAGAATATTTTCATGAAAAGATACTGGATAAAACGCAAATATCAAGGATATTCCACTAATATCATGGAGTATAGAAATTAAAATTTTAACCAAATGAGTATAATAAAGAATATATGAAACTGCAAATGGATTTTCACCAACCATGCGGTAATCCACGTATACAGATCATTTTCACAATTTAATAAGGAATGAATATAAAGGATCATTCACCATGCATGTGGCAATCCACATAGACAGGTTATTCTAACAGAATAATAAGGAATGGAATAACAGAAGGATTCACCATGCATGCGATAGAGACCGCACAGACATGTTATTCCCAACAGAATAATAAATACGGAATAATAAATATGGAACCAGGTCAGGTGAAATTCACACTGACAGGATATTCCGACAGAATAATAAATGCGGAATAATAAATGATGGAACCAAGTCAGGTGAAATTCACACCGACAGGATATTCTGACATAATCATAAAGAACGGAATAATAAAAGAATTTCACCAAGTATGCGGTACTTCGCATAAACAGGTTATTCTAACATAATAATAAAGAATGGAATAACAGAAGAAGATCACCAAGTATTGGGTAAACCGTATATACAGGTCATTCCACCAAGTATAGGGTAAACCACGCATACAGGTTATTCCAACAGAATAATAAAGAATGGAATAACATAAGGATTTCACCAAGTATAGGGTATGCCGCGTATACAGGTCATGTATTACAGGTTATTCCATCAGAATAATAAAGAATGGAATAACAGAAGTTCTCTTCATGAATAAGAAAGAATAACACCCCTTACCGTTTTAAAGAAGAACTAAAATAAAGAAGTAGTTAAGTGACAGAATACTCTTCTTCTTTCTCTCTATAGTTTCTCTCTCTAGAGTTCAGTGAATTCGTAAGAAAATAATGAAGGAATGAGCTTCTATTTATAGGAAAATGGAATGCATAGTAACTAATCCATGAACGGTCCAGATTGATTTACTTTAATCTGACGGTCCATATTTAAAGAAAAATCTTTTAAATAAAATATAATATATTCTATTTATAGAATAACTTTAATAAAGTATTCTGTTTTATATAAAAAGATTTCACTATGCAAAATACTATGCACAATAGAATATAATATATTCTATTTATAGAATAACTTTAATAAAGTATTCTGTTTTATATAAAAAGATGTTTCTGTTTTATTACGTTAATAATACGAATAAAACAAAACTTCATTATCGCTAAATAATTCATATTATTAATTGACAACAATTGAATCAAACTGAGTGACTTCTCACATAAGCATCAATACCGTGTGCTACTATGCAACCACACGTATTACTGTACTTTTACTACCGAGTAGTTCAACAGTATCAACGGTAAAACTTCTGTCGTTATTTTTAATAAAATATTTTTATCGTTTTCTCAATCCGACAATAATTCCGTTGTGGGGTCCACCAATGATTGTACCGTCGTACGAATATTCCTCGTGAATAGTAACTCGTGAATAGTACTTCGACACAAAAAATGTCCCAAATACTCGAGTGAACAATACTAGAGTGAATAGTAATTTGGGTGAATAGTAACTCGTGAATAGTAACTCCTGAATAGTAACTCCGACACAAAAAGTGTCTCAAATACTCGAGTGAACAATACTAGAGTGAATAGTAACCCGTGAATAGTAACTCGTGAATAGTAACTTATAAATAGTAACTCCAACACAAAAAGTATCCTAAATACTCGAGTGAACAATACTAGAGTGAATAGTAATTTGGATGAATAGTAACCCGTGAATAGTAACTCGTGAATAGTAACTCATGAATAGTACTCTGACACAAAAAGTGTCCCAAATACTCGAGTGAACGATACTAGAGTGAATAGTAATTTAGGTGAATAGTAACTCGTGAATAGTGACCAAATATTTTATGACAACTTATTTACTTTAAAAAAAAATCACATATCACCCTTAACTTTAACCTTTTATCAATTTAACCATTTACCAAAATAGAAAAATTGAATACTTTTATTTCATAAAATTCGGGGTCTCACACTAGATTACGTATAGAAGAAAAAGGAAAATTTGTTTTACAGTGAAAAACATGTATGAACGTATGTTTTGCAAAATAACAAAATTGGTATGTGATTATGCAAATTGTGAACTAATACGCGAATTGAACTTTGTATATGTTAATTGGATTATATGTTGGTATGCTAGTATTCCAAAAGTATTAAGTTGGTCATAATTCTGGATTTACGTTCACTATATTTTAGATATCAACAATGGAGTTTTAAAATTTTTGTTTCAAAGAAAACCAGTGTTTTCAAAGAATTAGTTCTCTGATATTGTTGCTTAGTTGTGTAAAATTTGTACAAGAATGCTTCATAGCTTTTATGTGTAATTTACGTGAAGTTATACATGTTAATGGGTGTCAATTGATGTTAAAAATTTAGACAGTAGCATTGATTTGTTTTTCTGGTTTGGTTCTGTGAGTTTCGGCGCCCCAGCGCCAAAATCCACGCTCCAGCGTCAAATATCGCGCCTTAGCGCCAAAAATCGCCCCCCCAGCCAGACTTCGAGCCGCAGCGCCAGAGCGCCGAACCACGCACCGCAGCGCCGAGTCCTTATATATTAATCGCGCCAAAGCGCCACCTCAACGCCGCAGCGCGGCCCACAGTTCAAACTGTGGCACCGCGGCCCCACTTAGCAGAATGCTCTGAAATGACTTCTGTCTTGCACAGAAGTCTGAACCTTTAGTTGTAATGCTATACGACCAAATAATTATGTTATTATAGTATTGTAATGTGTTAAACGAGCATGGTGTTAATACCTAGCGAGTTTATTATCGTTTAGGAATAGAATTTGATTACATGGTTAGACATTTAAACCATACGTGATGTAGTGTTGATTATGACTAACCGTGTCATGTTAACATATGTATATAGGATATTGTGATTTGGATATTAACGGTTTAATCTACGCGCAAGGCAAGTTCTTTAACTCTACTTTGTTAATAGTTGAGCAAGCGTTTCTAATCCTAAATCGCCGTTATGCAAATTTCATAATTTTAAGCTTTATTGAGTAAAGTATTTTCATTAAGCAACTTGATTGTATCTAGTTATTCATGATGATACAAGCTTCCCATCTCCACACTTTCATCGAGATAGTTATTATGATTATGCAAATTTTCCTAACTCTAAACTTGTTATATTAGCATGCAAGTACCTTTATTCTGTTGAATCAGTTTATCGTTCAAATTATTGTTTGTTATGCATGCTTGATATTAAATTCTAAGACGTAACCTTAGCTTAATGTTGTTCAAAGCAAGGTATGATAGCTTATTCAATTGTTATGCTATTAGATTATTCCTAAAGCATGAACTTAGAACGAAATGTTTATTCAGTTATGATCATTCAATAACATAGTGTTATCATCTTTTATTCAACTAATCCTTAGTTAATGTCCGTTGAACTCCAAATTACCTTGAAGTGTATCCAAACCAAACGGACTTTGGTACGGTCTTGTACTCTAAATACTGAGATGAACAACCCTATTTTTAGGGGTTGCACTTAGTTTTATACTTTTTACTGAAATGTTTGTATACAATACATGTACGAAGGAATGATCCCCCTAAGTACCTTTGAGTCCTTCCAGTTGTATGACTGTTATAGTTAAAGTTGAAACATTACTTATAACTGTGGACAGGGTTCGTGGTCATTAGACCCTCGGTGAATGTTATGATTTGTGGAATGTTAATAGAACATATTGTTCGATTCTATTAAGCCTAGTTTTTGGCAAATGATGTAAAGGTTAAAGTTTTATCTATTGTTATTCCAAGTGAGCCTTGTTTGCTCACTCTTGCCTGTACAATTCTTACAGTTAAAGCTGAAAAGGGTGACGTACCTAGCACCAGTAAGGGAAAGGGAAAGATGAACATGTATTGAAGACTTGTAATAGTTTTGATAGTTTTATTATCAAACTGTGGTTTAGATTGTAATGAAGTTTATTTAATTTTCTACATGTATGATTTTTGTAAAGGTTAGATAACCTGGGAGATTTTATTTAATGTAATCCTGTATGGGCAGGTTTATTATTCAATTTTATTATGATTGGATAGTTATAAATGAATGTTTTCATCACGTGAACACCAAATCTTGAGGAAATGAAGTACCAGGATTTTGGGGTGTCACATGAATTAATGAGAAATCATTATATGTGTTATTTAAAATAAATTAAATTAGATGTTTGATTTATTATCTGATTGGGTGTGACAAAATTTAAACTATAATATAAGAGATTTATATAATTAATTAGTTTTGAAACCTATTATTGCTAGCCAAACAAAGCCCTAAAGGGAGTTGATAACAGTTGCCCATGATTGGGTAACTGACCTCAATGCGTCAGTTGCTTCCTTTATTATACATCTTCTTCTTCTTCATTTTTTCTAAGTTTAACAAGGAAATCACAGAGAGAGAATTAAGAATTTTGAGAGAAAGGGTTCTGTAATTCCAAAACGTTTCTCAGTGGTTAGTAAGTAATTTCAAAGTAACAAAAAGGTATTTTCCTATAATCCTAATACGATATACCTATGTATGTTTTACTTTCTCTGAGTTCTTGGAATTCATTCTTACAAAATTCCTGTAAAACTATGTTTTATAATTGGTTATGATATTACATGTATCTATAATTGAAATGATTATAACTAGCATATATATATATATATATATATATATATATATATATATATATATATAGATGTTGTATGCTAAAGATAAACGAAATTGGTTTTACAGTCGTCATATGAGGATGAACATGAACGTATGTTTTGTATGATAACAAAGTTAGTATGTGCTTGTATGCTAATTATGAAATTGAACGTTGAGTATGTTGATTTGTTATGAAATTCAGAGAAATCGTAGTCTCAAGGAATCAAATTAGTTTATAAATTTTGGTTACCATGTTCACTGTGTAAACAAACATCGATAATGGAGTTTTGGTTTTAAAATAGTGTGTACAATGATTTAAGCTTTCTAAAAATCGATGTTTAAGTTGTGTTAATTTAGTATTTGTATGCTTGGTGAAGTTTATGTGTAATTCGCATAAGTTATATATGTTAATTGGTGTTAGAAATTAAGACATAGCTTTGTTCTGTGTTTTGTTTTGGGGTGTTCTGTAATTCGGAGCCTCAGCGCCAAGTTTCGCGCCCCAGCTCTGAATTTCGCACCCCAGCGCCAAAAATAGCCCAAAACTTCGCGCCCCAGCGCTAGAATTTGAGCCCCAGCACTATAATTCGCGCCCCAACGCCACTGTCTCGCGCCAGAGCGCTGGAAAAGTGGTCTGGATTGGACAGTTTTGACCTCCTGTAGTAAAATGGCCATAACGTTTTCATACAAACTCCGATTCAGGTGATTCAAGATGATCCAGAACGAGGACGAGTAGACCTACAACTTTTATTCTTTAAGTGTTTCAATATGAGGTGACTAGGATGGGTAAAAATTGTAATATTTAGGACTGTTATGTTTTATGAGGCAATCGGAGGGCGTCGGGCATCCATATATGCATGTGTAGTGCTCCTGACCATAAAAGATGATGTCCTAAGTTATAAAAAATGTATTTTAGTAAATATAATGATGTTTAACGTTAATAAATAATGTATTAGATAAGTTATAGAAGCATAGTAAGCATACACAAGAGAGCCAAATCGGGCGTGTGACGAATGAACGTCGAAACGCCGTGCCAAGTGTTAATGAACTTAAAAAGTGTTTTCATTCAATTTAAATGAGTATTATAAGATATGGAATAGATTTAATATAAAACCAGAAAGTAGTCTTAGCAAGACTTAAGCACTTAAATGAACTGCGAATATGAAATACAGTGAGATATAAGTTGAAAGTTAACACAATTAAGTTGAACATTGTGTATTTATGATAGGAAGGGTTATGAGACGTAGATTAGAGTTTACATTACAATTACTATGTGTTGTTACGTGACTAATATTTGATGTGTATGATTATATAATTGTGTAGGGCACGTGAAGTGCAGATAGCTGTAAGTTGTTAAACTATTATTGGTAAACAACGATCAAGACAAGTCTTTCGGTTCCTATTTTCTATGTGGACCTGATGAACTATTTTAAATTGCATGACATGTGATATGTGTTATAAGCAAGCATAATATATTATACATGTTGTATCATGAAATGTTAAAGTCAATCTATGACTACAGTGTTTTGGTTAAATAATGATGATTGAGTAAGGAACTCAATTTTTATATTTGTTATGTGAATTAAAAGCATGTATGCCATGTTACTTTAATTATTATGATATGTATGTTGAGCATGTTATTATGTGCTATGTGATGCATGAAAACTGTTAGATTTTACTGGGCTGTCGAGCTCACTCTTACAAATAACCACTATTGCAGGTCAAGAAATTAAGGTAAGGATATGTGCTAAGTGAGTTATAGAGATCTATATTCACGAAGATTACTTATGTTTTATGAGAAATGTATGTAAGATTTTAAATGTAAATGTTGTTAAATTGTAAATTGAGCTATCCAGTGTATATGGATATCTATTTATGATGTAAGACTTTGTTTAGTCAGTTTATTGTAACGATTCATGATATATATTTGAATGGAAGAGATGTAATGTAAAGGTTACGATTTAGGGTAATAAAGAAGGAAATATATAAAAGTTTAAAATATTCTGTAATTTTATTGATTTTAATATCGAATAATGATATAAATTTAGAGGTTGAGTGTATGGTTAACGACCGAAGTCGAGATTTAAATTGTACGGATTTTGGGGTCGTTACACTAGCCGTGATGTCGTAGTTTGACCAGTTCCAGGATTTCCATCCTTTTGGTGGGGCGTTAGGTCAGTGCTTAGCTTCTCGCCACTTGTCAGCAGAGGACCGATCCAGTGTATATGCTTGTTGGGATCAGCGTGAGATAGCTGCTTTTTCTGTTAGCCATACGAGTTGTTCGCCAGAGTATTCTGCGTGGATGGAGACAGATACTTCATTGGCTGCGGCAGTATCCATAGTGTCGAGTATGGATTCAGATGGTGGAGAGCCCATGGAGGACATTAATTCTCACACCGAGGAGGAGCCATTTACTGGGTTGCCAGCAGCTCTCTTAGATTCTCCCAGTACTAGCACTGTTGTGATCCAGCATTCAGCACAATACTTTGAGCAGAGTCTTCATTTAATGACCTTTGAGAGAGATTCACACCGACAGGATATTCCGACAGAATCGTAAAGAACGGAATAATAAAAGAATTTCACCAAGTATGCGGTACTTCGCATAAATAGGTTATTCCAACATAATAATAAAGAATGGAATAACAGAAGAAGATCACCAAGTATTGGGTAAACCTCATATACAGGTCATTCCACCAAGTATAGGGTAAACCACGCATACAGGTTATTCCAACAGAATAATAAAGAATGGAATAACATAAGGATTTCACCAAGTATAGGGTATGCCGCGTATACAGGTCATGTATAGGGTATGCCACTTTTACAGGTTATTCCAACAGAATAATAAAGAATGGAATAATAGAAGTTCTCTTCATGAATAAGAAAGAATAACACCCCTTACCATTTTAAAGAAGAACTGAAATAAAGAAGTAGTTAAGTGGCAGAATACTCTTCTTCTTTCTCTCTATAGTTTCTCTCTCTAGAGTTCAGTGAATTCGTAAGAAAATAATGAAGGAATGAGCTTCTATTTATAGGAAAATGGAATGCATAGTAACTAATCCATGAACGGTCCAGATTGATTTACTTTAATCTGACGGTCCATATTTAAAGAAAAATCTTTTAAATAAAATATAATATATTCTATTTATAGAATAACTTTAATAAAGTATTCTGTTTTATATAAAAAGATTTCACTATGCAAAATACTATGCACAATAGAATATAATATATTCTATTTATAGAATAACTTTAATAAAGTATTCTGTTTTATATAAAAAGATGTTTCTGTTTTATTACGTTAATAATACGAATAAAACAAAACTTCATTATCGCTAAATAATTCATATTATTAATTGACAACAATTGAATCAAACTGAGTGACTTCTCACATAAGCATCAATACCGTGTGCTACTATGCAACCACACGTATTACTGTACTTTTACTACCGAGTAGTTCAACAGTATCAACGGTAAAACTTCTGCCGTTATTTTTAATAAAATATTTTTATCGTTTTCTCAATCCGACAATAATTCCGTTGTGGGGTCCACCAATGATTGTACCGTCATACGAATATTTCTCGTGAATAGTAACTCATGAATAGTACTTCGACACAAAAAGTGTCCCAAATACTCTAGTGAACAATACTAGAGTGAATAGTAATTTGGGTGAATAGTAACCCGTGAATAGTAACTCGTGAATAGTAACTCCTGAATAGTAACTCCGACACAAAAAGTGTCTCAAATACTCGAGTGAACAATACTAGAGTGAATAATAATTTGGATGAATAGTAACCCATGAATAGTAACTCGTAAATAGTAACTTATGAATAGTAACTCCGACATAAAAAGTGTCCTAAATACTCGAGTGAACAATACTAGAGTGAATAGTAATTTGGATGAATAGTAACCCGTGAATAGTAACTCGTGAATAGTAACTCATGAATAGTACTCCGACACAAAAAGTGTCCCAAATACTCAAGTGAACGATACTAGAGTGAATAGTAATTTGGGTGAATAGTAACTCGTGAATAGTGACCAGATATTTTATGACAACTTGTTTACTTTAAAAAAAAATTTACATATCACCCTTAACTTTAACCTTTTATCAATTTAACCATTTACCAAAATAGAAAAATTGAATACTTTTATTTCATAAAATTCGGGGTCTCACAATCTCCCCTCCTTATGGAATTTCGCCCTCGAAATTAACGTACGTACCTGATATTCGAAGAGATGAGAATACCTTGCTTTCTTTTCGGATTGTACCTTTCCGGATAATTCCGCTCTATCATGATTTTTCCATTTCTCATCTCCTGTATTTCGAATATCATTCTAGAATATACCTTCAAAACAAAGGTTAATCGACATACCACAATTTATTCACTTATTAAGTAAACAATTACAGCTTAGGTAAGTCACATCCTAGCGAAGTATATTACTCGTCTTCTAGACTAATATCTCCGTCAGTAACCATATCCCTGTAACATCAATCAATAATTTATGTTCACAATCATATGAATAACTCATAATCATAATTGTGATTCTGAATTACTTTTCGCACTCAGGAAGAAGAAAATTTACATCACCTATCTTCACCTGAAATATCAAAAATCATGGTTATACCAAATCACAATTCCTGCTCATAATCATACTAATAAATTCATCTTTGCACTACGACTAAAGATTTACAACTGTATAACCAATAATCAACAGTTAATCTTCGCACTACAGGCCAAGGATATACAACTGTAAAATCAATAATGCTGAGACTCAGCTTAATAGTATCACGACCACGAATTATCCATGCACTACGTGTCAAAGATAATCGTATTTTCAATTACGGTCATGATTATATCAAACAATCCATGGTCATAATCATACCAAGTCCATCTATGCACGTAAGCCACAGATGACTTTTACCACATCTATGAATTAATATTTCATTGCTGAGACTCAACTCAATAATTAATTCACATCATCGAATCATCCCTGCACTACAGGCCAAGGATATTCTTTAGTATCACGACCACGAATTATCCATGCACTACGTGCCAAAGATAATCGTGTTTTCAATTACGGTAATGATTATACCGAACAATCTCTGGTCATAATCATACCAAGTCCATCTATGCACGTAAGCCACAGATGACTTTTACCACATCTATGAATTAATATTTCACTGCTGAGACTCAGCTCAATAATTAATCCACATCATCGAATCACCCTTGCACTCCGGCTAAGGATATTCTTTAGTATCACGACCACGAATTATCCATGCACTACGGCTAAAGATAATCGTGTTTTCATCAACGGTCCTGATCATGCCATAAAACAATTTGTCTTTGCACTACGACCAAAGAGAATCCATAGCCATAATCATACAAAAAAATGTCCATCAATGCATTACGGGCCAATGAGGACTTTTTTCACATCATTTGTAACATTACGATCATAATTATACCGAATAATCCCTGGTCATAATCATACCAAGTCCATCTATGCACTACAGGCCACAGATGACTTTCAACAAAATATAAACATGAGAATGAGGTATTGACGTATATAGGGTTTCAAACCTTTTAGAAACATTCGCGTCATTCGCTCCTCATTATCGACCAAATGAGATGCAAACCGGGATAACTCCGCAAACTTAACCTCGTACTGCGATATGGTCATATTATTTTGCTCCAATGCTTATTTCAACATTGTTAGATGTCATTTTCAAACACTGCCACAAAACAAGGGTTAATTAACATATCACATATTATACCTATACTCTGACCGACCAATTAAATACCAAATAAACTTAGGTAGGTCATACTAGCGAAGGAATTCCCCGTCTCTCCCCTCCTAGTTTTTATCTTACATCTCAGTCAGGGATCATATCCCTAAGCTCTGATACCAACTGTGACGCCCCCAAAATTAGGTATACGTCACCCATCTTTGGTCGTCAGATACATAGTACAGAATACAAATACAACTTACTAATACAACTGTCATGTACAATACGACAATACATAAACTGAGAGTTCTAATAGGAATATTGTCATCTAGACAATATCCATACTCAAGGAGTCCTCATTACATTTATTGTCACACTATTTAACAGAATAGTGAGAACTACTAATGCTATCTTCTGGACCATCACTCCTTTCCCTGACTCGTCCCAACTATATTCTCATTTCCTGAAGAGAACATTGAAAGAAAGGTTGAGCTCAACTAGCCCAGTAAGAAATATTATGACTAAGATAATGAAGAATAAATTATCAATAGTCTTCAACAATGTTAAACTGATAAAACACAATAGACATCAAGTTTAACTGCAGCGGAATAAGCAATCCATTAGAAGAGTCAAGTAGAGAATAAATTCTACTATCTTCTATGATTTAAAAATATTTTCATCAACTTTTATCACTGAGACTCAGCTTAATAAATAAACCACATTTTTCTAATCATCCTTGTATTACGGGCCAAGGATATTCATTAAATCATCAATGATTATGACTATACCGAAAAATCCCTGGTCATAATCATACCAAAAACTGTCTATCAATGCATTACAAGCCACTGAGGACTTTTACCACATCACTTATAACATCATAGTTCATGATTATACCGAATGATTCCTGGTCATAATCATACTAAGTCCATCTATGCACGTAAGCCAAAGATGACTTTTATCATAAAATAAACATGAGGATGAAGACAATGTTATAGGAATTCAATTAAACAAGTTCAAGAATTAGTTTATCCAGGAATTAATCATATCCACATTGTCAACATGATACTTCTTTGTAAAGTAACAGTCAAGAATGCTCAGAAGAATATATTCATGAAAAGATACTGGATGAAACGCAAATATCAAGGATATTCCACTAATATCATGGAGTATAGAAATCATAATTTTAACCAAATGAGTATAATAAAGAATATATGAAACTGCAAATGGATTTTCACCAACCATGCGGTAATCCACGTATACAGATCATTTTTACAACTTAATAAGGAATGAATATAAAGGATCAGTCACCATGCATGTGGCAATCCATATAGACAGGTTATTCTAACAGAATAATAAGGAATGGAATAACAGAAGGATTCACCATGCATGCGATAGAGACCGCACAGACATGTTATTCCCAACAGAATAATAAATACGGAATAATAAATATGGAACCAGGTCAGGTGAAATTCACACTGACAGGATATTCCGACAGAATAATAAATGCGGAATAATAAATGATGGAACCAGGTCAGGTGAAATTCACACCGACAGGATATTCCGACATAATCATAAAGAACGGAATAATAAAAGAATTTCACCAAGTATGCGGTACTTCGCATAAACAGGTTATTCTAACATAATAATAAAGAATGGAATAACAGAAGAAGATCACCAAGTATTGGGTAAACCGCATATACAGGTCATTCCACCAAGTATAGGGTAAACCACGCATACAGGTTATTCCAACAGAATAATAAAGAATGGAATAACATAAGGATTTCACCAAGTATAGGGTATGCCGCGTATACAGGTCATGTATTACAGGTTATTCCATCAGAATAATAAAGAATGGAATAACAGAAGTTCTCTTCATGAATAAGAAAGAATAACACCCCTTACCGTTTTAAAGAAGAACTAAAATAAAGAAGTAGTTAAGTGACAGAATACTCTTCTTCTTTCTCTCTATAGTTTCTCTCTCTAGAGTTCAGTGAATTCGTAAGAAAATAATGAAGGAATGAGCTTCTATTTATAGGAAAATGGAATGCATAGTAACTAATCCATGAACGGTCCAGATTGATTTACTTTAATCTGACGGTCCATATTTAAAGAAAAATCTTTTAAATAAAATATAATATATTCTATTTATAGAATAACTTTAATAAAGTATTCTGTTTTATATAAAAAGATTTCACTATGCAAAATACTATGCACAATAGAATATAATATATTCTATTTATAGAATAACTTTAATAAAGTATTCTGTTTTATATAAAAAGATGTTTCTGTTTTATTACGTTAATAATACGAATAAAACAAAACTTCATTATCGCTAAATAATTCATATTATTAATTGACAACAATTGAATCAAACTGAGTGACTTCTCACATAAGCATCAATACCGTGTGCTACTATGCAACCACACGTATTACTGTACTTTTACTACCGAGTAGTTCAACAGTATCAACGGTAAAACTTCTGTCGTTATTTTTAATAAAATATTTTTATCGTTTTCTCAATCCGACAATAATTCCGTTGTGGGGTCCACCAATGATTGTACCGTCGTACGAATATTTCTCGTGAATAGTAACTCGTGAATAGTACTTCGACACAAAAAATATCTCAAATACTCGAGTGAACAATACTAGAGTGAATAGTAATTTGGGTGAATAGTAACTCGTAAATAGTAACTCCTGAATAGTAACTCCGACACAAAAAGTGTCTCAAATACTCGAGTGAACAATACTAGAGTGAATAGTAACCCGTGAATAGTAACTCATGAATAGTAACTTATAAATAGTAACTCCGACACAAAAAGTATCCTAAATACTCGAGTGAACAATACTAGAGTGAATAGTAATTTGGATGAATAGTAACCCGTGAATAGTAACTCGTGAATAGTAACTCATGAATAGTACTCCGACACAAAAAGTGTCCCAAATACTCGAGTGAACGATACTAGAGTGAATAGTAATTTAGGTGAATAGTAACTCGTGAATAGTGACCAAATATTTTATGACAACTTATTTACTTTAAAAAAAAATTCACATATCACCCTTAACTTTAACCTTTTATCAATTTAACCATTTACCAAAATAGAAAAATTGAATACTTTTATTTCATAAAATTCGGGGTCTCACACTAGATTACGTATAGAAGAAAAAGGAAAATTTGTTTTACAGTGAAAAACATGTATGAACGTATGTTTTGCAAAATAACAAAATTGGTATGTGATTATGCAAATTGTGAACTAATACGCGAATTGAACTTTGTATATGTTAATTGGATTATATGTTGGTATGCTAGTATTCCAAAAGTATTAAGTTGGTCATAATTCTGGATTTACGTTCACTATATTTTAGATATCAACAATGGAGTTTTAAAATTTTTGTTTCAAAGAAAACCAGTGTTTTCAAAGAATTAGTTCTCTGATATTGTTGCTTAGTTGTGTAAAATTTGTACAAGAATGCTTCATAGCTTTTATGTGTAATTTACGTGAAGTTATACATGTTAATGGGTGTCAATTGATGTTAAAAATTTAGACAGTAGCATTGATTTGTTTTTCTGGTTTGGTTCTGTGAGTTTCGGCGCCCCAGCGCCAAAATCCACGCTCCAGCGTCAAATATCGCGCCTTAGCGCCAAAAATCGCCCCCCCAGCCAGACTTCGAGCCGCAGCGCCAGAGCGCCGAACCACGCACCGCAGCGCCGAGTCCTTATATATTAATCGCGCCAAAGCGCCACCTCAACGCCGCAGCGCGGCCCACAGTTCAAACTGTGGCACCGCGGCGCCACTTAGCAGAATGCTCTGAAATGACTTCTGTCTTGCACAGAAGTCTGAACCTTTAGTTGTAATGCTATACGACCAAATAATTATGTTATTATAGTATTGTAATGTGTTAAACGAGCATGGTGTTAATACCTAGCGAGTTTATTATCGTTTAGGAATAGAATTTGATTACATGGTTAGACATTTAAACCATACGTGATGTAGTGTTGATTATGACTAACCGTGTCATGTTAACATATGTATATAGGATATTGTGATTTGGATATTAACGGTTTAATCTACGCGCAAGGCAAGTTCTTTAACTCTACTTTGTTAATAGTTGAGCAAGCGTTTCTAATCCTAAATCGCCGTTATGCAAATTTCATAATTTTAAGCTTTATTGAGTAAAGTATTTTCATTAAGCAACTTGATTGTATCTAGTTATTCATGATGATACAAGCTTCCCATCTCCACACTTTCATCGAGATAGTTATTATGATTATGCAAATTTTCCTAACTCTAAACTTGTTATATTAGCATGCAAGTACCTTTATTCTGTTGAATCAGTTTATCGTTCAAATTATTATTTGTTATGCATGCTTGATATTAAATTCTAAGACGTAACCTTAGCTTAATGTTGTTCAAAGCAAGGTATGATAGATTATTCAATTGTTATGCTATTAGATTATTCCTAAAGCATGAACTTAGAACGAAATGTTTATTCAGTTATGATCATTCAATAACATAGTGTTATCATCTTTTATTCAACTAATCCTTAGTTAATGTCCGTTGAACTCCAAATTACCTTGAAGTGTATCCAAACCAAACGGACTTTGGTACGGTCTTGTACTCTAAATACTGAGATGAACAACCCTATTTTTAGGGGTTGCACTTAGTTTTATACTTTTTACTGAAATGTTTGTATACAATACATGTACGAAGGAATGATCCCCCTAAGTACCTTTGAGTCCTTCCAGTTGTATGACTGTTATAGTTAAAGTTGAAACATTACTTATAACTGTGGACAGGGTTCGTGGTCATTAGACCCTCGGTGAATGTTATGATTTGTGGAATGTTAATAGAACATATTGTTCGATTCTATTAAGCCTAGTTTTTGGCAAATGATGTAAAGGTTAAAGTTTTATCTATTGTTATTCCAAGTGAGCCTTGTTTGCTCACTCTTGCCTGTACAATTCTTACAGTTAAAGCTGAAAAGGGTGACGTACCTAGCACCAGTAAGGGAAAGGGAAAGATGAACATGTATTGAAGACTTGTAATAGTTTTGATAGTTTTATTATCAAACTGTGGTTTAGATTGTAATGAAGTTTATTTAATTTTCTACATGTATGATTTTTGTAAAGGTTAGATAACCTGGGAGATTTTATTTAATGTAATCCTGTATGGGCAGGTTTATTATTCAATTTTATTATGATTGGATAGTTATAAATGAATGTTTTCATCACGTGAACACCAAATCTTGAGGAAATGAAGTACCAGGATTTTGGGGTGTCACATGAATTAATGAGAAATCATTATATGTGTTATTTAAAATAAATTAAATTAGATGTTTGATTTATTATCTAATTGGGTGTGACAAAATTTAAACTATAATATAAGAGATTTATATAATTAATTAGTTTTGAAACCTATTATTGCTAGCCAAACAAAGCCCTAAAGGGAGTTGATAACAGTTGCCCATGATTGGGTAACTGACCTCAATGCGTCAGTTGCTTCCTTTATTATACATCTTCTTCTTCTTCATTTTTTCTAAGTTTAACAAGGAAATCACAGAGAGAGAATTAAGAATTTTGAGAGAAAGGGTTCTGTAATTTCAAAACGTTTCTCAGTGGTTAGTAAGTAATTTCAAAGTAACAAAAAGGTATTTTCCTATAATACTAATACGATATACCTATGTATGTTTTACTTTCTCTGAGTTCTTGGAATTCATTCTTACAAAATTCCTGTAAAACTATGTTTTATAATTGGTTATGATATTACATGTATCTATAATTGAAATGATTATAACTAGCATATATATATATATATATATATATAGATATATATATATATATATAGATGTTGTATGCTAAAGATAAACGAAATTGGTTTTACAGTCGTCATATGAGGATGAACATGAACGTATGTTTTGTATGATAACAAAGTTAGTATGTGCTTGTATGCTAATTATGAAATTGAACGTTGAGTATGTTGATTTGTTATGAAATTCAGAGAAATCGTAGTCTCAAGGAATCAAATTAGTTTATAAATTTTGGTTACCATGTTCACTGTGTAAACAAACATCGATAATGGAGTTTTGGTTTTAAAATAGTGTGTACAATGATTTAAGCTTTCTAAAAATCGATGTTTAAGTTGTGTTAATTTAGTATTTGTATGCTTGGTGAAGTTTATGTGTAATTCGCATAAGTTATATATGTTAATTGGTGTTAGAAATTAAGACATAGCTTTGTTCTGTGTTTTGTTTTGGGGTGTTCTGTAATTCGGAGCCTCAGCGCCAAGTTTCGCGCCCCAGCTCTGAATTTCGCACCCCAGCGCCAAAAATAGCCCAAAACTTCGCGCCCCAGCGCTAGAATTTGAGCCCCAGCACTGTAATTCGCGCCCCAACGCCACTGTCTCGCGCCAGAGCGCTGGAAAAGTGGTCTGGATTGGACAGTTTTGACCTCCTGTAGTAAAATGGCCATAACGTTTTCATACAAACTCCGATTCAGGTGATTCAAGATGATCCAGAACGAGGACGAGTAGACCTACAACTTTTATTCTTTAAGTTTTTCAATATGAGGTGACTAGGATGGGTAAAAAGGTAATATTTTAGACTGTTATGTTTTATGAGGTAATCGGAGGGCGTCGGGCATCCATATATGCATGTGTAGTGCTCCTGACCATAAAAGATGATGTCCTAAGTTATAAAAAATGTATTTTAGTAAATATAATGATGTTTAACGTTAATAAATAATGTATTAGATAAGTTATAGAAGCATAGTAAGCATACACAAGAGAGCCAAATCGGGCGTGTGACGAATGAACGTCGAAACGCCGTGCCAAGTGTTAATGAACTTAAAAAGTGTTTTCATTCAATTTAAATGAGTATTATAAGATATGGAATAGATTTAATATAAAACCAGAAAGTAGTCTTAGCAAGACTTAAGCACTTAAATGAACTGCGAATATGAAATACAGTGAGATATAAGTTAAAAGTTAACACAATTAAGTTGAACATTGTGTATTTATGATAGGAAGGGTTATGAGACGTAGATTAGAGTTTACATTACAATTACTATGTGTTGTTACGTGACTAATATTTGATGTGTATGATTATATAATTGTGTAGGGCACGTGAAGTGCAGATAGCTGTAAGTTGTTAAACTATTATTGGTAAACAACGATCAAGGCAAGTCTTTCGGTTCCTATTTTCTATGTGGACCTGATGAACTATTTTAAATTGCATGACATGTGATATGTGTTATAAGCAAGCATAATATATTATACATGTTGTATCATGAAATGTTAAAGTCAATCTATGACTACAGTGTTTTGGTTAAATAATGATGATTGAGTAAGGAACTCAATTTTTATATTTGTTATGTGAATTAAAAGCATGTATGCCATGTTACTTTAATTATTATGATATGTATGTTGAGCATGTTATTATGTGCTATGTGATGCATGAAAACTGTTAGATTTTACTGGGCTGTCGAGCTCACTCTTACAAATAACCACTATTGCAGGTCAAGAAATTAAGGTAAGGATATGTGCTAAGTGAGTTATAGAGATCTATATTCACGAAGATTACTTATGTTTTATGAGAAATGTATGTAAGATTTTAAATGTAAATGTTGTTAAATTGTAAATTGAGCTATCCAGTGTATATGGATATCTATTTATGATGTAAGACTTTGTTTAGTCAGTTATTGTAACGATTCATGATATATATTTGAATGGAAGAGATGTAATGTAAAGGTTACGATTTAGGGTAATAAAGAAGGAAATATATAATAGTTTAAAATATTCTTTAATTTTATTGATTTTAATATCGAATAATGATATAAATTTAGAGGTTGAGTGTATGGTTAACGACCGAAGTCGAGATTTAAATTGTACGGATTTTGGGGTCGTTACACTAGCCGTGATGTCGTAGTTCGACCAGTTCCAGGATTTCCATCCTTTTGGTGGGGCGTTAGGTCAGTGCTTAGCTTCTCGCCACTTGTCAGTAGAGGACCGATCCAGTGTATATGCTTGTTGGGATCAGCGTGAGATAGCTGCTTTTTCTGTTAGCCATACGAGTTGTTCGCCAGAGTATTCTGCGTGGATGGAGACAGATACTTCATTGGCTGCGGCAGTATCCATAGTGTCGAGTATGGATTCAGATGGTGGAGAGCCCATGGAGGACATTAATTCTCACACCGAGGAGGAGCCATTTACTGGGTTGCCAGCAGCTCTCTTAGATTCTCCCAGTACTAGCACTGTTGTGATCCAGCATTCAGCACAATACTTTGAGCAGAGTCTTCATTTAATGACCTTTGAGAGAGATTAGGCTAGAGCCCTAATGTTGATAACTCTTGATGGGAGAGACACAACTCTGTTAGAGAGAGACGGGGCATTAGCTCGTAAAGATGTCGCTGTTATTGAGCGGGATGAGGCCAGATCAGCCAGAGATGCAGTGATCATTGAACGGGATGCTGCCTTATCTGCTAGGGATGTAGCAGTTGCAGACAGTACTTTAGTGAGATCCTTGACCACTGGTATACTTGCCAAGATGAGTGCATATATTGATGAGCATCGCGTCACCATGCAGATGGCCTCGGACTTGCTGGCTCGTATGGATACCCTAATATAGGAGACCACAGCATTACCTCCTTCTTCTGAGAGAGATGATATGTTAGATCTGCTAGCCCGCATGCATACCGATCTATAGATAGCCTTGTATTTTATTACACAGACTAGCTTAGCCATTTTGTCATGTACAGTTTACATTGTGTATATCAAACAGTATTATATATAGCAGGGAAATATATTTTTGATCACTTCCCTATTGGATATGCCTGAATACTTGCTTGATATTTGCCTGCTTCTTCAGGGCTTGTTAGCTTAATGTATTCTGAATTCCTCCTTGCTGGATGGACATTGAGATGTCTCTGGATAGTTCAGAATGGATCATTAATCTATGTATATCCCTACCACCTTTGGTGTCTTGGGACTGGTTTCTGTATAGAAATGTGAGAAGAGTGTGGCTTTCCTTTCCGAGATTGACCGCACCACAGATGGTAGCCAGTACTCCTATTTAGGAGGAGCCTAGTTAATTCTATCTCTTATCGATTGGTATTGCTCTTCAAGGTACAACCACAGCTTAGATGGTCGCTGAGTCTCCCGTTTACATGGGGAGGTTAGGTAATTTCATCCCTTTAGTTTGAAGCCAATAAAATGTGGTGGATTGAAGTTTGATCCCAGTACCTTTGACAAGTGTTTTTGTTTTGGTAGGGGGTTAGACCGAACCATAAATGGCTACCTACGTACTCCTATTGAAGAGGCGATCAGGTCTGCGTAGTTTGAACCTGGTGTAAGAGGTTCAACGCTGGTTATGTCAGAAAGGGTGTAGGAATGTTTTTGTGGTTTTTATTTTTGTAAGGAGAAGAGTGTAGAAATGTTTTTGTTGTTTTTGTTTTATTGCGACCGGACCATAAAAAATGGTTGCCTACATACTCCCATGTATCAAGGAGATTAGGTCGACGTAGTTCGCCCCTCAGGACGATTTGTAGCCAACGAAAAGTTTGATCCTATGTGGAGGACAAACTACGGGGGAAGAAAGTTTATTCTTAAGTTCAAGATAAACTGCAGGTGTGAAAAGTTTGATCCCATGTTTGGGGACAAACTGCAAGTGTGAAAGGTTCAATCCCTAGTGGGATAACTAAAATTGAGTAGGGTTAAAAAACCGAATGGATAGGAGAGATCTAGCGATATAAAAACTAGGCTACTTGCTTGAAAAGTGTGTTTCCCTGAGGGGCGCAGAGTTGAAAAAGAGTTGTACGTAATGAAGGGTTAAAGAACCGAAATGACTGGTGATCTGATGATCCAACACCAGGATGTTTGCTTAATGGTAACTTCAGACATAGTACCGTTTCACGGTGTCCGAGTTGATAAGCTGTGGAAATTCATCGCCGTCCATTTCCAGCAATCTGAGAGCACCTCCTGTCAATACCTCCTTGACAATAAATGGGCCTTCTAAGTTAGGAGCGAATTTTCCCTTAAACTGATCTTGGTTGTCGATGATCTTCTTCAAAACGAAGTCATGTTGTTTAAACTGCCGTAACTGGACTTTTTTGTTGTAGGATCGGGCGATCCTTTGTTGATATAACTTACCATGGAAGATAGTCGCGGCTCGCCTTTCGTCTACTAGAGATAATTGGTGATACATGTCTTCTACCCATTGGTCTTCATCTAGCTGAGCGTCTATCAACACTCTGAGGGATTCCATTTCCACTTCTACGGGTAGCACTGCTTCCATCCCGTAGGTTAATGCGTAGGGGGTTACCCCAGTTGAAGTACGCATTGATGTTTTGTTGGCTAACAGAGTAAGAGGTAATAAGTTAGGCTAGCCTTTGTGGTTGGCGGACATCTTCTGCATGATCCTCTTGATGTTTTTGTTAGTCGCTTCAATAGCACCATTCATCTTTGGACAGTAGATGAAGGAGGTAAGATGTTTGATGTGGAATTTACTGCATAATTCTTCCATCATTTTGTTGTTGAGGTTCTTAGCATTGTCTGATACAATTACCTCTGGTTGTCCATATCGACAAATGACATTGTTTTTTATAAAAGCAATTATGACTTCTTTGGTAACCCTGGGGAAGGAGGCTGCTTCTACACACTAGGTGAAGTGTTAGAGTTTGTGCCCTAGAGGCCAATTAATTGATATAATTGCTTAACATTTTGATATTATATTTGATTGAATAAATGAATGATTTTATTATGGTTTTATTTAATGCATTATATAAATGTTAACATAATAAAATTCCTTAGAATAGTGATACAAATTATATAGTTTCAAGTATGTGACTTGAACATGAGATTATATAATTATAATTAGTATCATTGTTCTTAAATGTCCCTAGTCGAGTATCATTATTGATGGGACAACAATGATGCATTGAGACTACTATGTGGATTGACTGATGACCAAATCTTATTGGTCATAAATATATGAGATATTAAGTCAATGCATAGGTACGTGTTAGAGAACGATGTACTGGATAGACCCACCATGAGAATTCTATGTGGAGCATTATGCACAGTGTCATTAGCGATTCTCATAGTGACAATGATGTAATGATCCTCCGACCAGAAATTACTATATTACTACACGAGAATTTATGTGTTTTGATATCATTAAAGGTCACCTTTAATAGGGTGGACTATAAAGGTGATTACTGGGTGCATCATGAATCGTGTGAGGAATATGAGTGATCTAGATGGAATTTAACCCTCCTATGTATTAGGGGTGATATCCATATGCCTCTTGATTAAGTAGGACTATGAAATGCATGGGCATGCTCAAATAGTGATTTGTTTCATATAGTCTACTCATTGATCAAGAAAAACTCAGATTAAATTATGAAGAGTATGACACATTCCATGACTCGAGTTTAATCTAGGATATTAAGGTTAAAAGGATTAAATTACATTGAAACATTGGTCATGAAAAGGTTGCATCGAATCATCGATCTTATTATTACTTGGGTAGCAGTGATGCATTACTAGATGCCGCTCACTGTTTATAATTTTATAATATGATTTTAAAATTATTGCCAATGTAATAATAACCTATAGGGTCACACACATAGAACGTAATTTAAAAGGAAATTATTTTAAATTGTAAGAATTTAAATATATCAATATGATTGATAGTATTTTAAATCACGAATTTAAATTAAAAGGATAATTTGTATATATGTATATTAATTAAGTATGACTTAATTAAGATATATATATATATATATATATATATATATATATATATATATATATATATAAAATTTGGATTTTAATTATATTAGGTTTTGATTAATTCCTCCTAACTGCTATATATATATGATATATATCAGCCATTTTAGGGATTACAACAAAAAATAAAAACCCTAGTCGCTCTTAGAGAGAGACTAGAGAAAATAATTTCGAAAAAAAAAATCATCATCCTTGGTGGTTAGTATCGCGGTTCCTTTTCTGCAGATCATACGACGATTCGCGGGGCGTTCGTGTGGATACCGTAGAGACGTAGTTCGTTTGAATTGTGTTGGAGATTCAACCGCATCGATTCTAGCTTTATTAATCGGTATAATTTCTAACCACTAAATTAATTATTTTTTGTATGGATCCTGTTTTAGGGTTTCGCAATTATCTTTTAATTGTTTATTTTCGCTACGTTTTATGTGTCGAAACCCAACATGAAGTAGTCGATCATGGTGAAGATAAAGCGATGTCCATTACTGGCTTTAGGCTCGATGGGCCCGATCACGTCTATTCCCCACATTGAGAAGGGCCAAGGAGAACTCATATTGTGGAGCTTCCGTAGAGGGGCATGGATAGAATTCCCATGAATTTGGCATTGATAACATCTCCTGACGTGGTCATTGCAGTAAGCTTTGAGAGAGAGCCAGTAATGTCCCGTTCTGAGGATCTTCTTTATAAGTAAAGGGCCGCATATGTGTGGGCCACATACTCCACCATGGACTTCATCCATTAGTCTCTGAGCTTGGTCCTTATCTAGACATTCGAGGAGACCTAATCCTACATCTCTTTTATAGAGTGCATCTCTGCTCAGGTAGAATTTCATAGTCAGCCGATGGATCCGCCTTTTCTCAGTCAGGCTTGCCTCAGCGGGTGTAGATCCATCTCGTAAGTACTCCTTGATATGCTGATACCAAGGTTGTTGGATGGGAGGTAGCTCATCCGATACTTCTCCAACATAGTTCCCATAGGCTGACGCCTTTTGCAGGGCAAATATGACGCTTGGCACGTGTTCCTTGTCAGGTATATGAATCAAGGAGGCCAAAGTTGCTAGTGCGTCTGCGAAGTCATTCCTATTACTAGCAATGTGGAGAAAGGAGATCTCTTCAAACTCCGAAGCCATCTATAAAACTTGTCGATGGTAAGGCAGCAAATGTAGCTCTTTGGTTTGATAGATTCCCGTGGATTGTTTGACTACCAACTCCGAATCCCCAAAGACATTTAACCGCCTGATGCCCATTGAACAGGCAAGTTTTAGCCCCATGATACAGCCTTCATACTCAGCTGTGTTGTTGGTGTTGACAAACTGCAACTTGACGGCGACGGGATACTGCTCCCCCGTACCGGATACTAGAACTGCTCTAGCTCCAGAACCTTCCATATTAACAGCTCCATCAAAATACATGTTCCATATTTGGCGTGTATCGTACTGATGGTGTTGCTGAATTTCCATTACCCCTTTATCGGGGAAATATGTTTCCAAGGGTTTGAAATCCCCTGAAGGTGCGGCGGCCAGTTGATCCGCAATTCCTTGACCATTAATGGACTTATACATCACATTAACAATGTCGAATTGTTACAGAATCAACTGCCATCTGGACAGCCGGCAATTCAGTATGGGCTTGCTAAACACATACTTGAGAGGATCCACGCGAGATATGAGATAGGTTGTGTGACCATGGCGGTAATGTTGTAACCTCGTGGCAGCCCATTTTAAAGCACAACAAGTCTTCTCAATCAGAGTGTACCTGTGTTCACTACTGCTGAATCTTTTGCTGAGGCAATAGATAGCTCATTCTCGGCCTCTATCAGCTTTCTGACCCAGCATGCAGCCCACGACATTGTCACTAATGGACAGGTACATGAACAGGGGAACATCATCCCTGGGTGGTACCAAAACAGGAGCTTTAACTAGTTGCTCTTTGATTATAAGGAAGGCCTTCTGGCACTCATCATTCCATTTCATGGAGGAGTTCTTCCTTAACAGCTTGAAGATAGGCTCACAGGTTGCTGTGAGTTGAGAAATGAACCTACTAATGAAGTTGACTCTTCCCAAAAATCCCTGTATTTCCTTCTCTGTCTGAGGAATGGGCATTTTTGTAATGGCCTGGATTTTGGTGGGGTCCAGCTCAATCCCTTTGTGGCTGACTAGGAATCCTAACAACTTGTTGGATTTAACGCCAAAGGCGCACTTGGCTGGATTCAACTTCAAGTTGTACTTACGCTACCTGTTGAAGAGATTTCTGAGATGATCTATGTGGTCTTCCTCCCTTTGGGACTTGACAATAA
Organism: Panax notoginseng; assembly: GCA_016801055.1. NCBI lineage: Eukaryota > Viridiplantae > Streptophyta > Magnoliopsida > Apiales > Araliaceae > Panax > Panax notoginseng. The sequence continues at coordinate 130,002,695 of CM029014.1, read as the reverse complement.
TGCCATCCACGTAGATCTCTATCTCTTTGTGCATAAAGTCGTGGAAAAGAGCCATCATAGCTCGCTGATAGGTGGCTCCGGCATTGATGAGGCCAAAAGATAACTATCTGTAGCAAAAGGTTCCCCAAGGCGTGATGGAAGCAGTTTTCTCACGATCCTCTTCAGGAACCATGATCTGATGGTACCCCGCAGAGCAATCAGCAAAGAAGTACATGTCGTATTAAGTAGTATTGTCAATGAGAATGTGGATAAATGGCACGGGAAAGCTATCCTTAAGTAAAGCTTTATTCAGATATCGATAATCCATGCAAACTCGCACCTTTCCTCCAGGTTTAGGCACGGAAATGATGTTGAATATCCATTCAAGATATGTGGACACCATGATAATACCAGCTTAAAATTGTTTCACAATTTTTTCTTTCACCTTTAAACTCCACTCAGGTTTCAATTGCCTGAGTTTCTGTTTGACTGGCTTGAGTCCCTCTTTAATGGGAAGGCGATGAAGGACAATGTTAGTGGATAAACCCATCATGTCTTTATGAGACCATGCAAACACATCTTGGAATTGGGCTAGTAGAGTAACCATGTCATTCCTCTAGTTTGGAGTAAGGTCTGAACCAATCTGGATTAACTTAGGTCTTTCTAAGGTTCTGAGATTAAAGGAGATAGTTTGATCAAGGTTTGGTTTAGGTTTGTCTTCGAACTATTCTTTGATCTCCTAAGGCACCTCAATGTCCCCTTGTATTTCCATCAAGTCTGAGTCCAACTTTTTATCAAAGTTACAATCTTTGTGGAGAAGAGGTATCTTATCAGCAAGTACAGGCACATCTAAGTTCAGAGTCCTGAAACAAAATATGCTTTCACTTAATATATATGAAACTGTTAGCATGTACGGATAAAATAACTGCTAATATTGTATAGAAAAGTAAGCAGTTATGATATATACAGGGCAGAAGGAGTCTTGCCCGTTTTACCCTGGTCGACCAATGCAAGGAGTACTGCTCTAATTGGAAAGGACAAAGTCATGGTGGACTGCAGTGATGGAGGGGCTGTCATCGTCCTCCTTTTCCCGAATAATGACCATTATATCTGGGCAATCATCGTCTGGGGTGTATCTGTTTATGTGTTCATTATGGACAATGATGTGTATGCCTGACATCATTCGGACGATGTCTTGTTTAATTCTTCATTCCTCTTCTTCCACCTTGTGATCTGGAACAAAGACTTCCTTCTCCTTTACCGGTATCGATTTGGGAAATAACATAGCCATTACGTTAGCTGGCACTTTTACCGGAGTTTATACGGACTCTAGATTTAAAGGTGGAGATAATTGTCGTGTGACTAAAACTGAAGGAATCTACTTATGCTTATGTGGATTCCTGTGACTGGAACTGGCAGAATAGCTTAGTCTGGCAGTCCCAGTTTGACTGGCCACTTGAATCGGGTGCTTAATACCCTGATGACTTTTACCCAACCCTTGTCCCGACTGGTGTCCTAATGACATCATTTCTTGAGTAGCTACCATCAGTTCAGCAGAAATCTTGGGTACAGGAAATGGCGTCCCAATGAAATGGTATTGAGTGTTACTCACTTCCAAGGAATGAAAACTGACCGGCTCAACTTCAGAATTGAAGCTGATGAGTGGCATATCACCATGTTGAGGACATTCCGGTTCAGCGTTAACTGTGACTAGGCTATTGTTAATAATGTATTTAAGTTGCTGATGAAGAGTGGAGGGGACTGCCCCGGCCATGTGAATCCACGGCCTCCCCAGAAGCAGGTTGTATCATGTATCTATTTTAAGCACATGAAAAGATACACAGAATGTATGTGGGCCAATCTCAATTGGCAACTCAATCTCTCCGACTGAATTCCGACGGGATCCATCAAAAGCTTTGATAATCGTATGGCTACTTCGGATCCGCTTAAGATTGACGTTCATCTTTAACAACGTAGCGTAAGGACAGATATTCAGAGACTATCCTCCATCTACCAATACTCCAGCTAGCATGTATCTAGAGGACAAAATCGCAATATGTAACGTCTTGCAATGACCGGTCCCTTCGGGCGGTATGTCATCATCAGTGAAAGATATCACATTTTTATTGAAAATGTGATCAACCAGATGTTGAAATTTTTCAACATCCACTGATTTCGGCAAGTATGCTTCTTCCAAAACATTCAGTAGAATCTTCTTGTGATCCTCGGAAGAGAAAACCAAGTCCAATATTGAAATTTGATGTGGAGCTTCTCTTAAGCTTAAAACCACCTTGGCTTCATTATGACCCATAGTACGGAGGAATTTTTCAATCTTCTCTATGGGAATTTTCCCCTTTGATTTGATGGTGGGCTTCATCACCCGTTGGGGAAGACACAATGGATTTTCTTTCGACACTGTAGCAGCTGTATAAGAGGTGGATCCTTCAGCTTCTCTATAATTCCAGGGGACTTTTTGTAAGCTGATAATAGGATATTGTGGTCAGAATGGTAAGTTGATTGGCTTGGGTGCAGCCACTTTCAAATGATTGTTAATTCCTTTGAGCTGAATTATTTGTATTGTGAATGGTTTGACAGTCCCATCAGCCTCAGCGGATATAACTGCTACCAATCCCTTCCATTTAGTAGGACAAGTATTTTCACTCTCAAATAACACAGTATCATTGTCTGCCAGTTGCAGGACACCGCTATCAATTAGATTCCACTACTTGAAATTCAACCTATTGCAATGAAATTTAGCGACGGTCGACACGGAACCGTAGCAATAGGATTCTATAGCGACAATCATGGACTGACCATTGGTTTATGCCTCAATAGAGAGCCTTTTCCGAGGTTCATAGTCTGGTCGTCGATATAGAGGTTCATAATCTAGTTTGGGCACGCACAAAACCACTCCATTCTCTTCATTTCAATACCAACTCTCTCTGCACTCCCATTTCCCCACCAAATCAATTTTGTATCGTGTTACTCACTAGCTCAGTCCTCTCTAGTAACCGTTTCAATCTCCTGACTCCCCACCTCAAAACCTAAATCCTCTAATCTCTCTCATCAGCTACTCTAAATTGCCAAAACCTAAATCTTCTTAGCCAAATCGCACCCTAAGTACGGTCACTCTCAATCAAAGGTCAATCGAATCAAAGGTTGCTCTCAATCGAAGGTTCCTCCAATCAAAGCACTCGTGGAGGGTTTTCAGTTCTTCGGAAGCATGCCAATGAATGCCTTCCTCCATTGGTATTCTCCTTGTTTTCACTTACCTGTTAAAATGAGAAATGGAGTTCATATCAATACCTGGGGAGGACTGGTTCAGTGATCCCCACGACTTCCTTGGCTAGAACAGAAGTCAGTGTCGATGAGATTCGATCCGCTGCCACCGTATCTGATCTTTATCCTCCTTCTCTTCATGCCCCCTTGATCACTTCCCCGGAACCCTATTCTAATGGTACTTTCCTCTATCATCTTTTATTAATTGTCTATTTGTTTTTGATCTAATATCATCTATAGCTTGTTTGATCCTATTATTTCCTGCATTTTGTGACATGAAACTGAACAGAGCAGTTAACACACACTGTTCATGGTAAGACCTAAAGAAAGTTTCGATTTTTTTTGCTTATTGTTGTTCGTACTAAATGTTTACATCTACGTTGTTTGAGTTATCAAATAATAATTCATTTTACTGGTACTGAACTACTGATTGTCTTTAGCAATTGATGGACTAACACAAAACTGTAAAATTTCCCCCCATGTTGATCACTCTGTCACCTGGATTTAGGCTACTTAAATGAGTTCATCTTAGCCCCTTTTACGGTACAGTACAAAATTGTTTGTATTCGGTCCATATGCCAATTTTCATTGTTAATCAGAGACGTATACTTTCTCATTTTGACATCTTAACGATGATTGTATATAATTTTTGTATCGCTAAATTAGTTGTACATGGATTCTCATGGGGTTGCTGAGCTCAATTCTTCCCAAATTGGATATGTTGGTTACTTAAGGTGATACCTATCTCTTTATTGTGATAGCATTCCTTTTCAACTTTCAAACCAAACATTTGTGTTTAAAATACTTCCGTTACTCATTGTGATAGTTATATAGCCATCACAAAAGATGGATAGTTAATAGCAAACACAATTTGCTCATCTTTAATAATCTCTGTTTTTTAGATATACAAAATATTGTTGATCAGTTGCTATATAAGTTTAGCCATTAGTCCCATAATATATTATTGTCATCTTTTGGATTCTACAATATAGAAGCCCAAGTTTTGTTCTGTTTGTTGTTCCCTATTGACCATATCGTTTCTGGATGGGACTCTCCTCTCTCGCTATTTCCCCCCTCTTCTCCATCAACCTACCTATAAAACCATAATAGGAAAGAAAAGAGAAGTGAGAAAAAGGGAACACTATCATTTAACTTCTCTGAAATTCCAGTTAACAGTTTCTTGCTCAATATTAAATAGTAAATATGGAGGCTTGGTCTATCTGCATGAGATAGTTATGTTACATAATAAATTGAATTTAGTACTGCAGATAGTTATGGTAGTTATTTTTCAAAAAATATTGGTTTACCTCATTAATTTCTACATGGGTGTTTCCTTTCTTCTTAAATACTAATGAGAATTAATTACTTATGTTAAAAGGTTTCGATTCATGAATTTATTCATTTTTTTACAATATATATTGATGATTTTATTTGCATGTTTTTACAGGTCCTGCACTATTAGTCGATGTTCCAAGAGATACGAACATAATTGGTATACTTTTCAAGACAAGTTCTTTAACATCAAGCACATGTTTTTTCCTTTCTCGAATTCATGTTATATGATTTGAATATCACTTTTTTATGGGATTTTCCCAATTTCTCAATTTTATTGCTATTTGAATCTTTATGCAATTTTTTATTATCTGAAATTTATTATCTGCAGTACTAAATTTATTATTTGCAGTACTAAATTCAATTTATTATTCCAGTTAACAGTTTCTTGCTCTGTATTAAATGGAGGCTTGTCCAATAGATTTTGGTGATGGAACTGCTGCAGGAAGCTATTGTGAATGATTTTGGCGATGGAACTACTACAGGAAGCTATTCTGTATATATATGCCTTTCTCTTTATCGTGACTGATTGTAATATTGTAAAATATCTCTTCTTATATTGTAATGTTGTAGTGTGAATGATTTTAAATGATGTATATAATATTTTTTATATTTTATTTTATATTGTATTTGTATTTGTTGAATAAATGTGCATTATTAAATTTTTTTTTAAATATAAAAAGGCTATAGTGACGGTCATCGACTGTTGTTATAGTGTTCTATAAAACACATCCCTATAGCGACGGTCACCGAGCGTCGCTATAGACATCTATAGCTATGGTCATGACCGTAGCAATAACTCTCAGCGACCGTTAGTAAAGAGCAAATACACGATTTTGCCATGACCTATAGCTAGGGTCGGTGACCGTCGCTATAGGCCAAAAGACCATCGTTATAGGCTTTACCGATGGGTTCTATGGCGACGGTCGACGACCGTTGCTAAAACTTTTAGCGACGGTCTTTTGACCTATAGCGACGGTCGGTGACCGTCGCTATAGGCTGATTTTCTAGTAGTGTTCTGAATAGGGTGGCGGAGTGCCCAGCATTCATCCGTGATGTGACCGCGTGAATGGGAGTGATACTGACATATTCATCAGCATTAAACCGTCCTGAGCGGGGGTTGATTGGAGGTAGAAGGGAAGTGATCCTTCCTTCATTGATTAGCATCTGAAGTATCTCCACCATAGGTTGGCCCGGGTACGTAAACTCCCTTCTATTGGAACGGACTTTGGCAGTTGCTCTCTTCATCACTTTATCCTTCACTATTTCATATTTTGAAGGTGACGAGGGAGTATTTATAACCAAGTGAAGGAGAATAGCATGCTCCTGGATGACTAATTGGTGTGTGACTTAATGCTGATAGGTCACCAGCTCTGCCAATTGGTCAATCTGCTTACACAGAGCTTTCATTTTTCATTCCATCATAAATTGGAACTTTGAATAATCCCATTTGTCAACACCGTCTTTGATGATCTGGGAAGATTCACAGTTAAAATTGAAACTCTGTCTACTGCTCTAATTAATTATGTTGACCTCTTCCTCTTTGTGTTGAGGAAGAGGGTTGCCTTGTACGTGTGGTTGATCTAGTTTAGTGACCACGATCTCACCATTGTCTATCAAATCTTGGATCTTGTGTTTCAAGGCCCAACAATCTTGAGTATCATGTCCAGGTACCCCGGCATGATAAACACATTTCCGAGTAGCATTGAAACACTTCCCATTAGGGTTGGCTGGTGGAAGAAGATGCATAATTTTCTTCTGAGTGGTTAGAAGATTGAGAATGTTCTCAAGTGGGACCCCTAGGGGTGTGAACACTCGAGGGCGTCTAACTTCTCCACCTTTAGGCAATGGAGGGTTTGAAGACTATACTTGAAAGGGAGTTTAATTTCTCCTCTGAATAGGTATATTCTGATTGCCCTTTTGACCATGTAGTATCAAGGAAACATCCTCCTCTTTCTTTTTATGGACCCTCCGGGGGTTGTTTCCATAAGTTCCAAACTGGATGTGCTCAGCAATAGCTTTAAGAGCGGCTAGGTCTTGAATCTTTCCTAACTTTAACCCCATCTCAGCCATCTCTCCATGTTTGATCATTTCAGAAAATGGTTTACCAATGCCAGCTAAAACTCTCTCATATGAAGGAGCTTCTTGTATGTCAATAAAGGTCATGACCATTTCTGATTTAGTCATAGAAGGAATCACTTGAGCAGCAAGGCGCCTCCACCTTTGAGCATATTCTCTGAAAGACTCATTGGACTGTTTCTTGACCTTAGTAATCTGGTATCGGTCAGGACCCATCTGAGACTAAAAGTTGTATTGTGTGAGTAAGGCATGAGCTAGTTCTTCCCAACTATGGATCTTCGAATTGTCTAATCTGGTATACCACGAACGGGCTTCTCCAGTCAAACTCTTTTGGAACAGCTACATTTTGAGCTTCTTGTCCTCTGCATAAGATTCAAGTTCTCCAATGAACACCTTCAAATGTGTGTAAGGATATCCTAACCCGTCATACTTTTTGAAGTCAGGAGTTTTGAACTTCTCTAGATAATGAACACCAGGGAATATACAAAGGTCAGCATATGAGACACTTCCGTGTGCACCAATTCCTTTGATAGAACGAAGGGTTTCTTCCATTTAAAGGACCTTTTTCCTGATGTCACCGGTGTCTAGATCTCCTTTGAGATGGGTGGTATCATGAATTTTGTTGGTTGTATCCAACTGGAGCTCAGGTACTGTAATGACTTTATCAGAACCTTGGGTTCCTCCTTGTGTAGAGGATTCAGCATGTATGGGTATCTTCGTACCCTGAGTAGACTGATGTAGTTCTTTAAGCAGAACAACCAAAACTGTGATTTGTTTACTTAATCTGTCAAATTCTTCGCGAGAAACTTGATTAGACTGGTCAGATGAAGCCATGATTGGCTGTAGGCTCGTGGCCTTTTTGGACTTTGACTGGGTAATAGGTCTGATTGCTTCCCTGTGACAAAACTTGCATAGTTTAGCCTTAGGGATTGTGTAAATATTTATATACTATGTGATGTGTCCGTTATATGATTATCCTGCAAAACGAATGTTAGCTGTTTGTAATACAGGATAGCATGTTAATTTAAATATGCACATTTTTCTTCATAGTTCTCGTTACATGAATATGGAATGAAATTATAAGTAATTGACTTTACGAGTAATTTGAAATGAGAAGGCATGAAGAGACTTTCCTCCGCGTTTGGTTTATCATAGACTGACCTATCTTAGGTTTCTCTCACGGTTTTTTAGCATGAAGGTTACTAAATCATCGCAATTTACTCAACGGGAAGTTAATTCGGTCTTTCAGCTGGAGCGAATTTGGGTGGTGCCTTTCCTGAGCCTTGTTGGAATTAGTCTTCCTACGAGTCCAGTAATCAAACACCGACAGGATAGCATCCTGGTGGAGGAACCACACAGCATACATTCACATACAACGTGTCTCATCGTTTATGAAAATGATGACATGTGTGAAACACTAATATCACAGACAGATATATTGCAGAGCAGTAAAAATGCATTCGTACACATTCATCATAAATGTAAATGCAACATTCACATGCAAGCATATAACAGTTTTGAAAAACTTGTAATAACGGCTTAAGTCCTCTTACTGGTGTCCCCAGCAGAGTCGCCTCCTGTCAACGTCGAGATTTTTATTTGTCCCTTTTTCTGTTTCTTGTTCTTTTGTGTTCTCATTTTAGGTGAGATTTGTTTAAAAAAACAAGTGAAAAAGGTCCGAGATATATATGTCGACGATTGGACTATATGTGACACCCCCAAATCCATGTACTTCATTCCCACGGGATTTGGTGTTCACTAACCAAAACATTACATCTAACTACCCATGATCAAAGGATAAAGACATAATTTAAATAACTTCAACAATAATCTCTTCCATTAAAAGGTTACATCAACATCTCAAAAACAATCACAGGTATTCTAACCTTAAAATTATTACATCAATTGCGGAATACATTATAAAAGAAAACAATATAACATCATGCACTTTAAATAAATTCTAAATAATTCTTCATCACTTGGACATCTTGCCCTTTCCTTTGCTAGTAGATGGCTCATTAACTCTTTCGACTCTAGCTGCATTGTTAATTGCAAGAGTGAGCAAACAATTGCTCACTGATATAGAATATAGTAATTAACATATGAGAATGAACAATGAATGCTGAACAACAATAATGAACTTGTTCTATGAATCAAAAATAGAAAACAAGTTCGAATTTAATATCTGAGAGTCTTAAGACCACGAACTATGTCTCCGGTATTTAGGTATTATTACCTTAACCTTAATAATCATTAAACTAAACAGACTCTTCTTAACGTACTTAGGGGGATCAGCCCTTTGTACCATGTATTGTGCACAAACATCTAAACGTTACACGTACAAAATCCCCTATGTTAGGGTTGTTCGTCTCAGTTTGAATTTAGAATTTCTGCACTAAAGAAAGTTTAGTTTGGAACTAGCTTATCAGTGTTTCTAGAATTTTAGAACATTATTTAGTTCCCATCAATAAAGGTTTAATACAAGAATGTATAACTGAACAAGGCTATCAAAGTTAATGATCGAATTTCCACAATATATGTAATTGAATAAACACGATATACAAGCAAAATGGTATAACCAAAAGTGTTAGAACAATCTTATTTGAAGTGATGTATTAGAACAACATTTGCTTTGAATAATAATATCAAGGTTTAGAGAGGTAAAACTCGCTTGAGGTAACAAATTAAGTTACAAGTGCTTGTTCAATCGTAAACAAGAATAGAATTAGTAGTCTTGCTTAATAGAATTTAGGAACTTGCATTCATTAATAAAAGAATGAAGTTAGAAAGCTTGCTTAATGTAAAGAGTTAAAGTTTAGGAACTTGCACAATTATGAAAGTAGAGTTAGAGAACTTGCCTTGTTTGTAAGCTACACAAGTGTAAAATAATCTCCAATTATCCTACATACATCATTACAATCGCAACAATAATTAGTTGTATGAATATTAACACTATGGGTATTAAACCATCATTTAGGTCATAACCCTATCCTATCACCTAACCACGTTGGTTAACACCTTAACGATTCTAAAATCACACTATAAACCTTATCATTTATATTTAACTTTTGAAAACATCACATTTGGTTCATTACATAACTTATTCAAGTAATCACTTAAATTCTTTTACACTGTATATAACAACGCATGACAATCTGTTATAGTAGTTTATATCGTGCCTTAACATTATTAACATGCATGCTAAACTAATATAAGTCCATTACACATGACCTGCAATTAAGCAGACTTCACTGTCTGAGACTGGCTACTTGGGCGGCCGTGCTAGTAATACACTGGGTAACCGCGCGCCCGCACCCAAATGTTGCGCACCCGCGCGATGCCTCAGATCCAGTTTTTGCAGAAGCTCGAAATCAAACTCTGCTTTGGCCAAAAATTCCAATTCAACAGAAAATCTCCCAACTTCAACATCTAACATTTTCCATATTATAGTTATACATGCTAAACACCATTCTTTATACAAAAACATCACATGCACACTAATTTGAAGAATCAAAACCATATTTTCCCAAATATCATCATTTTTACACTATTAACGAATTCGATCACCACGAATTCGTTTCTTCATCAATTGATACGATTCCAACTACACCGCATTCGTTTCTTAACATACAAACATATTCTAACTTCAAATTGCATATTACAACACATATTAAACATGAAATTTTGTACTTTCTAAGTCATATTATATGAACATAAGCACTGTGGTTTTTCCTACACCCAATTTTCACAAATTTGATAACAAGTATACATGATGATTAACAGAGTTTTTCAAAACTATATGAACATATATACATACCACAATTCACGTGATTTCCAATCACATAGAATATATACATATATATATATATACCGAAACTAAAATTTAGAATGGGGATAGTTTATACCATGATTTAGCAAACCAATTAGCAAGCACATTTCTTCCACTTGATAATCACAGAATAACTTCTCTCAAGGCCTCACTCTCACTCCCCTCTGTGTTTATCTTCTTCTCTCAAACCTTCTATGTGATCTCTATATTGTCTAGCCTTAGGGAAAAAATAAGATGCGTAGGAAAATATAACTGACTCCCTTTTCCCCACGTACGTCAGGTTAAAAACACAAAAAGGCTCGCATCAGTTAAAATAACCAAAAGCCATAAGGCTACGTTTGGTTACACACTAATTCCCATACTAGATTATTTAAATATTATTTATATTATATAGTTACTACTTGTCACACTTTAATTTGATTAATTTAAATAACTTTAGTTTAGTTTATTTAAATAACTTAGAATAATAATAATAATAAAATTCTTATTATCATTATACTTATAATTAATAAATAATCACATATCTAATTAGAAACATCACTTTATTTAATTTATTTATTTTCATTAAATTAAACAATTCATTTAATTTAATTACTCTCTTAAATATTAAACAATTGATTTAATTTAATTATTTTCTTAAATTAAATCAATCAAAAAATTCATACAATTTAATTCTCGACTCCGGTCTTTAATAATACATTTAACCTCTAATTTTACATCATTAAACGTTAATACAACCATTGAAATTTACGAAATAATTAAAATTTTCTGTTACAAACTATCCTCGTTCCCAAAACTTTCAACTTTTACATCTAAATATCTAAGAATCATTTTAATACTACAATAGTTTACATCGCAAAACGATATTATAATTCAATATTAATACATTATTCGGAACCTTAAACATGGTTCAATTAATAATAACACAACTAAAGTGTATAAATCTTCAAGTATCACATCTGATTCATGTCTTTCAAGTAACACATAACTTTACCTTGAATCTTGAACCTGTAAAAGTGGTTATTTGCAAGGTTGAGCTCGACAGCCCAGCAAAATCTAACAGTTTTCATGCATCACATAGCATATAATAACATGCTCAACATATAGCATACATGCTACAATTCATATAACAAGCATAAAGATTGAGTCCTTACTCAATCAGCACGCTATAATCAATCAACATAGTCATAAATTGACTTTAACATTTCATACTTTTAACATATATATAACACATCATGCTCTTTGCAATAAAGATTTAAAATAGTTAATCATCAAGTTCATATAGCAAATAAGAACTGAAAGACTTGCCTTGATCGTTGTTTACCAATAACAGTTTAACAGCTTACAGATACCTGCACTTCACGTGCCCTACACAATTATATAATCATTCACATTAACTATTAGTCACATAGCAACGCATAGTAGTTGTAAAGTAAACTTTACTCTACGTCTCATAACCCTTCCTATCATAAATACACAATGTTCAATTTGATTGTGTTAACTTTTAACTTATATCTCACTGTATTTCATATTTGAAGTTCATTCAAATGTTTAAGTCTTGCTATGACTACTTATTTGTTTTATATTAACACTATTCAATATCTTATAATATTCATTTCATTTGATTTAAAACACTTTTTAAATTCATTATCACTTATCACGGCGTTTCGACGTTTATTCGTCACACGCCCAATTTGACTCTCTTGTGTGTGCTTAGTATTCGTATACAACTTATCTAATACATCATTTATTAATGTTAAGCATCATTATACTTCATAATATTTATGTTCTATAACTTAGAACAACATCTTTTATCGTCAAGAGCACTACACTTGCATACGTGCATACCCGACGCCCCCCGATTGCCTCCGAATACATAACAGTCCTAAAAATGACCATTTTGACCCCTGCTCTAGACCTCAAATTGAAATACGTAAAGAAAAAAAGTTATAGGTCTATTCGTCCTCGATCCGGATCATCTTAAATCACCTCAATCGGAGTTCGTATGAAAATCTTATTGCTGTTTTACCAAAATAAGGCAAAGCAATCATAGTCAGCAGACATGGGGCGCGGTCGAGCCCCTTTTCCGCACGCCCGTACCATCTAGCAGCACTTGGCAGTGTGCCCGCGCTCCTGGGCAGTGTGCCCGCACTGGGCTTTGCCCAGATTACAGTGTTTTGTTATTTTTGAAGTTGTAAAAAAGGTACAACTTCAGGATGAAGACTGCGAAAAAATAAAACAGAAAATATCTCAAGGGGAGGAAAGCAAATTCAAAATCAATTCGGAAGGGTTACTTCGATTCGAAGGAAGAATTTGGGTTCCGCCAGTTCCGGAAGTTAAAGAGGAGATTCTTAATGAAGCTCACAACTCAAGATATTCGATTCACCCTGGAAGTACAAAGATGTACCAAGATCTTAGATATCATTTTTGGTGGCCGAATATGAAGAGGGATGTAGCTGAATGCGTGGAAAAATGCTTAACTTGTCAGAAAGTTAAAGCTAAACATCAAAGGCCAAGCGGATTGTTACAACCGTTGGAGATACCGGAATGGAAGTGGGAGCATATCACAATGGATTTTTTAGTAGGTCTTCCAACGACTCAGCAAGGTTACGATGCCATTTGGGTGATTTTCGATCGATTGACAAAGTCGACACACTTTTTGCCAATCAAGCTTCGATTTACCCTAGATCAGTTAGCAAAACTATACGTGAAGGAAATTATTTCAAGACATGGTGTACCTGTGTCCATTGTGTCAGACAGAGATCCGCGTTTCACATCTAATTTTTGGAAACGATTATAAGAATGTTTGGGAACTCAGTTGAGAATGAGCACAGCGTACCATCCTCAAACAGATGGACAGAGTGAGAGAACCATCCAGACACTAGAAGATATGCTCAGAGCATGTATTATGGACTTCAAGGGAAATTGGGACGATAATTTACCATTGGTAGAATTTTCCTATAATAATAGTTATCACGCGAGTATTGGCATGCCGCCTTATGAAGCGTTGTACGGCAGGAAATGCAGAACTCCTTTATATTGGGATGAGGTAGGTGAACGTCAACTTTTGGGTCCAGAGTTGGTACAACAAATCGTTGAGATCATCAAGGTGATTCGAGCAAGATTGTTAGCTACACAAGATAGACAGACGAAATATACCGATCAACATCGATAAAATTGGGAATTTGATGTTGGTAGTTATGTGTTCTTGAAAGTGTCTCCCTAGGTTTATAGGTCCTTTTGAAGTGCTTTGAAGAGTTGGTTAAGTGGCATATGAGTTAGCTTTACCTCCAGAGTTGGAGCATATTCATAATGTTTTCCATATATCGGTATCAAGGCCATATAAACCTGATTATAAGCATTTTATAGATTATGAGCCCTTACTGTTTGAGAAAGACTTAACATATAAAGAAGTCCATATTCAAATTGTTGACAAAAAAGAGCAAGTACTAAGGAATAAGGTGATACCTTCTGTTAAGGTAATCTGGAGGAACCACAATGCTGAGGAAGCTACGTGGGAACTTGAAAGTGTTATGATGAAGAATTATCATCAATTGTTTACTTGATTTTGTATAGCGATTTTGGGAACAGAATCTTGTTAAGGAGGTTGTTAGTGTAACGAATAAATTTTTCAAGTTGCGATTCTGGGAACAGAATCCTTTTAAGGAGGGAAGGATGTAACGATCGAGAAATTTATAATTTAATTTAATAATTTATTGAATTAAATAAATATTTTAAATAATTTATTTATTGAGAAAAATAAATAATTGATGAATTGTGGTGAATTAAATTAATTAATGTTAATTAAATTGAATAATTATAATTTTATCTGATGGACTTAATTTAAGAAAATAATTAAATCAAATCAATTGTTTAATATTTAAGAGAGTAATTAAATTAAATGAATTGTTTAATTTAATGGAAATAAATAAATTAAATAAAGTGATGTTTCTAATTAGATATGTGATTATTTATTAATTATAAGTATAATGATAATAAGAATTTTATTATTATTATTATTCTAAGTTATTTAAATTAATTAAACTAAAGTTATTTAAATTAATCAAATTAAAGTGTGACAAGTAGTAACTATATAATATAAATATTATTTAAATAATCTAGTGTGAGAATTAGTGTGTAACCAAACGTAGCCTTATGGCTTTTGGTTATTTTAACTGATGCGAGCCTTTTTGTTTTTTTAACCTGACGTACGTGGGGAAAAGGGAGTCAGTTATATTTTCCTACGCGTCTTATTTTTTTCCCTAAGGCTAGACAATATAGAGAGCACATAGAAGGTTTGAGAGAAGAAGATAAACACAGGGGGGAGTGAGAGTGAGACCTTGAGAGAAGTTATTGTGTGATTATCAAGTGGAAGAGAAGGGCTAGCTAATTATTTTGCTAAATCAAGGTATAAACTATCCTCATTCTAATTTTTAGTTTTGGTATATATAAGTATATATTCTATGTGAATGGAAATCACGTGAATTGTGGTATGTATATATGTTCATATAGTTTTGTAAAACTCTGTTAATCATCTTGTATACTTGTTATCAAATTTGTGAAAATTGGGTGTAGGAAAAACCACAATGCTTATGTTCATATAATATGTCTTAGAGAGTACAAAATTTTATGTTTAATATGTGTTGTAATATGCAATTTGAAGTTATAATGTGTTTGTATGTTAAGAAACGAATGCGGCATAGTTGGAATCGTATCAATTGATGGAGAAACAAATTCGTGGTGATCGAATTCGTTAATAGTGTAAAAATGATGATATTTGGGAAAATATGGTTTTGATTCTTCAAATTAGTGTGCATGTGATATTTTTGTATAAAGAATGGTGTTTAGCATGTATAACTATAATATGGAAAATGTTAAATCTTGAAGTTGGGAGATTTTCTATTGAATTGGAATTTTTGGCCAAAGCAGAGTTTGATTTCGAGCTTCTGCAAAAAATGGATCTGAGGCATCGCGCGGGGGCGCAGCATTTGGGTGCGGGCGCGCGGTTACCCAGTGTATTACTAGCACGGCCGCGCAAGTAGCCAGTCTCAGACAGTGAAGCCTGCTTAATTGCAGGTCATGTGTAATGGACTTATATTAGTTTAGCATGCATGTTAATAATGTTAAGGCACAATATAAACTACAATCACAGATTGTCATGCGCTGTTATATACAGTGTAAAAGAATTTAAGTGATTACTTGAATAAGTTATGTAATGAACCAAATGTGATGTTTTCAAAATTTAAATATAAATGATAAGGTTTATAGTGTGATTTCAGAATCGTTAAGGTGTTAACCAACGTGGTTAGGTGATAGGATATGGTTATGACCTAAATGATGGTTTAATACCCATAGTGTTAATATTCATACAACTAATTGTTGTTGCGATTGTAATGATGTATGTAGGATAATTGGATATTATTTTACACTTGTGTAGCTTACAAACAAGGCAAGTTCTCTAACTCTACTTTCATAATTGTGCAAGTTCCTAAACTTTAACTCTTTACATTGAGCAAGCTTTCTAACTTCATTCTTTTATTAATGAATGCAAGTTCCTAAATTCAATTAAGCAAGACTATTGATTCTATTCTTGTCTATGATTGAACAAGCACTTTTAACTTAATTTGTTACCTCAAGCGAGTTTTACCTCACTAAACCTTGATATTATTATTCAAAGAAAATGTTGTTCTAATACATTGCTTCAAATAAGATTGTCCTAACACTTTTGGTTATAGCATTTTGCTTGTATATCGTGTTGTTCAATTACATATATTGTGGAAATCCGATCATTGACTTTGATAGCCTTGTTCAGTTATACATTCTTGTATTAAACCTTTATTGATGGGAACTAAATAGTGTTCTAAGATTCTAAAAACACTGATAAGCTAGTTTCAAGCTAAACTTTCTTTAGTGCAGAAATTCTAAATTCAAACTGAGACGAACAATCCTAACATAGGGGATTTTGTACGTGTAATGTTTATATGTTTGTGCACAATACATGTTACAAAGGGATGATCCCCCTAAGTACGTTAAGAAGAGTCTGTAAAGTCTAATGACTGTTAAGGTTAAGGTAATAATACCTAAATACCGGAGACATAGTTCGTGGTCTTAAAATCCTCAAATATTAAATTCGAACTTGTTTTCTATTTTCGATTCATAGAACAAGTTCATTATTGTTGTTCAGCATTCGTTGTTCATTCTCATATGTTAATATTACTATCTTCTATATTAGTGAGCAATTGTTTTCTCACTCTTGCAATTAACAATGCAGCTAAAGTCGAAAGAATTGATGAGCCATCTACTAGCAAAGGAAAGGGCAAGATGTCCAAGTGATGAAGAATTATTTAGAATTTATTTAAAATGCATGATGTTATATTGTTTTCTTTTATAATGTATTCCGCAATTGATGTAATAATTTGAAGGTTAGATTACCTGGGATTGTTTTTGAGATGTTAATGTAACCCTTTAATGGGAGAGATTATTGTTGAAGTTATTTAAATTATGTCTTTATCCTTTAATCATGGGTATTTAGATGTAATGTTTTGGTTTGTGAACACCAAATACAGTGGAAATGAAGTACCTGAATTTGGGGGTGTCACAGGTAACGAATAAATTTTTTAATGGTTTTGAACCGTTTAAAGAAGAGTCTATGCTAATTGCTTCGGCTAGACAAAAATGATTTGAAATATATCAAAATGTATTTTTATATCATTAATGTGTCATGGAACCTGGTGCAGAGATGATAAAAACGATGGAGTCATCAATGCAGTATTACTTAGTGTTGGATGTGATCTAAGGATCGTCAGACCACTATGGTATGATGTAGTATGATAAAATCGCCAAATGACGGAATCCTCAAACGGGCTGTAAATACAGTGCGGTATCATAACGTCATAAAAAGATTTTGAGATTTCTTTAAGATATGAGAATATATATATATATATATATATATATATATATATATATATATATATATATATATATATATATATATATATATATATATATATATATATATATATATATATATATATATATATATGTGTGTGTGTGTGTGTGTGTGTGTGTGTGTGTGTGTATGTATATGTATATGTATATTTCGGTTGATGTACGAATTGTTGTAGAAGTCTATGCTATTTGATTCAGCTAGACGAATATTGAAAGATGTTCATGGAATTCAAGCGTTCTTTGTTAAACTATGCCAAACCAAATTGTTTTGGTGTGGATTCAGATGTTGAAAAGCTGAGATGAACAACCCTTTTTATAGGGGATTACGCGGAGGCGTTTAAATGTTTGTGTACAATACATCGTACGAAGGGCTTAACACCCTAAGTGCGGGAGTCCCTATAGCCTAATGACTGTTAAGGTTTAAGTTGAAAGAGTACTTATAACCGTGGACATAGTTCAAGGTCTTAGGACCCTCAGCATGATTTGGAATCTTTTAAATTCCTGAGTTATTCATACTGCTTCCCAATTATTAAGCAATTGTGGAAGATTCTTGCTATTCTAAAAGGTGAATGTGGTAATGATGATATTCCTTAGAAAGAAGTGAGTCGTAGAATGCGACACTGAATGATGAATATATTGAATAAGTGAGAAAAAAAATTTTAAATGAGAAGGAGATGAGTTATAGAATAATGTAAAACTTTTAATAGAAAAGTTTAATAATTGTAGAAAGATCTTTGTGGAAAGAAGTGGTTATAGAATCCAATGAATGAATAAAGTATTAACATAAAATCTATTTTTATAGATTGAATGAATGAAGATTAATAAATAAAAATTTCGATGATGAAATTCTTAGAAGAATGGGTGAATGTAATATCCCGAGTGTTTATGAGTTGAGTATATGATAACGATCCTTAGAAAAGGAAATGAACGGGTCAAAGAATATGTAATACTCAAATATAATTGAGTCTAAGTAAAGGTTATGAAATAAAACTTACAAGAATTTATTATGAAGAATGGTAGGAGTAGGAAATATAAAACATATATGAAGGTAATGTGTTGAAGTTATTCAACAAAGAGATTTGGTAAAAAACCTGAGGTAGGTAGGGTTTTGGTGATTCCGATGACGGAATCCTTATAAGGTGGGAAGAATGTAACAATCCAGAATTTTATTTATAATTTCAAATATTTATTGAATTAAATAAATATTTTAATTGATGTGTTTGTTGTTTAGTAGATATTTGTTAGATTATTTATTAGTAAGTAAATAATTCGTGAGTTATAGAAATTAATTTAATTAAGATAAAAGAGTGATGAATTAAATTTATGAGATAATACTCTAATTTAACTCAATAACTAAATTAGAGAGTTATTAAGGATTATATGGTTTGTTATAATGTTATTTAATTTGATTTTTGTAATTAAAGTGATATGTTAATTTATTAAATAAAATTATAATTATAATAAAAATTATAATTTTATTGTATTTGTTTATGTGGTAAATGGATTTAATAAATTGTTATTAGATTTAATTTAATTTGAATATGGGGATTTATTTAAATAAAGTGTGACAATAAATATAACTTATGAAAATAGATTAAAAGAGTTTTAATTTGGTTTTACCAAACAAAGCCTTAGAGTTTTTTAAAATTCATATTTTAATCTTGTTTTGCCAAACAATACTTAAGGAATGATTAAGTCATTATTTTAATTGGTTTTGCCAAACAAAGCCTTCTGGCTTTTGGATTTAAAAAAAAAATTATTCCGTATTTTTAGCTATTTTAGCTCTTGGGCAGCGCGCCCGCGCTGGGCTTCGCCCAGATTACAGTGTTTTGCGATTTTTTGACCATTTTCTCCTACTAATCTTCATAACTTGAGTTATACACATCCAAATTAGTCCGTTTTCGATTCTATGGATTCGTAATTCATAGAACTACAACATACTATAATTCTAACAATTTATAAAAATATTAACCAACCTAAAATTTGACCCAAAACAAATGTTCATACTCTATTTTTATGTTTTAACATATTTAGCGAATTCGATCGCCACGGCTTCGTTTCTTAACCAATTAACACGATTCCAACTACTCCGCTTTCGTTTCTTAATATACTAACATAATTCATCACCAATTTGCAAATTACAACAAGTATTGACCATGAAATTTTGTACTTTCCAAGCCATATTCTATAACATAAACACTGTTATTGAAAATCTTTTATTACAACCCAATTCTCACGAATTTGATTATCAAATAGCCCTCACAAACGATAATTAACAGAAACATCACTTTATTTAATTTATTTATTTCCACTAAATTAAACAATTCATTTAATTTAATTACTCTCTTAATATTAAACAATTGATTTAATTTAATTATTTCCTTAAATTAAATCCATCAGATAAAATTATCATTATTCAATTTAATTAACATTAATTAATTTAATTCACCACAATTCATCAATTATTTATTTTCCTCAATAAATAAATTATTTTAAATATTTATTTAATTCAATAAATATTTAAATTAAATTATAAATTTTTCGAACGTTACATCCTTCCCTCCTTAAAAGGATTCTGTCCCCAGAATCATAACTCGAAAAATTTATTCGTTACACTCGTCCCTCCTTAACAAGATTCTGTCCCCAGAATCGCTATACAAAATCAAGCAAACAACTGAGGATAATTCTTCATCATAACGCTTTCAAGTTCCCACATAGCTTCCTCAGCATTGTGGTTCCTCCAGATTACCTTAACAGAAGGTATCACCTTATTCCTCAGTACTTGCTCTTTTCTGTCAACAATTTGAACAGGGACTTCTTCATATGTTAAGTCTTTCTCAAACTGTAAGGGCTCATAATCTATAACATGCTTATAATCAGGTTTATATGGCCTCAATACCGATATACGGAAAACATTATGAATATGCTCCAACTCTGGAGGTAAACCTAACTCATATGCCACTTCACCAACTCTTCGAAGCACTTCAAAAGGACCTATAAACCTAGGGCTTAATTTTCCCTTCTTGCCAAATCGAATTTTCCCCTTCTAGGGAGACACTTCCAAGAACACATAACTACCAACATCGAATTCCCGATTTTGTCGATGTTGATCGGCATATTTCTTCTGTCTATCTTATGCAGCTCACAATCTTACTCGAATCACCTTGATGATCTCGAAGGTTTGTTGTACCAACTCTGGACCCAAAAGTTGACGTTCACCTACCTCATCCCAGTATAAAGGAGTTCTGCATTTTCTGCCGTACAACGCTTCATAAGGCGGCATGCCAATACTCGCGTGATAACAATTATTATAGGCAAATTCTACCAATGGTAAATGATCGTCCCAATTTCCCTTGAAGTCCATAATACATGCTCTGAGCATATCTTCTAGTGTCTGGATGGTTCTCTCACTCTGTCGGTCTGTTTGAGGATGGTACGCTGTGCTCATTCTCAACTGAGTTCCCAAACATTCTTGTAATCGTTTCTAGAAATTAGATGTGAAACGTGAATCTCTGTCTGACACAATGGACACAGGTACACCGTGTCTTGAAACAATTTCCTTCACGTATAGTTTTGCTAACCGATCTAGAGTAAATCGAAGCTTGATTGGCAAAAAGTGTGTCGACTTCGTCAATCGATCGACAATCACCCAAATGGCATCGTAACCTTGCTGAGTCGTTGGAAGACCTACCAAAAAATCCATTGTGATATGCTCCCACTTCCATTTTGGTATCTCCAATGGTTGTAACAATCCGCTTCAGTTTTAACTTTCTGACACGTTAAGCATTTTGCCACGAATTCAGCCACATCCCTCTTCATATTCGGCCACCAAAAATGATGTCTAAGATCTTGGTACATCTTTGTACTTCCAGGGTGAATCGAATATCTTGAGTTGTGAGCTTCATTCAGAATCTCCTCTTTAACTTCCAGAACTGGCAAAACCCAAATTCTTCCTTTGAATCAAAGTAACCCTTCTGAATCAATTTTGAATTTGCTTACCTCCCCTTGAGATATCTTCTATTTTATTTTTTTGCAGTCTTCATCCTGAAGTTGTGCCTTTTTCACTTTATCTACCAACGTTGAACCGTTTCCTATCTGGAATAACTTCTCGTCGGATTTTGTCGGATATCTAATTTCCAATTCCATCTTATCCATTTCAGACACTAACTTCTCTTGAGCTGTCAATATCATTAACTTTTCCCGTCCCTTTCTACTTAAGGCATCAGCAACAACATTCGCCTTTCCGGGATGATAGAAAATCTTGCAGTCATAGTCCTTATTCAGCTCCAACCATCTTCTTTATCTCATATTCAAATCTTTTTGTGTAAAGATATACTTCTTACTTTTATGGTCAGTATATATCTCACACCTCTCTCCATAAATATAATGTCTCCAAATCTTCAAGGCTAACACCACCGCCGCCAACTCTAAGTCAAAAGTCGGATACCCTTTCACGTAATATTTCAACTGTCGTGATGCATACGCAATAACTCTACCGTTCTGCATAAGCACACAGCCTAGTCCTTTATACGATGCATCACTATATACCACAAAATTCCCTGTATCATCAGGCAATGACAACACAGGTGCTGAACTCAACCTCTTCTTCAATTCTTGAAAACTTTCCTCACACTTCTCCGTCCAAACAAACTTAACTGCTTTCCTGGTTAAATTCATCAACGGAGTCGCAATCTTGGAAAAATCTTGAATAAAACGTCTGTAATAACCTGCCAATCCTAAGAAACTCCTCACTTCTGGCGGTGTCTTCGGCTGATCCCAGTTTACTACAGCTTCAACTTTTGATGGATCTATCGATATTCCGTCTTTATCAATAACGTGTCCGAGAAACTGTACACGTTCCAACCAAAACTCATATTTTGAAAATTTTGCGTACAACTTCTCTTTTCTCAATGTCTCCAATGTCACTCTTAAGTGTTCAACATGTTTCTCTTTGGTCTTAGAATACACCAGGATATCATCAATAAACACCACCACAAATCTATCTAAGAATGGTTTAAACACCCTGCTCATCAAATTCATGAACGTTGCAGGTGCATTGGTTAAACCTAATGACATAACCAGAAACTCGTAATGACCATACCGAGTTCTGAATGTCATCTTCGGTACATCCTCTGGCCTCACCTTCAACTGATGATAACCACTTCTCAAGTCTATCTTTGAAAAATACCTCGCACCCTTCAGTTGATCGAATAGAATGTCGATTCTTGGTAACGGATATTTATTTTTAATCGTGACCTTATTCAATTCTCAGTAATCAATGCAGAGCCGCATCGATCCATCTTTCTTCTTAACAAATAACACCGGCGCTCCCCATGGCGAAACACTCGGCTGAATATATTTCTTATCGAGCAATTCTTACAATTGCACCATCAACTCTTTCATCTCTACCGGGGCCATTCTATATGGTGCTTCAGATATCGGGACCGTTCCTGGTAGTAAATCAATCACGAACTCGATTTGTCGATCCGACGGAAGTCCCAGCAAATCATCTAGAAATACGTCTACAAGAATCTTTTATAATTGGTATCTCTTCTAACTTTTCACTCTGCTTCTGTGTATCAACTATGTAGGCTAGGTATCTTACACATCCTTGTCTCAACAATTTCTTAGCTTGCATCACCCTCAGACAACTTACTTGTCGAGGTGACTTGCTGCCAAAGAACACAACCTTTGACGGAGTCATAAGGTTAACACACTTCCTTTGGCAATCAATTACTGCTCCGTAATTGAATAACCAATCCATTCCCAGTATGACATCAAATTCGCCAAGTCTAATTGGTATCAAATCTACCATCATCTCGTGACCTTTTATAGCCACTCTACAATTCCTATATATGAATCTGACAGGAATCACTTCCTTATTTGCAATCTCTATACTTAAGGTAAATTTTAACTCTTCTTGAGGCAAATCTAAATTCTAAGCAAATTCATCGGATATAAATAAAGAAGTAGCACCCGAATCAAATAGTACATAAGCATTAATACCATTAATCGAAATGATACCTGACACCACATCCTTAGACTGTACAGCATCCTGCACGGTCATATTGAAAGTTCTTACAGTAGGTCGGCTTGACTGTGCTGGTCCAGTGATAGTCAATGCACCACCACCATTGTTGTTTCCTTTTCCACCACTTGTACTTCCCACTGGCTTCTTAAGGCAATCACGAGCCATGTGGTCTTTTGAACCGCAAGTAAAGCATGCTCCTTTCTTCGGACTAAAATAGTTCGGTGTAATGTGTCCCTCCTGACCACAGTTGAAACACACCCTCTTTCCCTTTAAACATACCCCATTATGGTTCTTCCCGCACGTCGCACAAGCTTCCAACTTTTTCTTCTGCTGATTTCCCTGCTGTCCTCCCGTAGTTGAACTCTCGTTCCACTTCCTCTTATGATTGTTACTTCCAATGTTACTTCCACCAGCCTTATTCTCACTATCATTCTTCCTTTTCTTCTGTTCTTGGTTGTACTTGGTCAAAGCATCACTTCCACCTTCCGCGATAATTGCCTTTTCCAGTACAACTGCAAATGTATTCAGCTGGAACATTGAAACCTTGCTATACAGCCAGGGTTTTAATCCTTGTTCGAACCTTCCCACTTTACGCTCGTCGGTATTGACTTGATAAGTGGCAAACCTTGCCAACTCATTAAACTTCGCAGCATATTCAGGCACCGTCATTGTTCCTTGCTTCAGCTCCAGAAATTGCACTTCCAACTGATTTTGTGAACTCACTGGAAAGTACATTTCAAAGAACATCTCCTTAAATCTATCCCACGCTATCACTCCTTGTCCCCCACGAACCTTATTTGCCTGCCACCAGTTGCTAGCTTCAGACTTCAGCATGAACATTGCGAATGTAGTCTTCTGATCTTCGTTAACTCTAGCAACGTCGAACACCTTTTCCATTTCCATAATCCAGGTTTGGGGTTCCACTGGATTCATAGAACCTCGAAACTCTGGCGGTCCAACCGCTTTGAATTCCTTAAAAGTCGTAGCTTGAGATTGCGGTTGATTCACAAGTGCACCCGTCAATAGAGCTACCAACTGCTGAACCAGATTAGCGTTGGCCTCGTTGTTATTATTAGTAGACCCCTCAGGAGGTGGTTGTTGATGTGGTTGTCTTCTTCTAGGAGGCATCTTCTGTTAAAATATACGTTTATCAGTTTATTACTCAACTTCTTGGGTATTTGAAGTTTAACTTAAGCATTCCAAGATTAAAGCTTTAACACACAACATTTCAAAGAAACTCTAATATTTTATTTATTTATAGCATTTTAAAACATACTAAAGATAGCATAACTGCTATTAACATTCAATTTCCTGAACTAGACAAGTTTCAGGATTACATACTCATATTATCCCTTTATTTATCTCAAAATAAGGGATTCACAATTTATTTATTCACATAATTAACCACATACTATTATCACTCTTACTTCTATCTAGGCATATTAAGACATCGCAAGGCTTCTCGATGTTCCTCCTCCATAATACGATGCGCTGTTCTACGATCCATCACGAACCACGGCGAGTCTTTAAATTGAGGTGGATAATAATAGACTCGATCCTGGGCCCTATCAATTGCAGAATTAAAAGCATAATCCATCTTCTTCATCTTGGCTTTCTTCACTTGAACCTTAGCCTCAGCACGATCTTCACATTGAGTCGCCTTCATCCAAGCATCCTCTACTCTTTCACGCTTAGTTGATTCCTCTTTGAAGTCATCATTTAATTTCTCCATGTCAGTCTTCATCTTCTCATTCACTGCCAACAGATCTTCATTCTGACCCTTAGTAAGAACTAAGTCCCACTCTGTGTTTCCAAGTTTTGAGTCAAGTTCCTGAATATCTACATCCTTCTGCTCTAACGAAGCATGATGCATCTCAACCAACTCCTTCAGTTCCTCAACATTATTCTGTAACTCTATGTTACGGTCGTACAGAGCGTCATACATCTCAGCCGATATGGAGTTTGGTGGAAACTCCACAGGATCCTCTTCCTCATCATCATCCTCCTCTATCTCCTCAGGACTATCCTCCTCGGGATCGGTAACAGGCTCATCCTCCTGGATCAACTGTTCTCGCACTACATGAATATCCCGGGGTTCATCGTCTATAGGTACCAGAGGTATCACCTCTCTAGCTGGACTGGATCCTCCTTCGCCAGACATCCTGACAACAAAATATTTTAAGTTTTACTTAACATTATCGATACGCGCGATCACATAAGTTATTAACACATAGCACATAATGTCTTTTATTGTTTCGTTTCAATGGATGCCTTAATCCATTCCTTAGAACCCGATAAGAGTTAAACACCTCTATATTTTTTGTTTCCTTAAAGACTACTTCCTAAGGTTTCCCCACCTAAGGTTCATAACCTAAGGCTTTGATACCAACCTGTGACACTCCCAAATCCAGGTACTTCATTCCCACAGGATTTGGTGTTCACTAACCAAAACATTACATCTAACTACCCATGATCAAAGGATAAAGACATAATTTAAATAACTTCAACAATAATCCCTCCCATTAAAGGGTTACATCAACATCTCAAAAATAATCCCAGGTAATCTAACCTTAAAATTATTACATCAATTGAGAAATACATTATAAAAGAAAACAATATAACATCATGCATTTTAAATAAATTCTAAATAATTCTTCATCACTTGGGCATCTTGCCCTTTCCTTTGCTAGTAGATGGCTCATCAACTCATTCGACTTTAGCTGCATTGTTAATTACAAGAGTGAGCAAACAATTGCTCACTAATATAGAAGATAGTAATATTAACATATGAGAATGAACAACGAATGCTGAATAACAATAATGAACTTGTTCTATGAATCGAAACTAGAAAACAAGTTCGAATTTAATATCTGAGGGTCTTAAGACCACGAACTATGTCTCCGGTATTTAGGTATTATTACCTTAACCTTAATAATCATTAAACTATACAGACTCTTCTTAACGTACTTAGGGGGATCAGCCCTTTGTACCATGTATTGTGCACAAACATCTAAACGTTACACGTACAAAATCCCCTATGTTAGGGTTGTTCGTCTCAGTTTGAATTTAGAATTTTCGCACTAAAGAAAGTTTAGTTTGGAACTAGCTTATCAGTGTTTCTAGAATTTTAGAACACTATTTAGTTACCATCAATAAAGGTTTAATACAAGAATGTATAACTGAACAAGGCTATAAAAGTCAATGATCGAATTTCCACAATATATGTAATTGAATAAACACGATATACAAGCAAAATGCTAAAACCAAAAGTGTTAGAACAATCTTATTTGAAGTGATGTATTAGAACAACATTTGCTTTGAATAATAATATCAAGGTTTAGAGAGGTAAAACTCGCTTGAGGTAACAAATTAAGTTACAAATACTTGTTCAATCGTAGACAAGAATAGAATCAATAGTCTTGCTTAATAGAATTTAGGAACTTGCATTCATTAATAAAAGAATGAAGTTAGAAAGCTTGCTCAATGTAAAGAGTTAAAGTTTAGGAACTTGCACAATTATAAAAGTAGAATTAGAGAACTTGCCTTGTTTGTAAGCTACACAAGTGTAAAATAATCTCCAATTACCCTACATACATCATTACAATCGTAACAACAATTAGTTGTATGAATATTAACACTATGGGTATTAAACCATCATTTAGGTCATAACTCTATCCTAGCATCTAACCACGTTGCTTAACACCTTAACGATTCTGAAATCACACTATAAACCTTATCATTTATATTTAACTTTTAAAAACATCACATTTGGTTCATTACATAACTTATTCAAGTAATCACTTAAATTCTTTTACACGGTATATAACAACGCATGACAATCTGTTATTGTAGTTTATATTGTGCCTTACCATTATTAACATGCATGCTAAACTAATATAAGTCCATTACACATTACCTGCAATTAAGCAGACTTCGCTGTCTGAGACTGGCTACTTGCGCGGCCGTGCTAGTAATACACTGGGTAATCGCGCGCCCGCGCCAAAATCATGCGTGCCCGCGCGATGCCTCAGATCCAATTTTTGCAGAAGCTCGAGATCAAACTCTGCTTTGGCCAAAAATTCCAATTCAACAGAAAATCTCCCAACTTCAACATCTAACATTTTCCCTATTATAGTTATACATGCTAAACACCATTCTTTATACAAAAACATCACATGCACACTAATTTGAATAATCAAAACCATATTTTCCCAAATATCATCATTTTTACACTATTAACGAATTCGATAACCACGAGTTTGTTTCTCCATCAATTGATATGATTCCAACTATGCCGCATTCGTTTCTTAACATACAAACATATTCTAACTTCAAATTTCATATTACAACACATATTAAACATGAAATTTTGTACTTTCTAAGACATATTATATGAACATAAGCACTGTGGTTTTTCCTACACCCAATTTTCACAAATTTGATAACAAGTATACATGATGATTAACAGAGTTTTTCAAAACTATATGAACATATATACATACAACAATTCACGTGATTTCCAATCACATAGAATATATACTTATATATACCAAAACTAAAAATTAGAGTGGGGATAGTTTATACCTTGATTTAACAAAATAATTAGCTAGCCCTTCTCTTCCACTTGATAATCACAGAATAACTTCTCTCAAGGTCTCATTCTCACTCCCCTCTGTGTTTATCTTCTTCTCTCAAACCTTCTCTGTGCTCTCTATATTGTCTAGCCTTAGGGAAAAAATAAGATGCGTAGGAAAATATAACTGACTCCCTTTTCCCCACGTACGTCAGGTTAAAAAAATAAAAAGGCTCGCATCAGTTAAAATAACCAAAAGCCATAAGGCTACGTTTGGTTACACACTAATTCCCATACTTGATTATTTAAATAATATTTATATTATATAGTTACTACTTGTCACACTTTAATTTGATTAATTTAAATAACTTTAGTTTAGTTAATTTAAATAACTTAGAAGAAGAATAATAATAAAATTCTTATTATCATTATACTTATAATTAATAAATAATCAAATATCTAATTAGAAACATCACTTTATTTAATTTATTTATTTCTATTAAATTAAATAATTCATTTAATTTAATTACTCTCTTAAATATTAAACAATTGATTTAATTTAATTATTTCCTTAAATTAAATCCATCAGATAAAATTATCATTATTCAATTTAATTAACATTAATTAATTTAATTCACCACAATTCATCAATTATTTATTTTCCTCAATAAATAAATTAATTAAAATATTTATTTAATTCAATAAATATTTAAATTAAATTACAAATTTCTCGATCGTTACACTATAAGAGTCGCCAGTTGGTTTTTTAACTGGTTGTACCAACACAACCAAAAAAAAATTTGCACATTGACCTAGTGGTGTGACGCTGCTAAACGGGCCTGTGAAATCGAGATTCGTTAGGGTCCGGGGACTTGCTTATGCAGAGGGAAGGTGTTAGGCAGCCCCCAAGATCCGTGTTGCCACAGTGACCGCCACTTTTCAAGAAACTATTATATGAATGTGTGTGTATATGTGGGTCAATGTGTTGTTATTTGGAAGTAGTGTGAGGCCTCGTTCGCACCTATATACATAGGGTTTGAATTTATTGTAAAAATTCAGTTTTAAACAAGATATAGCAATGAAGTTTTATAAAAAAGGTTTTTTTTCAAACCCTGATGCTCAATAATAATTGAGACCTTTTACACTTCTATTTTATTAAATGTTCGGCTTGATTGCTTTTATTTTTGAGATGCGTAGCATCGTCGAGAAAATAATGTACAAAGCAGTGCCGAACTCCTCATGGGCATGAAAACCATATGAGGAAATCCAAACACCGTACATAAATTTACAAACTGCTTACAGCTAAAAATGTCTAGCACGGGAACCGAATCTAGATTCAATGGACTGAATCTGTGATCACATGATTCCTAGGCTCACATGATACCGCAGTTTATATTAAAGTTGTAAGCAGTTATATATATATATATATATATATATATATATATATATATATATATATATATATATATATATATATATATTGACATGATCAACCACCACGAAGCACCTCCATGGGGGATCAAAAATGTAAATAGAGCTGTAAAAGCGATCAACCGCCACGGCGAAAACTCCAGGCGGGACGAAATGTACAGAAAGTAGTAAAAACGGTCAACCGCCACGAAATAAACTCCAGGCGGGACGAAATGTAAATATATGTGTATATATATATATATTTAAAGCGGTAAACGCACCGGATGTAAAATTTAGGCTCATCGAACATAGTTCGACACACAGTTCATATATATAGATGTATATATATATATATATATATATACATATATATAGATGTATATATATAAAAGCAATTAAATGCTCCAGACATAAGTCTAGGCTCATCGAACAGAGTTCGACACATAGGCATAACTCGATAATGTTAGTCCAGATATAAATATATATATATATATATATATATAATATATATATATATATATATATATATATATATATACAAACTGAAATGAAACCACGGACCGAAGTTCGGGCATACACATGCAACATGACTCTCAACGTAAAGAACGGTGTATATAAAGATGAAGAGAAAGGCTTTAAAGTGTGTAAGAAGGTTTACAGTGGACTGCGAAAGAAGACTTCTATAGCTTTCAGTGGATGAACACTCGGCTCCCGCCGGTAAAATGTAGCTATATATGAGCTTACAAGTGTTTAAAATGAGAAAGCACTCAGTTTGTGGTGTGTACAGAGCAAATTAGATAGGGCTTCCTCGCCTTTTTCTCTTATAAAATGGTCACCCCAAGCCCTCTATTTATATAGGGGGAGCCGCAGGTGTACTTGAGTCTAGCCGCAGATGTACTTACGGCTGCCCGGGGTGCCCCGGGCTCTGCGAGACCCGCCGTCTCAAAGTACGTGCACGCATGCAACTTGATGTCCATTCGAACTTTCAGAACTTCAATCCGGGCATCCGACTGAGGTGTATAAGACCTATTTCGAACCGCCGTTGTCGAGAGTTATGCAATGATATGGGATTAGAGGTTGTACATAGTCAAGAAGATGGGACCATGCCCTCTGGTCTTCAAGCTTCAAATTCTATCTGTTACCCTACATAATAGTCACTCGAGATTGGACTTCCTTGATTCTTATGGGACATTGCTGTGTAGAAATGTATGTATGAGATGTTTAGACGGTGCGAAGTGGCGTCTAGGTGGTAAGATGATGACTTTGCCCCTCACTGGGGTTATCTCCAGTTTGGGCTGATAAAGCAGACGTTGCTCAGGGTTATCTCTGAGATTGGACTGCTGCGAGTGTTGAAGGTCCTCAGTGTCATCTCTGAGGTGTGCATATCTTCCCGGTGTTATATTTGGGTCTTGTACTGAGTGCCTCGGTGTGAGTGTCGAGTGTTCTGAAGCTGTTTGCATGGCTTTGAAACAAGCATTTCTAGGGTTATCTCCGAAATTACAATTACATTCCTTGGGGTTATCTCCAAGGTTAGCGCTGCTATTCCCGGTGTCGGGACTGAGACTGAATATCTTGGGGTTATCTCCGGGATGAATTGGCCTTCTCCGGTGGAAATTCTGATATTGGAATTGCATGCCTCGGGGTTATCTCCGAGGTTGGAACTGATACTCCTGGTGTGTGTTCCGGGGTTGAGACTGAACTTTCGGTAGTATCCGGATTGGATATGAACTGTCTTCCAGAGTTATCTCTGAAAGACGAATCTACCTTCCTGCAATGTCAGTAACAGGTGTGCAAAAAATTTTGAGTGTCTACAAGCAATACAAATCCATAAGAGATGGAATTAACTAGGCTTCTCCTAAATAGGAGTACTGGCGACCATCTGTGATGCAGTCAATCTCAGAGAGAAAAAGCCACATTCCTCTCCACATTTCCATATAGAAATCAGTCCCAAGACACCAAAGATTGTAGGGAATACACACAGATCAACGATCCATTATGAAAGATCCAGAGACATTTCAATGTCCATCCATCAAGGAGGAATTCAGAATACATCAAGATCACAAGCCCTGAAGAAACAGGCAAATATCAAGCAACCAACAAGGCATAACTAAAAGGGAAGTGATCAAAAATATATTTCTCTGGTATATATAATGTTGTTTGATATATACAATATAAATTGTGCATGACGAAATGGCTAAGCTAGTCTGTGCAGGAAAATACAAGCACATCTACAAATCAGTGTATATGTGAGCTATCAAGCCCAGCATGGCACCTTTCTCCGAAGAAGGAGGTAAAGATATGGTCTCCTGTACAAGGGTATCCACACGAGCTAGCAGATCTATAGCTATCTGCATGGTGACTCTATGCTCATTAATGTATGTGCTCATCTCTGCAATCATGCTAGTGGTGAGGGACCTCACTGTGGTACTATCTATGATGGCTACATCCCGAGCAGATATGGCGCTATCCCTTTTGACTATCACTGCATCTCTGGTTGATCTGGCCTCGCTCAACAACAGCGGCATCTCTATGTGCTAATGCCTCGTCTCTCTCTAATAGAGCGGCGTCTCTCCCATCAAGGGCTGTCAACATCAAGGCTATAGCCTAATCTCTCTCGAAGGTCATCAGATGGAGACTCTACTCGAAGTACTGTGCTAAATGCTGGATCACGACAGTGCTAGTACTGGAAGAATCTAAGAGAGCTACTAGCAACCCAGTGAATGGCTCATCCTCGGTGTGGGAATCAATGTCCTCCATGGGCTCTCCACCGTCTAAATCAATACGCATCGATGTGGATACTGTCGCAGCCGATGAAGTCTCTGTCTCCATCCACGTAGAATACTCTGGCGAACAGCCTGGATGGCTAACAGAAAAAGCAGCTATCTCACGCTGATCCCAACATGCATACAATCGGGATCGGTCCTCTACTGATAGATGGTGACAAGCTAAACGCTGACCTAACGCCCCATCAAAAGGATGGATATCCTAGAACTGGTCAAACTGTGACATCACGGCCAGGGGGTGGTAGGTAGTCATGCCCCTCAAACCAGCCAGAGGGAGATAATCCATTCCCGGAGCATGAGTAATAAAGTTGTAGGGTGAGCTGAGCCTTGTGCATGGCAGGATGCCAAATGAATCTCTAATCTCTGCCAGGAATATCGACCAAGACATAGCGTCTATACACTCCGATGGCTGAAAGGAGTAAGAAATAGCTATATCATGGGTAAAGCAGTACCCGTGTCGGCGAAAAGTGCCAATCGGTCTCAAGTGTGACATAAACCACACATATAACATGACAGAGCTGCCTGCAAATACCCCTGCAGGGTAGGTACTGCAAAATGTGGCCGACCTCAACGTCTCTACCACAATCATCGGAATGATGGTATGACCCTCCCTGAGAGCTCTCACTGCCATGATAACACCGATGTCTAGCTCATCCATATACCGTGGCATGTACACATACGCCACTATGCACATCACGAATACATCCACCCTGGCCCAATGCCACTGATCCTCTGGTGTGGTGAAATCCCCAGAATATCGTGTATAGCTGTCCAATGAGCCAAACCTATCTATCAGGTAATACTGGGATAGTACATGACCGGATGTAATCTCATCCTCTACTACTCTACGCCATAACCCGGTGAGGGTCATGAACTACCGACGCATATCTCCGACAACCATATGAGCGCAAGGTCTGCCTAAGGGCAAAATTATCAACCGCACGTACTCCTCCAATGTAGGAGTCAACTCCTGGGTACCGAACCGAAAAACATGTCTCTCCGGTATCCAATGCTCCAGCATACCCTTCACAAATCCTACAGGAACCTGAAACATCAAGAGGGTCATAGAATGCTATAATAGCTTATCCACAATCACCCTATCTGTAGGTGACATACTATCATACCACGACCTCAAACGGGAGACTATCAACACTGGTAAGGTATGATCTATGCGGCTGACTATCGAAGAAGACATCTGTGTAAGCCGTATCATAAGACCATCCAGGGGTCAATGCTGAATGTCTCTGGACATACATACATATGCATAACATGAGACATACATTACAGATAATAGATTGCAATATGATATAGGGAATGAAAAATTGTACATACATTCCTAAGTATATCATCATCTAATACATCATCTCTGTACAGCTAAAAAATACAAGGAAATGGGGCACAGATGCCCTACTACTAACAGAGGCCTATCAAAAGATATAGCGAGAATGGGGCACAACCACCCAATATCTAACAGAGGCCTATCAAAAGAGATAACGATAATGCACATCAGAAGAAGACAATGGTGTTAATATCTACATCATCAATCATGTCCACCTGATGTAACTCCTCCTGAGTCACTGGATCTCTATCAATAGGGATGTCAGGCCTATACAATGAAGGATCTGCGCTGGCAAAGCCAAATGGGTCATCTGAGGGGCCAGCGCCTGAGCTGGAAGGATCAAAGGTATCTGCCTCTGCCAGATCTCTGCCCAAATGCCGGATAAAGAAATGTGCCCGGTCCAGTCGCTGGGTCAAACTGTCAATCTGTGTCAAATGAGTCAGATCTCAGACACAGACTAGCTAATCCGTCATCATCACGAATCCAGGAACCATATCCCCCATGAACTGAGTGGCGTGGGTCTGGGCTCCAATGGTACGAAGGGACCACCAATGCTGGAATATCTTCTGAGTGCAGGGGACCCTCTAACAGTGCAAAACCGTCAACACCCAAAAATGGGATATCAATGACGGATGACTGCAACACAGGCCAATAACGTCTGGCACGAGGGAAGATCGGTATACGGATCTCTCCTGTGGTGTTCCTAATAGCACGATCTCCTAAATAGAGCTCCCATCCTCCATCAGTAAAGAGAGGAACCCTACGGGTGTAATCACACACTCAATACCAGTCGGGTACCCATCCTCAAATCCAATGGCTAAGTGCTCCTCAGAATAGGGAATCCATGTGATGACATCATCTATCAATAACTCCAGTTGTAGGCGGCAATGAGTAAAACCCTCAACTACAGGGACCTCCGCTAGTATGGAATGATGCCATCGTCGTCCTCATGGATAGGTATCCAATCCTAACACACTCACAGGACGCATGTGAGAGCTGTCGTTGACACTCCTAAATTAACCTCACTTTCACTTCACAATTTATATTAATTAGCACAGTAGCAAATAAGAATCGATCCCACAGAGAGTAAAATTATTTTAGAATTATTCTACTATTTTGATAGAAAATAAAGATGGGGGTTTTTGAAAATTATTCTTAAACTAAGAGAACAAGAATTAATGATGAAATTAATCAAATATGTAAAAACTTCAGTTTTACAGTTCAGTTTCACCAAGTACAACAATCAATTAATCAAGTTATTATTATTTTCCCTTCAATGAAACTATTAGCCCTAGATAACAATAAGCTCTGCTATTCAAAATTCTCCTTAAATTATCATTGTATGAAATAAGCTCTCCACCAGATTCTAACTAGCATACAACCTAGAATAAGCTCTCTAGAGAATTAGGCTAATCCAAGTAACAAACACATAAGCTCGATTTGTTTAACTTATTTTCTGATAATCTTAGCAATAAACAAAAGCTTGTCCATAATTATTATTACCAAGTTGCTACTTATGATGAAGAAAAATATCAATTACACGTAATATCAATCTTAATCTAGCATATGATAATGATCAAACTAATTCAATTGGCCATATTAAATTAATTAGAACAATTAGCATGCAATCAATGAAAACAGATTATCAGAAGAAATTTCACACAAGAAGGAATAAATAATAATACTCAATTAATTAATTTCTTGTAACAAGGATTCACCTCCCTTTAGAACTAAATGAAAAGAACTAGCCTAACATGCTCTTGAGTCTGCACTCCAATAGATGATAGTTGATAATTGAATGAATAAAACCCTGACTAGCATCCTCTATTTATAGTGCTAGACAGAGTCCTAAATCCTATGGGAATTAGAAATTCAAATCCTAAAAGGAATTATAAATTACACTAATTTCCATAAAGAAATAGAATTCAATTTGGAAATAAATCTTAGTCTAAAAGAAATCCTAATTACAATAGAATTGTAAAAATTAATCTTCTAGAATCTAAAATTAAATTCCACAATTTGCCGTGTGCTAGATTTCCTTCACGCCTTCGGAAATTTTCCGCCTGACTTCCGTGCGAAATCAAATAAATCCAGCCCAATTATTATCAATTGCTGACCACTTCATATTCCTTTGCATATCCCCACGTAAGATGGCTTAACATATATATTGATAATATTGCTGAACATGTGTTATAATGTAAAGGCCCACCTCCTGATTTATATCATATAATATGATATGTTTAGCATTCCTTGAAAAGTGGCCCATATGCTAATTTTTAAATAATAATACTTGCCAACCCAATTGATTATAATTGCCAAAAAACCCATGATCAGCTTGGTAGTTTTAATAATCCGTGTAGTAGGAATTCATGAAATCTGTGGCCCACTTAACTTTTAGCTCCCTTGATCCAATAATGCTCAATTTGTCTTCAAATTATTTCCAAAGTCATAGAGCCCATCAATTGTACCTAAAATAAAAATATAAGAATAATAAGTTTATTTAGGCACAAAATAAATACAAAAGATTAAGTATTAAGGAATAAAAATATAACATATTTCATACTCATCAAATTCTCTCACACTTATCTTTTTACACATCCTCGTGTAAACCAAAAGTTTGTTTTTCAGAAAAATTCTATTCAACCATAGTGTCAAATGATTTCAAGATACAAGTCATGACTATCAACACTAAATTTATAGAAATCTAATCAATGCATCATCAGTTATTTCACAACGAACAATCTTACCATTTCACCAACGAATTTCATTAAACCAACATGTAACCACATAAGAAACTTTTGTACATTCCACATACTTACTGAACTTGGTTATTATGGAACAAAAACTGTGCACACTGATTCACAACCAAGAATAAATTTTTCTTGCTTTTTAAGTTTTTTCATAAAACCTTCTTTTTAGCACAGATGAATGTATTTTCATGCTTTTTTCGTATATTTGTTTTTCTTTTCTTGATATGTGCAATGTCTCCTTTTTTTAGGCTTTTCAGAGTTACCCATTAGCGAACTTTCCACCAACGACTCCCAAACCAAATGATCTTAAGGCGCTAGGTGTAGAGACACCCCTAAGGCTTACTTATTCAAGTAACAAAGGCCACAAAAGTTGACTAGTCAAGCTGCTTTTCAGCGTGAATACCGATGATTCCCGAGGCTTAGATACCCAGTTATTTCGCACAATGGACATTGAAGCAAATTTTCATTTTTCTTTTTTCTTTTTTTTTCATTCATCATTTTTTTCACATGGTTCTGCAACAACATAAGCAAGTTAAACAGTTCTAAGTCATGAAATCAGTGCACATAGACAACTCCACAAATAACTTAGCCAAATAAATATGCTTCTCATATTCAGTTACTTATGTATCACAAATTCATTTCAAATAAATTACTATAGATCATGGCTTAGTTGTCATCATTCATTAACAAATTAAGCATCAAACAGATTCTAAATTTTAGCATTAATTTTCAATCTTTGACTTTAACCTTCAAACACATAGGCAAATAGAACCCTGGAACCAAAGTTTTCAGAATATTAATTTTTTTTTCTTCAATTTTTTTAACTTCCCATCAAAATTGGATTATTATTCCTACATAAAATAAAACCTAAATCTCTCCCCCCCCCCCACACTCAAACCTTACATTGTCCCCAGTGTAAGAAAATCATGCAAGGAGGAAAATACTACTAGCTAGCATGTAATAAAAAAAACTAAAAAGTAAAGGGATAGAAAAATCAAATTTGAGATCTTGGGTTGCTTCCTAAGCAACTGCCCGTGTTTAACGTCTTTGGCTCGACGTCATGCCTCTCTTCTTAGCTTTCATAGATCGGATCGTTTAGCTCCACCATCTCAATATTTTCCACCTGATGCCCCTCATAGAAAGGCTTTAATCTATGTCCATTCACCTTAAGGATCTTGCTTGTGCTCGGGCTTTGAATCTCAACTGCACCATGAGGAAACACATTAGTGATAACAAAAGGACCAACCCATCTAGATCTCAATTTATCGGGAAATAACTTAAGCCGAGAATGATATTGCAAAACTTTTTGTCCCACAATAAAGGTTTTTCGCACAATCTGCTTATCATGAAATGCTTTGGTCTTTTCCTTGTAAATATTTGAACTTTCATAGGCTTCATTCCTCAATTCTTCCAACTCTTGCAATTACAATTTCCTGTGTACTACAGTTGCCTCCAAACTCATGTTACACTGCTTGATTGCCCAAAAAGCCCTATGCTCCAACTCAATAGGTAAGTGGCATGGTTTTCCAAACATAATCATGTATGGTGACATCCCAATAGGTGTTTTGTACGCAATTCTATAGGCCCAAAGTGCATCATCTAATCTCAGACTCCAATCCTTTCTACTCGGGTTGACTACCTTCTCCAAAATGGATTTGATCTCTCGGTTAGACACCTCAGCTTGACCATTACTTTGTGGATGGTAGGATGTAGAAACCTTGTGCAGCACATTGTATTTCTTAAACAAGGTCGCTAACATCCTACTGCAAA
This sequence comes from Panax notoginseng, assembly GCA_016801055.1. Classification (NCBI taxonomy): domain Eukaryota; kingdom Viridiplantae; phylum Streptophyta; class Magnoliopsida; order Apiales; family Araliaceae; genus Panax; species Panax notoginseng. The sequence goes on along the minus strand of CM029014.1, from coordinate 129,964,593 downwards.
AGTGGGTTCCGCGATCACTAATGATGGCTCGTGGTGTTCCAAACTTGACAAATATGTTAGTCCTAACAAAACCTGCAACAACTTTAGAATCGTCAGTCCTAGTGGCTTTAGCTTCCACCCATTTTGAGACATAATCAACAGCCAAAAGAATATATAAATTCCCAAAGGATGAAGGAAAAGGTCCCATAAAATCTATACCCCAAACATCAAAAATCTCAACAACTAATATAGGAGTTTGGGGCATTTGATTTCGTTAAGAAATATTCCCCATCCTTTGGCAATTAACACATGTTTTACAAAACAAATAGGAATCTTTAAAAAGTGATGGCCAATAAAAACCACTTTCCAAAACTTTATTAGCAATTCTTTTTGGACCAAAATGTCCTCCACAAGCATAAGAATAACAAAAGGAAAGAATAAATTGAAATTCACTGTTAGGCACACATCGTCTAACTATTTGGTCAGTACAAAATTTCCATAAGTATGGATCATCCCAAACATAGTGTCTAACATCACTTTTTAACTTTTCTTTTTGGGATTTGGAAAATTCTTTAGGAAAATACGCACTTACCAAATAATTCACTATATCTGCATACCAGGGAATCTCAGCATGGATGGAAAGTAACTGCTCATCCGGGAAAGAATCATGTAACGGTAGCTCATCCTCGTCTCTAAATAACCTACTCAAGTGATCCGCTACTAAGTTGTCCGCACCTTTCTTATCCTTGATCTCTAAGTCGAATTCTTGTAGGAGCAGAATCCATCTAATAATCCTTGGTTTAGAGTCCTACTTGGTGAGTAAATACCTGAGAGCAGAATGGTCAGAATAAACTATAACTTTAGTACCAAGCAAATATGATCGAAATTTATCTAAAGCAAAAACCACAGATAAAAGTTCTTTTTTAGTTGTGGAATAGTTTATCTGAGCCTCATTCAAAGTCCTCGAAGCATAGTATATGGCATGAACGGCTTTGTCAATCCTTTGTCCCAAAACATCCCCCACTGCATAGTTGCTTGCGTCACACATGATCTCAAATGGCAATTTCCAATTTGGCAGTTGAATAACAGGAGCAGAAGTTAATAATTTCTTTAAAGTGTCAAAAGCCTCCTTGCATTCATTATCAAACTGAAAGTCCACATCTTTTTGCAGCAACTTGCATAAGGGTAATGCAGTCTTCGAGAAGTCCTTGATAAATTTTTGATAAAATCCTGTGTAACCAAGAAAAAGGCGAATCTCCCGCACACTGACGGGGTAAGGCAAAGAAGATATAACATCTATCTTAGTTTTATCAACTTCAAGACCTTTAGATGACACTATATGACCAAGTATTATTCCCTATTCTACCATGAAATGACATTTTTCCCAATTTAAAATAAGATTAGTTTCCATGCATCTATCTAGAACACGATTTAAATTATCTAAGCATGCATCCAAAGAATCACCATAAATTGTGAAATCATCCATAAAAACCTTGATGCATTCTTCTAAAGGATTCGAAAAAATGCTTACCATGCATGGTTGAAAAGTACCTGGGGCATTACACAGTCCAAAAGACATCCGTCGGTAGGCAAAAGTACCAAAGGGGCATATGAATGTGGTCTTCTCGTGGTCCTCGGGTGCAATCACAATCTGGTTATATTATGAAAAACCATCTAGAATATAGTAATAAGTGTGCCTAGCTAATCTCTCTAACATTTGATCAATAAAAGGAAGAGGAAAGTGATCTTTTCTTGTTACAGCATTCAATTTTCTATAATCTATACACACTCTCCACCCTGTTTTCATTCGTGTGGGTACCAACTCATTATCATCGTTCTTGACAATGGTGATTCTGGATTTCTTTGAGACTACCTGCACTGGACTCACCCATTGACTATCGGAGATGGGATAGATGATACCGGCATCAAGCAATTTGAGCACCTCTTTTTTCACCACCTCCATCATAGGTAGATTCAATCTCCTTTGCGCATCTCTTATAGGCTTAGCTCCATCCTCTAACAATATCCGATGCATGCACATGGTAGGACTAATACCCTTGATATCCGTTATTGTCCAACCAAAAACTGTAATATTATCCCTTAGGACTCTCAGTAATTTTTCTTCCTGCACCTTGGTTAGATTACTAGTAATAATTACAGGCAAAGTGTCATTAGTCCCCAAATATACATATTTCAAATGAGTAGGTAATTGTTTTAATTCTAGAATTGTGGCTTGTACAACAGAAGGTAATAACTTTTGATGAGAAATAGGAAATTGAATAGAATATACTGTTGACTTATTGGAGAATTTTGGCAATGAATGTAATGCAGCTACATTTTCCTTCAATTCCTGGGTTTGCTCAATCTCCTCTTCCATGTCTATGTCCAAACTGTTGGTGATTGCAATCTCCAAACTGTCCATATGTAGTTGTTCAAATACTCTATGCACCAAGGAGTCTCTCACATCGATAGCAAAAATATGTCCTATATCACTAGGGTACCTCATGGCATCATAGATGTTAAACTGAATCTTCTCGCCATCAAACTCCATAGTCAAGGTCCCATTATGCACATCGATCATGGTTCTTGTTGTTTTCAGGAAGAGTCTTCCTAACAAGATGTGGGAAGGGTTTGGTGATGTATCATCTTCCATATCCACAATGTAAAAATATGCAGGAAAGAGTAGTTCGTTCACCTGCACTAAGACATCTTCAATTACCCCTCGGGGGTAAGTGTTAGTACGATTTGCCAATTGGATAATCACGCCAGTATTTTTCAAAGGGCCTAGATTCAAGGAAGCATAAACAGATAAAGGCATAACATTAATTGAAGCTCCTAAATCTAGCATGACTTTTTTAAATCTGGTGTTTCCTATTTTGCATGGGATTGTGAACATTCCTGAATCTTTACATTTTGGAGGCATTTTTCTTTGAAGAATAGCAGATACATTTTCTCCAACTGTGACTCTTTCATCGTTTTGCAATTTTCTTTTATTAGTGCATAATTCTTTTAAAAATTTAGCATACCATGGCACTTGTTTAATTGCATCAAGGAGATGGATGTTCACTTCTACTTTTCTAAAAGTTTCCAAAATTTCTTTTTCTTTTTCATCTCTCTTTGAGGTTTTAGAATTTCTAGGAGGAAAGAGAGGAGGAATGTTTTTAAGCTGATTAGGAGGGTTAGGCTGTACCTTGGATTTTTCTGTTTCCTCCTTAGCTGCTTCCTCCTCAAACTCTACGAGGGTCGGTGGTGTATCCAACTGTGTTCCATTCCGCAAAGTTATGACACTTGCATTCTCCTTTGGGTTGACTATTGTTTGGGATGGTAATTTTCCTGAGCCTCTGGATTCCAATATCCCCATAGTTGTAGCCAGTTGTCCTACTTGGTTCCTCAAATCTTGAACCGAAGTTTTTGTCTCTTGTTGAAACTGTTGTGTCTGATTCATGAACTGTTGTGTTTGCCCCATGAATTGTTGTGTCTGTCCCATGAATGCTTTGAACCTATCCTCCAATGATGTTCCAGTAGGTGCAGGGACTGCTTTCTTTGGTTGATATTAAGGTTGGGCTGGTTGGAAGCCCTGCTGCCTAAGTGGAAATGAAGGTGGTGCCGCTTGCTTGCTCCCATAATTCAGATTTGGATGATCCCTCCATCCTGAGTTATATGTGTTTGAGTACGGATCATACTTTTTCTGAGGTACATAGAGTGAATGCTAAACCAGTTCCCTCTGGGCTGTGTAAAGCCGGGAACCTACATGAAATGTAGATCGACATCAAAATCCTTTACTCCTCATCAAGAAAGAAGGAAGATTAAGATCTAACTTTATATCTCGTTTGCGTGCAGGTAAACTAAAGGATGTCGACTCAAATCACCCAGAAGCTCTGGGTTCGCCACCTAAATGCCTAGCAAATCCCTACAGGGAATATGTGCAGCAGGAGTGGGGTCCGCAACCGGAACATCCTCTTCCTCGTCCTCGACGTCTGGCACATTAACCCGGACTGGACGTATCACCGCCTCCACCAAATGATGAGGTTGTCTAACAAAACAGAGTCGAGGCACTTCAGAAACCCTCCTCCATACACCAGAAGTGGTCATGCAGGAACTACTCAGCTGATCTGGATCCATAATATCTGGATAAAAGTCTCCAAATCACCTAAGAAAGGGTTTGGTAATTTTTAACCTGGAGCTTTCTTTTCAAAAATGCATTTTATAACTACATGCATGCATGAATTACTTTAACATACGTCTACAGTATAGTTAAAAATGCATGACTACTCAATGCCTACATTTTTTAAAAATTTTGCCATAGTCCCCTTTATAAATAGGACTATCCACATGCACATAGGCATGACTAGGTGGCCATTCATTAGCACACCTGCCCACAGTCATATATATACTATATGCATCTAAATGTCAAAGTCATCAATCCATAAGGGTAGTTTAATTACCATGATTACTTTGCATTCTTACCTCTTGTTCATTTGTCCTCAGATAGGATAAGAAATAGCAGGAAAAAAGGTGTCAAATTGACTGTTTTAAAAATCAATTTTTTTCACATCATTATGTTCAGCATGGTTTAATACTAACATTTACAATGTTGAATATTTTTTATCAAGTCATATGAGCATGCATATTCACTACTATGTGTTTAGACGTATTTCATATAAAAATCATTTTCCAACGAATAAAAACTGGAAAAGAAGACATGTATACGTTACCAGGGCAGTGTAGAACACTTGTACGATGACAGAATTTGCAGAAAGACGTTCGAACTCAGCAGGTCTGAAGAAGAGCTCTCAGATTTCCTTCGCGATGCGACTTGAAAATGACTTGCAAAAGAAACCAGTCCATTTAAGGACATCCACGGTTCGCCGCAGGTCCACCTGTGGCTGCTGTAGGTGTACCTGTGGCACCCCTACGTGGGTCCCACCCTCCAGCTCGATCTAGTTTGAGCTGCAAAGGAGATCCCACAAGCTGAAAAGGCCAAATCAAGAATAAAAATGCTACGCAATTGAGCAGGATAGCTTGAAATCCTAGTTGTCTCAGACCAAACCGTGGGTCCACACATCACTCATTAGTGTTTGCCCAAAAATAGGGTATAATATGCCGATTATCTTAGCTGCTACAAGTCACACTCGATAATACCTTACGCAGGTCCAATGCCTCCAATTCAGGGTTGTCACCCTAATCCTTTCAGATCCCCGGCGGGAGCATCACACGTTCTAAAACACACATCCCCGCTGGGGGTATCACGCGCTTACATGTGGCGAAGCACCCATCCCCGGCGGGGGTGTCACGCATTTTTCATTGATGCACAAGTTAACGAAGGTTAAGCAACCTTGACAATTTGCCCAACGGGGATATTATTCGTTGATATACAGGTCAGCGAAGGTCAGGCAATCCTGACAACACAAACTGTTGGCAGTAACTCCGACAGAACATTGATATGACCTGGTGATACAAACCAGGAAGGATCATCCTTATCGGGGAGGACCGATGATGGAATATGTTATACACATCCTCAAGCAAACAAAAGCTACATCCCTACAGAATCTTTTGTACATGAGAGAAACATCTTCAGTATAAAGTTTGTATCAAGGATTCAAGACTTTGGTGATGACCCCAATGTCAACAACCCTAAAGATTCCTGGTAGCTGTGGATCGCACGTCCATGACAGTTCATCAGGCTGCTTATCTATTGACATCCCCGGTCAAAGCAATAGGGAGCCGGCAATCTTTCCACCATATTGGAGAATAATCCAACAAAACATATGCATCATACATTTGCATCATGTTGTTGTACATGTCGTCATGTTTATCTTGTTGCATTTCAAGTGTCTAGGATTCTTTATCCTATCCATGCCATTGCATTCAATGAATATCATAAAGAGGGGCATCTGTAGACACTCAAAATTTTCTGTATACTTGTTACTGACATTATAGGAGGGCAGAATCGTCTTTCAGATATAACCTTGGAAGACAGCTCAGTTCAATCCCAAAGATAACCTTGGGATACTCAGTATTACCATCTCGGAGATAACCTCGAGACATCTAGCTCAGACCCGGATACCACCAAAAGTTTTAACCCCGACCCCGTAAGTAACACCGGGAGTTTCAGTTTCAACCTCGGAGATAACCCCGAGGAATGCAGTTGCAGCTCCGGAGATAACCCCGAAAATACTTGTTTCAAATACATGCAAACAGCTTCAGAACACTCGGCAAAAGCCCCGAGGCACTCATTCCACAAGCCCAGAGATAACCTCAGGAAGTCAGGCACATCTCAGATATAACCCTGAGGACGGTCAACACCTGCAGTAGTCCTATCTCAGAGATAACCCTGAGCAACGACCGCTAACACAGCTCAAACCGGAGATAACCCCGGTGAAAGGCAGGACCATTATTTTGCCATCCCATTACCACAATCGCGTCGTCTCAACAACAACATACATACATTCTACACAGTAATGTCCTGCAAGAACCAAGAGCGCCAATCCCGAGTGACTACTGCACAAGACAGCACACTGAATAGAATTTGAAGCTTGAAGACATAGGGCATGGTCCCATCTTCCTGACTTCGTACAACCTCTAATCCCATGTCATTGTGTAGCTCTCGACAAAAGCATACCGAAGAAGGTCTTATACACCTCGATCGGATGCCCGGATTGAAGTTCTGAAAGTTCGAGCGAACATTACATTGCACGCGTGCACGTACTTCGAGACGACAGGACCCACGGTGCCCGGGGCACCCTGGGCAGCCGCAGGTACATCTACAGTGAGCCGCAGCCCTCTATAAATAGTGGGCTAGGGGTGGCCATTTTAGAAGAGAGAAAAGGCGAGGAAGCCCTGTCAAATTTGCTCTGTACACATCCTAAATTGAGTGCTTTCTCATTTTAAACACTTGTAAGCTCATATATAGCTACTTTTCTATCGGCGGGAGCCGAGTGTTCATCCATTTCAAGTTATTGAAGTCTTATTTGGCAGTCCACTGTAAGCCTTCTTACACATTTTAAAGCATCTTTGCACTTATCATTCTTCACGTTAAGAGTTGTGTTATGTGTGTATGCCCGGACTTCGGTCCGTGGTTTCATTTCAGTTTGTATATACATATATTTATATATAGACTAACATTATCGAGCTATGCCTCGAACAGAGTTCGACGACAGTTCATATATATATATATATATATATATATATATATATATATATATATATATATATATATATATATATATATCGTTTCGTCCTGCCTGGAGTTTACTTCGTAGCAGTTGATCATTTTTTCTGCTTTCTTTACGATTCGTCCCGCCTGGAGTTTACTCTGTGGTGGTTGATTGCTTTTACAGCTTTATTTATATTTTTGATCCCCTATGGAGGTGCTTCGTGGTGGTTGATCATGACTCTATATATATATTTACCGCTTTTATATATTTACATTTCCAATCCCCAATCGAAGTGCTTCGTGGTGGTTAATCAAGTTTGTATATATATATTTACAACTTTTATATATATAACTACTTACAGTTTTCATATAAACTGCGGCATCATGTGAGCCTAGGAATCATATGATCACAGATTCAGTTTACTGAATCTAGATTTGGTTCCCGTGATGGACATTTTCGGCTGTAAGCAGCTTGTAAATTTATTCACGATGTTTGGATTTTCTCAGATGGTTTTCATGCCCATGAGGAGTTCTGCACTTCTTTGTACATTATTTTCTTGAGGATGCTTCGCATCTCAAAAATTAAAAACAATTAAGTCGAACACTTAATAAAAAATAGAAGTGTAAAAGGTTTCAATTATTATTGAGCATAAGGGTTTGAAAAACCTTTTTTACAAAACATCATTGCTATATCTTTTTTAAAACTGAATATTTACATAAATTCAAACCCTGTGTATATAGGTGCGAACGAGACCTCGCACTACTTCCAAATAACTGCACATTGACCTACACACACACATTCATATAACAGTTTCTTGAAAAGTGGCGGTTACCGTGGTAACACGGATTTCGGGGGGTGCCTAACACCTTCCCTCCGCATAATCAAGCCCCCGGACCCTAATAAATCTCGGTTTCATAGACCCGTTTAGCAGTGTCACATCACTGGGTCAATGTGCAAACATTTTCTTGGTTGTGTTGGTACAACCATTTAAAAAACCAACTGGCGACTCTTACAGTCAAATCGTCGACATATACATGTCAGACCTTTTCACAACTTGTTTTTTCAAATAAATCTCACCTAACATGATAACACAAAAGAACAAGAATAGAAAAGGGACAAATAAAAATCCCGACGTCGACAAAACCAATATAAATTGAACAAATCATTAATTGGAAAGAAAGTGATACTGTTGGTACTTCAAAGTTGCACGAATCATTAATTGGAATTAGCCTTGGTAAAAAAAATAGATTTTCTATTTCACAATATTTCTTTCTACTGTTGGTACCTCAAAGTTGCATGAATCAAGGGAATTGTGGCATTCTGGTTGGTGGCCTGCTAAGATTCTTATGATGTTTTGTTTAATGGTGCTGCCTTTCTTTGTTCCTTCAGATGTTATTCAGATTTATGGTTGGTTTCTTCTCCTTTTAACTGTTAACAAATATATGTCATTTTAGTTGTTCTTTTGAATTTCAAGTATCTCTAATGAAATAAAACTTTGGCAGGGGATATTGCTCATTTTGGTGCTGGGTACGAAATAATTTTCTTCTATGTTTCTAACTTCACATACTGACTTATCCATTTAGAATCATTATGGTAAAACTTGAGATGTAAGCTTTGGAATATTAAAAGATTCTACAAAATTGCTTATCAATCTTTTTCGTTTATGATCTTTCACATTTTTTGCAGAATTTTTCTACTAATTTAGCTAGTAAGAATTATCAGCTTCATTACATGGCTAAATGATTATGCTCAGTCCGACAAATATGCTGACAGATGGCAAGTGTTTTCGCATTAAAACAGATGCAATCTGGTATTGTATTAAAACAGAAAAATGAAAATTATGACAGCTTGACTGAGCTAATCAATGGTTTATATCCTTCAAAGTTGTCCCCCAAAAAATTGTTCCTATGTCCCAATTATGCATAGTTATTACATGGGCAAGAGTTAACATATCAATGGTTGTGTTGCAAATTATCCGGTCTGCTAGTTTCACTGTTCTGTTAGTTTTTTGTAAAAGTTCAAAAATAATTCTCTCTGTGTTTAAGTCCCCAAGGCAGGCCCATGAAAATTGTTTAGTGTTCATGGTGGGCATTGTTGAGGTAAGATTAATCATTTGGTTTTTCAAGATGGTTCCTGTATTGGAATTAATTTCAACAGAAATAAAAGATCTTGTTAACTAAAATTGTGCTCACTTAAACAACTAGTTAAGTTACCATTATTTTTTGTCAAAACTATTTTGTTATGTCTCACCATTGTTGTCTACAATTCCATCCTGAATGAGCTTTGAAATGCTAAATAGCAAGGCCAACAGTGCAACTGATGCAGGCCAGAAGGCGGCTCGCTTGATTCCCATATTCTCTACAACTTGTAGTGCCCATCCCATATTCTCATCAGCAATAATGCCGGTAATCTCGTCGTTGTCTGTTCCTTTTTAATGTCTTTTATTAGTTCCTCAAGCTTTTCGGGCATGACTTGGAAGATTACTTCTGATAACTTGCCCAGGTCACTCTTATCCTCCCAAGGTTCCATCCTATCTAACAATGAGTCTCTTGGAAGTAGGCAATAAAGTACAATATACTCCTTCAATTTCCAGCTGTACATACTGCTCCATGAAAACCATCTCAGAGGGGTAAGTACCTCATAACTTCTCTGTTATCTCTACATTATATATCTAATCCCACGAGGATACTAATCTAAATAGATTTGATGTTACAAATATGGAGCTCTAAAAGGATAGAGTCTTGTACTTGCTGAATTGTAGGACTTTCGGACCATCTTTTCACCAGATGGTAAGACATTTTTCTCTGCTTATGAAACTGTATATTGTACAGGAGCATAAAGAGCTTGCAATGGAAGCTATAAGAAAATCTCTTGTGCTGCTGAAGAATGGTAAATCTGCAAACGAGCCTTTATTTCCCCTTCCTAAAAAGGTACTAAAAATACTTTTAGCTGGAAGTCATGCCAACAATATTGGATATCAGTGTGGCTGGTTTACAATAGAATGGCAGGGACTTGGTGGCAATATCACAATCGGTAAATTTACTACCATCACCCCTTGACTATATGCTTTTGGTTCTCCTACATTAATTTCAGACACACACCTTGATAACTCTTAAACATGACAATGATATTATGAAGTAGAACATGTACTATTTTATTTTGTCCTTCTGTTTTTGTGGGACTTTGCTAGAACAAAAATCCTATTTGTTTCTAGTTTTTTAAATAATTTTTTTTTCACTTTTTTATTGATGTAAATCTTTCTTTTGTTGCATGATGTAATGCTATAATACACATATATTATTAATCATTGCTTTCTTGGGTGCTGTTTGTGATTATTACAGTACGTTTGATTAATTAAAGCATTCACATTTGTCCTCATTTCTATTTAATTATGTGTTTCTCTCATTACTCATCACTAGTTTTCAATAATTTTATACTACTAGAGCTTAATGACTCTGGATATTGTTTTAATCTTCAATTTTTTCCCTTGAATAAATTACAAAATACCTATAAAATGGTCTAATTGCCTTGTTTTCAGTGATATTTCTCATATTGGGCCTTATGGATTGGGCTTAATTATCCAATTAGTCTATTGGGTCTCCCCTATTGGGTCTTGAAGATTGGGCCTAATTTTCACATTATATCTCCTTAATATTGGGCCGGGTCAATGGATTGGTCCATTAGATCTTTTAATATCTAAGTCTTTGACTTGCAATGATGAAAGGAGGTGACTATTGACCAAAAGTCTGAATTTCATTAATGGGGATGGAATTTTATCCGGCCGGCAGCATGCACCGTGGGGAAAAGGTGACAACCTGCACACATCCGGCTGAGACCATAGAGGAGTGGGGGGGGCTGTGTCAGATTAGGGTTGGTGGCACAAAAAACCGAGCATGAGAGTATAGCCTAGCAAGGGAGTCTCCTAACAGGAGGTACGCATACACACAACCCATAATTTTTTATCTCTCTAGAGACACTAGATATTTTATCCTCCATTGTTAAACCTTGAACGGCCTATACTGACTCTCACGCCTGAGCTATCCCCCGACGGTCCAGCTGTCAAGCTTTTGGTGTTGACTGTGTTTACTGTGCAGGATTAGGGCGTCTTACGTGATTGGGACGTCACCGAAGATCTTGGCGTTAACATTGGCGCTAGAAGGAGGGCTGAGTTCTAGTGTCCTCAGCATTTTTCAATCACACATTGTGGTCGTTCTACGTCAATGTTCATGGGGAAGAGTAGAGCAGATACACCCGAAGGACAGCCGATGGATGCCAGTGATTCAGCACCACGAGTCTCTGTTAAAGATCGTTTGGGACCTGCATTAAGCGTTCATGCCAGCACAGCGTCCAAACATTCTCATGGAGATTCTCGTCCAAGGGATGTGGGAAAAGCTAAGAGAAAGCTAGTTTTCACGACAGAGAAAGAGCCTGGTCACAGTCGAAAATGGGTAGAAGGCACCTCGCCTAAAACTCGATACCGAGATGAATGGGATGGGAAGGCCTCCCGACTGGCTAAGATGGCAGACGAAGCAGACAGAACCACAGAGGCACTCATGAAGCAGCGACAGGATATAGCTGAGCAGATGTCCCGGATGGCAGAGTTGAGGGATGAAGAGTCCAGTTATGTTCAGTCCGAAGAGCATGGGCATCGGAGTGGAAAAGAACCTGCCCATTCAGGGCGTGAGTCTCGGGGCCAACCTCGAGAAAGAAGAAGATCAAGAAGCCCTACCCCTCAAAGATCGAAGAGGGTACACCACCCTATCGATTCTAAGGAACAAGGTCAAAGTGAACGAAGGGGCCGATCCAGGGAGTGTACCCCGGAGAATACGAAGAAGGCGCTCGTTGTTGCGCATTCTCACCACAGCCACAGGACCCAAAGAGGAAGTAGATCTAGGGGCCATACACCAGAAAGTCCACCGAGGGCACGACGCTCTGTCGACCATCATCATCGTAAAAGTCCCTTGGGAGTTAGAGGTTCCATGGCAAGAGACCGATCTACTCGAAAGAGGAAAGATTCCCCAGAGAAAGAAGCGTCATCTCAACCAGAAGGAATAGATTATTTGGTCAAGGAATTGAAGGAGCTTCGGAAACAGTTAGCTGAGGTTCAACGGGTGAAGGATACTCCGGGAAAGAAAGCACCCCCATTTTCCTCGGATATCCTTAAGGAGAAGGCAGACACCACCAAGAAGTTGCCTCATATGGAGAGTTACGATGGATCCGGAGATCCATATGACCATAGTCAGGCATTTGATCGACTGATGGATTATTACGATTTTACCAATGCGGCCAAATGTCATACGTTCGTCACCACCCTGAGGAATGACGCGAGGCAGTGTATGGAACTTTGCCGGCCGATTCGGTGTCGTCATGGTCCGAGCTATGTGACAAATTCCATGCTCGTTTTGGGAGCAACCGAAGAAGAGGGACGCCCACAGGTTCTTTAGCACAGGTCAGACAGTTCACCAATGAGTCCTTGGGTCAGTATGTGAAAAGGTTCAGGGAAGCAGTTGGTCAAGTGTCGGACCTCAATGATCTACAGGCTGTAGGTTTGTTTCAAAATGGTTTGGATCTGGTAAAGTCTAAAAAGTTGGTGAAAAAGCTGATGTTTCACCACCCGAAGAGTTTGGCAGAAGCCTTTGACAAGGCAGAAGTTTACATCATAGTGGAAGAGGCCATGAATAGCCTAAAGCGATCTTCTTCGGATTGAATAAAGGGGGCCGACCTTCCCAAGACCGAAGGTGATCAGAGGAAGACGGGAGGGTATAGCGATCGGCCAGAAGGCAGTTCGAAGAAGTACAACAACTCATGGCGACAAAGAAGTAGTCGTCCACCAGCGTCCGCCCCGAAGGTGAATAAGTTTTACACCAAACTGAATACGGATAGGTCGGTGATTTTGGACCAGATCAGGAACCAACCATTCTTCGAGCCACCTCGTGATAATTACAGGACAGGACAGGGTAACTCTCGAAAGTATTGTGGCTATCATTAAGCCGCGGGTCATGACACTAATGAGTGTTGCAATCTGAAGGACTTCGTGGAGAAGAAGATTCAAAGCGGTTTGCTAGTTCAGTATGTGGCCGGGAGGGACCAATAAGATCAGCAGAATGCCGACCATACTGTTTAGACGGTTCAAATGGTTCCACCTGTCCAAAATGCTCCGACACCACCGCCAAGGCACGTCGTTGATGTAATAATCGGTGGGACAGTAAGGAAGTTAGTAGGGAATAAGAGAAGAGGATATTTGGATTCGGTCATGTCTATGGTGGGTGCTCCCCCGAAGACTGACAGAGCATTTCCCGGAACTGTTATCTCTTTTACTGATGCAGATTATCCTTCGAAGCCCATCGAGCCACATGAAGGAGCGTTAGTGATCACTGCACAAGTGGGTTCGATGGATGTGAAACGAATGATGATAGACAACGGGTCTTCTGTGGATATTCTGTATGCACATGCTTATCATAGGATGCATCTCGAATGGCGAAAGATGGAGGTCGGGCAGGAGGCTCCCTTGTACGGTTTTAGCAACGATCCAGTCAGAGTTGCAGGCACTATTGAACTCCCAGTGGTCTTCGGCACAGCTCCTCAGCAGGTAGAAATAACATGTAAATTTTATGTTGTGCATGTAGATTCGGCTTACAACACCATACTGAGAAGACCTACCTTGATGGCTCTCCAAGCAGTGACTTCCATCCCTCATTTTAAAATCAAGTTCCCTACGGCACACGGAGTGGGAGAGGTAGCAGGGGATTTGGATCTGGCCCGACGCTGTTATCGGAATGCCGTCATTTCCTCAGGAGTAGGGGTCAGCAAGCAGAAGCAAACCATGGCAATTGAGATCGAGCCCTTTACTGAAAGCAGTTCGGAGCCATTGGTTATTCCCACAGAAGAGACAGAAGAGATCGAGCTAGTCCTTGGAAAGAAAGACAAGACAGTGAAGATTGGTTCAGGTTTACCGGAACCTCTTCGGAAAAATCTTATGGAACTTCTTCGCTGTTATGCAGATATCTTTGCATGGGAGCCACAGGACATGCCCGGGATCAGTCGAAAGATTACCGAGCATCGGCTGGATGTGGATCCATCAAAGAGGCCGGTTCGGCAGAAAAGACGAATCTTTGCACCTGAACGTCAAAGGATCATTGATGAAGAGATCGCGAAGCTGATAGCTGCTGACTTCATCTTCGAGATAGACTATCCGGAGTGGATGGAAAATGTAGTGTTGGTACAGAAGCAGAATGGGAAATGGCAGGTTTGCATCGACTACACCGACCTGAATAAAGCTTGTCCGAAGGACTTCTATCCTTTACCCCATATTGACCAACTTATTGATGCGACTTCGGGGTATGCACTACTAAGCTTTATGGATGCTTTTTCAGGTTATCACCAAATTTCTATGTGCGAGGAGGACATTCCAAAGACTGCATTCATCACACACCGTTCGGTGTACGCCTATAAGAAGATGACCTTCGGCCTGATTAATGCTGGAGCCACCTACAAGAGAATGATAAATTTTGTCTTCCAAAAGCAGCTGGGAAAGAACATGGAGGTGAATGTAGATGATATGATTGTGAAGAGCACGACGACTCAGAAGCATTTAGATGATCTAGAGGAATGCTTTCAAACAGACCGCTATCGCAAGTTGAGGCTCAATCCTACAAAGTGTACCTTCGGACTTGGTGCAGGGAAATTCTTGGGTTATCTGGTCAGTCAGAGGGGCATTGAAGCCAATCCGGAGAAGATCCAGGCTATTCTAGACACGAAGACTCCTCAGTCGTTCAAAGACGTTCAATGTCTGACCAGTAGGATTGCAGCTTTAAGGAGGTTCATGTCCAAATCTGTAGAGAGATGCTTACCATTCTTCAACACACTAAAGGGACCGAAAAATACGAAGACATTCCAATGGACGTCGGAGTGTGAAGACGCCTTCTAAGGCATAAAGACATATCTATCTTTGGCTCCTCTACTGGTGAAGCCTGCCCCAGCAGGGACTTTGTATTTATATCTGGCGGCTAGTTCGTTGGCGGTTGGAGCGGTACTGGTTCAGGAAGTTAGTGGAAAGCAGCATCCAGTTTATTATGTCAGTCACGTCCTGAGAGATGCTGAAACCAGGTATCCGAATATTGAAAAATTTTCCTTCACTTTAATAATTTCTAGTCGAAAGCTTCGGCAATATTTTCAAGGTCGACTCCTAGTTGTCTACACGGATCAGCCACTAAAGAAGGTGATGAGCAAGCCAGAGGTTTCAGGGAGATTAGCAACATAGACTATGGAGTTGTCCCAATTTTTTATTGAATATCATCCCCGAACTGCTATCAAGGGTCAATCTTTGGCCGATTTCATGGTGGAATGTTCATTCTCTGAAGCAGATGCTGACCTGCAAGAAGCTGAGACGTCCGATCGAACAGTGGTAGCCCTTCAGTTCAGTCAGGATTCCTGGACGTTGTATGCAGATGGATCTTCTACGGTGGACGTCAGTTGAGCAGGGATTATTTTAACAAGTCCAGAGAGATTCAAGGTGCAGCAGGCCATCGGGTTTGGATTCAGAGCAACGAACAACGAGGCCGAGTATGAAGCAGTACTAGCAGGAGTCCAGTTGGCAAAGAGTCTAGAAGTTTAGAAGCTAATTATTTACAGCGATTCTCATCTGGTTGTCAAATAATTATCGGGAGATTATGAAGCTCGTGGGACCAGGATGATCAAGTATTTGGCAGAGTTGAAGGATCGGCTTCAGTATTTCGTCTCTTATGAATTTTAGGGCATAGAGCGCAACGACAATTACATTGCCGATGCATTATCAAAGTTAGCCACTACGGATGCCGTCGTTTTCAATGGGTTAGTCTACTTAGAGGTTTTGCAGCAACCGAGTATTCAATACGAAGCGGTAATGTGTATCGAGCGATCTAACTGCTGGATGACTCCCTACATCGAGTATTTGGCAGATGGCGTTCTTCCTTCGGATCAGATGCTTGCAAAGAAGGCCAAGTATAAGAGTGCGAACTTCGTCCTTATTGATGGGGATCTTTATCGAAGGGCATTTTCGTCACCATTATTGAAGTGTTTGGTTCCGTCTAAAGCTGAGTATGCCCTTCGGGAGGTTCATGAAGGTATCTGCGGTGATCACATGACTGCTAAATCACTGGCATACAATGTTCTTTGACAGGGGTACTACTGGCCAATGATCTTCATGGAAGCTACTGGGTATGTGAAGAAGTGTGACAAGTGTCAGCTCAATAGTCCGATCCCACATCAGCCACTAGAAGAGCTATACTCAATCTTATCTCCTATGCCCTTCGCTATCTGGGGGGTAGATATATTGGGTCCGTTGTTGAAAGCTAAAGGGTAGGTCAGTTTCGTCATAGTTGCTATCGATTACATGACCAAATGGGTAGAGGCGAAGCCGCTTCGGTTGATAACGGAACAAGAGTGTTTGAAGTTTATGAAAGAATCCATAGTGTTTCGCTTCAGGATTCCTAAAGTGGTGATATCGGACAACGGACGCCAATTCGTGGGATCAAAATTTGAAGGATTTCTGAAAGAGTTAGGGGTTCAGCACAGGAAGACTTCAGTGGCTCATCCACAGTCGAATGAGTAAGTTGAGGTGACAAACAGGACACTGCTGAACGGGATCAATCGCAGACTGGACGAAGCTAAAGGAAGATGGCCAAAGGAGCTGCTCAGTGTGCTATGGGCGTATCGGACCACACCGAGGACAACCATAGGGGATTCACGTTTTTGATTAGCCTATGGTACTGATGCCTTAGTCCCAGTCAAAATTGGATCTCCAAGTCTTCGGGTCAGTCAATTCAAAGAAATCTACAACGACGAAGGACTGAAGGCCAACCTAGATTTGTTAGAAGAAGTCAGAGAAGTGGCTTTGGTCAAACTGGCAGCTTATCAACGAAGAGTAGCTAAGCATTACAACAAGGGAGTCAAGCTTCACAGATTTGAAGTAGGGGACTTTGTCCTCAGAGAAGTCGAAGCATCTACGCCTCAGAACACGGGAAAGCTGATGCCGAACTGGAAAGGGCCGTATGAGGTGGTTGACGTACGAAAGCCAGGAACTTATCTATTAAAGGCATTAGATGGGTCCGAAATCAAGAATACTTGGCACGCTGGAAGGCTTCAGAAATATTTTCAGTAGAGATCGAGTCAGTTTGTCAGAAGTCCGTATATGGTTGTTCAAAATCAATAAAATTCACTTTTTCACGACTGATGTTCTTCCTATTTGGCACTAAGTTCACAACGAAGTAAGGAGGTATGGTCGGACTCGCTGGCCATTCGATGGCAGCCTATTTATTCGTTACCCCGTATGGTAGTCGAATCCTATGGTCCTTTTAATATTATTTTTACCAAGGGTGGTAAATCAATGGGCACCGAAGTAAGGAGGTATGGTCGGACTCGCTGGCTATTCGATGGCAGCCTATTTATTTATTACCCCGTGTGGTAGTCGAATCATATGGTCCTTTTAATATTGTTTCTACCAAGGGTAGTAAATCAATGGGCACCGAAGTAAGGAGGCATGGTAGGACTCGCTGGCCATTCGATGGCAGCCTATTTATTCGTTACCCCGTGTGGTAGTCGAATCTTATGGTCCTTTTAATATTGTTTTTACCAAGGGTGGTAAGTCAATGGGCACCGAAATAAGGAGGTATGGTTAGACTCGCTGGCCATTCGATGGCAGCCTATTTATTCGTTACCCCGTGTGGTAGTCGAATCCTATGGTCCTTTTAAAATGTCTCTACCCCGAGTGGTAAGCAAAATGTCCCTATATACTTGTTCTACCCCGAGTGGTAAACAAGATCTTGATGGTGCAAAGAGGATCAGCCGAATACACCTTACACATGACCGATCTCATACTTCGACAACGACAAATATACATCACTTTGTTTTATGCAAGTGTTGAGTTTGGTTCAGTTCATTTAATTCAGTCCATTTCATTCTTTAACTTAACTGTTATATGACTTATCTGATTCACTATCTAAGTTAAGTTCATACAAATTAATTGATGCTGAATAATTGACAAGAAAAGAATCAAAGCAGAAGTCATAATTAAACATAAATGGTGATTCATTGATAAATTCAAACATTCATCCATCTATTCAGTCCTAACATTAAACTATTACACAAAGTAAAAAAAAATTACTTGATAAAGTTCTTCAAAATAACCTCAAAAAAAAGACAGATAATTCTCACAAGTCATTAAAATGTCAAAAGAAAGTAGAAAGGACATTCAAGCACCGCCTTCACCATCGGAGTCGATCAGAGCTGGATCTAGCTGAGCAGCAGCCAATTTTTCCTTACCACGCTCCCGGCAATCTTCATATCCTTCGTAGTCTACTTTCAAAATTTCTGCACCAAGCTCGTCAGACGCACAATAGTCCACCTGTATCTGCTTATGCAGCTCTTTGGTCAAAGGAGGATCTCGTTCTTCAAGCACTTTGATCTTACTTCGAAGTTTACGGCGTTTCGCCCTATGTGTCTTCCTATCAACCCGAGCCTTCGTCTGAACTTCACCAAGTTATATTGACAGGTTTTGATTAGCTACAACAAGCTCCTCATTGGTGTTCTTCAATGCTTCGGTCTCTACAACAAACTTGACATTCATGTTGGCCAATTTCTATTCGCTGGCTTTCGACGTCTTTAGCTCTTCTCTGATCGAGCTCAGCACATCGTAGGTATCCCTTAAATCCCCCTTAGTTTGGGCCAATTCCCTCTGAAGGCCTTTATTGACATGAAGAGTGGCTTCATGCTCTCCTCTCTCTCGAGTCAAGGTAGCCTTCAACAGGTTGTTCTCCCTTCGCAAGGTCTCCTCATCGGATTCGACATTTATATGTCTGGGACGTAAACGTCCGAAGACTGCGTTTGCCTACACATATGCAACAGTATCCAGTCAATTTCAGATATTTAAATGAGAAAAGAAATATTTAACCAAGAAAACTGTAACTTACCTTTGCCAAATAGCTCATGCCTTCATCCAGAAAGTTCCTGTTTGTATGGTCATCGAATCGACGATTATCGGTTTCCTGGACAAATGCATCAAAGAGCCGGAAGGGAAAGTTGGCATTGAACCGAGGCCATAAAGTTGGTGCTCCAGTAGCCTTACTATGGAAATTTTGCGACGAAGGCCTTGCGGGGGAAGGCATAGGTTGATCACGAGGAGGAGAGGGAGATCGAGCTGGGGACGGGACGCTGTCAGAAGGTTGCTTTCTCTTTCGAGATGGTGTTACAGCGGGTTCAGTTCGCTCTTCCTCAGTAATGGTTCGAGTCTCCATTTGGGTTATTGGGGGGAGAACACTCGAAGAAGGTACCCTAAGCTCATCGGAGGTTAAGGGGGTAACTTGGGTTTTCAACTTCTTGATCCGAATAAGTTGCCTTCGATCACCTACAGGTAGATCTAACAGACTTTTTCGAACTGGCAGAGTCAAGTCGATAATTGGCGAAATTGGGCCGACGACTGGTGGCGTTGGATCGACAATTGGTGATATCGGATCAATAGCTGAGGGTGTTGGATTGACAGTTGGTTCAGTTTCAGAAAGGTCTTCGGAGTCAGATGGGATAAAAATTGGTCGAGGTCCTCGGGTGGCTCTTTTCTTTCGACGAGGTCGAAGGACTTCTTCCGGGATAATAGGTTCATCATCCGTGGGTGCTTGGGTTGGGGTTCAGTAATGTGAGTTTCAACAGTTGGTATCTTAGTGGGGATCTTGAACTTGGAAGAGGCTTCTGGATGTGGAGGGTCGGCATCGACCTCTGCAGTTTTTTCGGCTATGTTACCTTCGGAAGGGACTTCCTGTTGGGAGGATTCTGCAGTAACTTCTATGAACCTCCCAGCTAGAAAATCCTCCAACTCCTTCACCTCCGAAGACGATGGTTTGATCAAAGTTACTGCAGAAGATTAACAGTTTTACATCAAAATCGATACCACAACAATTTTCAATATATTGATAAAGTAAATCCATACTTACATTTGTGGTTGTATAACCACGCTTGCTTAGAAAGAAGTCCGTATTTCCACTCTTCCTTCGGGAAATTGTCGAATAGGTCTATCATTTCGGCCTCGCGTTCTTCGAAAATGTCTCCAAAATTGGCAGAAATCTTCTCGTCAGTGGCCCAAGTCGGTAAGGAGAAAATTTCAGGTCCCTTGACATAAAACCATTTTTCATGCCACCCCCTATTGCTCGAAGGAGTGTTCACCAACGAGCGTCTTTCAAATTTCTCTCCTGTCCTCGATGCCTGCTTACTTATAACTTTGAATCCTTTTTCGCGAGATTGACCGATTTTATAAACAGTAAAAAAGAAGTCAAGAGTGGGCTCGATTCTGACTTTATGACAGAACGCAATGAAGGCCAGAATGTGAATATAAGAATTTGGTGCTAATTGGGCAAACCCAACGCCAATGAACCCTAGAATGGTCATCAAAAACGGGTGTAAGGGGAACCTAATTCCTTTCTCGAGAATCGTCACTGAGACAGCCGTCCACCCTTCAGGCCTTTGATACATTCTTTCCTCAGACCTAGGAACTCTTACCAGATGAGTATCCGGAATATGACATCGATCTCGGAGCTTTCGTAATTCAATTTCGGTGATAGTAGATGCAGTATTCACATGGATAAACATCTCCTTGCTCATAAAGAATTCAGAAGGAGTGGGCTGGGGTTTCGGGAGTACTTTCTTCTTGTTAGGGGCAGCAGTTGGGGAATTGGAGCTCAAGGCCTCTACATGGGGGTTAGATTGAACAGTTGTGAGAAGGATTGCTTTGATTGGAGAAGTATGGTTTTTATTAATGACCACCATTGTTGACGATTTGCAGGGAAGACAAGAAAAGCTCTGGAAGGAAGAAGGGAGTTTGAGGGTCTGAAATTCAAATTGGCAGGTAAAACTGTCAAAATTGGTAAAGTTTACTTTTTATACTGACAGTTACACGAATTACAAAGGCGGCACATTTAATTTCTGGCAATGATAAAAATTCGAATGGGGAGCATCCGGGTTAATCCTTAGATATTTTATCAGATTGGGCCTCTCGTTTGGACTTCCGATTTTCAGACCATCTTTTTTAAATTTAATCCTTAACTGTTTGGGCCTTTTACGTTGGACATCCGGACATCCTTTGCTTTATCTTATGGACCAAATCGGGTATGTCTTAGTTACCCCTCATCATGGACCATTTATAGTTTTCTATTAAAAAATTCTGTTTAATAAAAAACTAAGGGGCAATGTTGGGTCATGATATTTCTCATATTGGGCCTTATGGATTGGGCTTAATTATCCAATTAGTCTATTGGGTCTCCTCTATTGGGTCTTGAAGATTGGGCCTAATTTTCACATTATATCTCCTTAATATTGGGCCGGGTCAATGGATTGGTCCATTAGATCTTTTAATATCTAAGTCTTTGACTTGCAATGATGAAAGGAGGTGACTATTGACCAAAAGTCTTAATTTCATTAATGTGGATGGGATTTTATCCAGCCGGCGGCATGCACAGTGGGGAAAAGGTAACAACCTGCACACATCTGACTGAGACCATAGAGGAGTGAGGGGGGGCTGTGTCAGATTAGGGTTGGTGGAACAAAAAACTGAGCATGAGAGTATAGCCTAGCAAGGGAGTCTCCTAACAGGAGTTACGCATACACACAACCCATAATTTTTTATCTCTCTAGAGACACTAGATATTTTATCCTCCATTGTTAAACCTTGAACGGCCTGTATTGACTCTCACGCCTGAGCTATCTCCCGACGGTCCAGCTGTCAAGCTTTTGGTGTTGACTGTGTTTACTGTGTAGGATTACGGCGTCTTACGTGATTGGGACGTCACCGAAGATCTTGGCGTTAACAGAGCTCTAAAAGGATAGAGTCTTGTACTTGCTGAATTGTAGGACTTTCGGACCATCTTTTCACCAGATGGTAAGACATTTTTCTCTGCTTATGAAACTGTATATTGTACAGGAGCATAAAGAGCTTGCAATGGAAGCTATAAGAAAATCTCTTGTGCTGCTGAAGAATGGTAAATCTGCAAACGAGCCTTTATTTCCCCTTCCTAAAAAGGTACTAAAACTACTTTTAGCTGGAAGTCATGCCAACAATATTGGATATCAGTGTGGCTGGTTTACAATAGAATGGCAGGGACTTGGTGGCAATATCACAATCGGTAAATTTACTACCATCACCCCTTGACTATATGCTTTTGGTTCTCCTACATTAATTTCAGACACACACCTTGATAACTCTTAAACATGACAATGATATTATGAAGTAGAACATGTACTATTTTATTTTGTCCTTCTGTTTTTGTGGGACTTTGCTAGAACAAAAATCCTATTTGTTTCTAGTTTTTTAAATAATTTTTTTTTCACTTTTTTATTGATGTAAATCTTTCTTTTGTTGCATGATGTAATGCTATAATACACATATATTATTAATCATTGCTTTCTTGGGTGCTGTTTGTGATTATTACAGTACGTTTGATTAATTAAAGCATTCACATTTGTCCTCATTTCTATTTAATTATGTGTTTCTCTCATTACTCATCACTAGTTTTCAATAATTTTATACTACTAGAGCTTAATGACTCTGGATATTGTTTTAATCTTCAATTTTTTCCCTTGAATAAATTACAAAATACCTATAAAATGGTCTAATTGCCTTGTTTTCGGTATTAGGAATTTTTTTCTAATATAAGTAATGTGTGTTCACATTTACAGTATGTTTAGATGGAACATTTCCTAGTTATCATTTGCATCGCGGGTATGGATCAGGAGCAAATAGTTGGCTCATTCAACTGGAGGTTTGTGACTTTTATATTGTTATTTTTTTCGAAGTCCAGAACAGGACTAAATTTTTTCTTCATTCTTTCTTTATGGTTGATGTATTATTATTGCTTAATTCAAGTTGTACACATTTATCCACATTGTCCTATTTGATGTGTATGTCAGCCAACTTGCTTAAATAATCATAAATGTAACATATTTTTGTCAATCAATGCACATGAATTAAAAAAAAACACAAATCTGCCTTTTCTTCTTCTTTTTTCCCCTTCTCCTTTCGTTTGCGTTGTATCAATCATTATTTGGAGCTCATTATTCTAATAAGTTTAATAAGGAAAAAGTAAAAGACCATTTCTCCGCTAAATTAGCAAGTATCCCTTCATCCCATTTTTTATGCCTTATTTTCCATTTTGTGATTATTTTCTAAAATGTTTGCTAGTTTTGCAAAGCCAGTGCAATTTTAATTAGGGTAGAACATGTCACCTTTTTATAAACTTTAAACTTATAGTTAAGGGTATTTATGGTATAATTTGATCATTCTATGTATTACTAGTATTAGGACATAAAGTGGGGGTGAGGAGTCCTACCAAAAGTGTTGCTTAAAGTGCAGGAACATTACCAGAGTACGGTAACAAAAGTTATTTATGGACTTGCACATTCTTTCCTCGTACCTTTAATTGTTGGGACAATAAGATCAGTTTAGAAGATAACAATCACAAACTTGCATTGATAATGACAAAGAAGGTAAAGTAGCATATATTGATCATATTCTAGGAGTTACTACCTAATTCATGCGTATTATAATTAATTTTGTATAAGATGCTAAGGTGGTTCAGGATTAAAGTTATATTGTTACTGTAATGCTAAGTACTAATAATTGTTAGGTTAATGTAATACTGAAAAAGTGTTGTAATTCTAATTTTGATTTATGATGTGAGAGTTTGATAGAAAGTAACCCAATACGCATACAACAAACATACATCTACTACATTAAACAATTTATACTAACTTATTCTTCTTATTATCTGAGGGAGTAGAAAACTTGGAACAATCCATAGTAGCAAAATAAGAAAAGCACAAATTCTTCAAAACATTCAAGATGTTTTAGGTAGCAAGAATTGGATTTGGTTTGAACTTCCATAATTTTTGCAAAATACTAAATCTTACATTATAACCTAATTTGGTTTTTTTGATTTGCAGATAGAGTTTTTTCTGGAAGGTCAATAACCACAAGGTTGAAGGTTTTAGTTAAGCATTTTCTTAGGATATGGATTTCAGAATTTCAGCTTTTTAGATTATATAATTTTGTTTTGTGGTACTTAGATTATTTAAGCAACTGTTTATTGCCTAGCTAGTTGGGTATTTTGTTGAATCAGTGAATCTACTATTTTTTTTATAAGATAATTACTTTTTTATTTTAAATGTTTATTGTCTTTTGTCTCTTATATTACATACAGGTGTAAAGTTGATTTAAAAAGCTCAATAAATGTATTATATTTTTTTATAAAAAATTGTTAATATAACAATACATTTTGAATGTCAAACAACTTAATATGACCACCACATCATCACGATTTATAATCATTTATTGACAAATAATATTTAGTCAATGAAAATTAAAATTTAGTGACGAATAATATTAACTCTTTAGAATTAATAGTATTGTCATTATATATATTTATTTAGTTATGACAATTGATCTTGTCACTAATATTAGCTATTTGGTGACAAGTTATGCCGTCACTATTATATATTCATTTAATGATGACCTTTAATTTTGTAATTATTAATAGTTCTTTATGTGACGAGTCCTATCATCAACATAAGTATTCAATTAGTGACAGAGAAAAATGTGTCATAGAAAGTAACTCTTTGGTGACAAACTATATCGTCACTATTATATATTCATTTAGTCACAACAACTAATTTTGTCACTATTAGTAACTCTTTTTGTGACGAGATGTATCGTCACCATAAGTATTCAATTAGTAACATTGAAAAATGTATCCCAAAAAATAACTCTTTGGTGACAAATTATTTTGTAATATTATTTAAAATATGAAATGACAACGACATAATTGTCATGTTAAATATATTATTAGGTGATGAATTGTTCTGTCGTCATTTATATTCTTATTTTTGGTGACGATAAACACAATAACATAACGAAAGAATAATGATAAATATGACAATATTGTCGTCATTAAAATTAGATTATTTAAATAAAGTAACATATTTTCGTCACTAAAATAATATCATTTAATGACGAAAAAAGATTTTCGCCATTTAATGCACCAAGTTTTGATGACGAAACATAATATAGAGTGACGAAAGTTTCATTCAAATAGTGACGCTCTTAACGTCACTAAAAGTAATTAATTATAGTGACAATGATGTAGATCGTCACCATAAGTTAAAATATTTAGTGACGACATCAAATATTGTCAAATAAACCTAATACCACGCTCATACGGTGACAATCTCTGTGACGATTAACACTCGTCATCAAATGTTTTAGTGACGAAAAATGAATTTTATGTGACAAATATTAGTGTCATTTTTTGTGTAATTTCTTGTAGTGACTATATAATATAGTTGTATTCCATATATTTTATATATTTAATTATGGCACACTTGTACATAGTAGTCAATACAATCTTATTATATTAATAATTTACTTATTTGTTTTATGTCGAATAGATAAGTTATTCATCTTATTAACAATAATATTAATTAATTCATTCCTCATTGATTAATGTAATCATTAATCTCTATAAAAATTAATATTAATTGTTCACATAATAATTCTTTCATCGATTAATATCAATAATAAAGTACTTTTATCCTATGATTTATTATATCACACATATAACAAAGCGTTCCATTTTATTTCTACAATAGAAAACTGATCTGTCTCAGATTGACCACAGGAGCAGCTGCGCCAGTTTGTACTACTGGGAGGGCGCAGCTGCGCCGGACCCTGGCAGTGCCAAACTGGTTTAGCTTCAAGTCATCTTCAACTTCTATCGTCATACTAGTTTTACATGACATGAATTAACGTCCACATGAGTGATATTGCTAATCTAAGAGTGTATTCATTCCTTATATGGAATCACACAATCATACATAATTAACCTTCCTAGTTCTATTTTAACTCGCTTAGTGAATTTCCTCATTCCACATTATGCCACACAAGGCACTTCACAAATGCTCATCATAATCTCACGCTTCTTAATTCGTATTAATCCAATGTGAATCAATTTAATTACTCAATATACAAAACATTAACATTTATATTCAAATAAATATTTATTTCCATTACTATATTCATTTAATAAGATGCGAATTCTTAGAAAGCTTAAAATTAAAATAGTTCCCAATCGTTGGATTACTAAATTCAGGATAAGTGAATTCAGATAGATTTGTACATACGTTGCTTGGTCATTGGATGAGGATGATTGATCTCGTGATCATTTGTGTGGAGACACTAAAGCAAGTATGTAGGTGCTTATTAGATAATAAGTTCACTGAACGTGACTCGCTAAGGAATACCTAATGGGGTTTTACTTGCATGTCAATAGGAATTCCTATAGTGATAGTAGTACAAGTGATCCTTGGACTTGGGATCATCATAGTATCTTGTGTATGATGAATTATACTTTGACTTTTTCCTTAAGACCCTTAGGGTATATCAAAGGGTATATTTGGGTATAATAAGTTATACATGGAGATAATATATAATCAATAAAGAATCTACAGCTTCTAGTAAAAGAAGAGAAACGTCTTATGTGATTCGATAAATGACAACTCAGTAGTCCTTGGCCAAAGTAGAATGAAATTAGAAAGGAGTTTCTAATTTTCATTATTTGGAGTTGTGCATTTAAGAGTCGAAATACATATAATTAAATAAAATAAGACTTGACAGTAATTTCATGTCTTATATTTAATTGGGACATTGTATGGTAACTATTTACTCAAAAGTTCTTTTATGATTAATGTTAAAATCTATATTTTCTGAAAAGTCGTTAATCGCTATGGAGGCTTATCCCTATTGTAGAATAAATATTATTTATTTAAATAAATTAATAGTTTAATTTATTTATTTAAATAAGATTAGAATTGTTCTAATTGATTTATTCATAACCGGTTTAATATGGAGAACCTAAAGGGTCACACCATAAAAGGAAGAATAATTATTTAAGAAGTTAATGGCATAAACGTAATAATGTGTTAAATGTATTTAATTTAATCTATGGTGATAGAATAAATTAAATAGCTTAATATTTATTATTTAATAGTTTGAAAATATTAAATATATAAATTAATAAGAGGAGTCTTATTAATATTATTACAATTATTATTATTTTAATTTCTAAAGAGTTGGAAATTAATTTAATATAAGTAATCTCATTTATTCCTAATAAGATTAGGAGGCTAATTAATTAAAAAGTTTAATTAATTATTCCTAATAAGATTAGGAGCCTAATTAATTAAAGGAGTTTAATTAATTAAAATAAAACTCAATTCCTTAATTATTATGGAGAGTTGCCTACATCTATAAATAAGAGGAGTCTTATTATGAGTGGGGGTTGGTTGACACTTTCAAAACACGTGAATATAAAATTCCAATAGTTGGAAGAGTACACCATTTTCTATGAGAGAGAGAAAAACTAAGATTTTGTCAAATACCCTTCTTCTTGAATATTTCTTCTTCCTTGGTGGATCACCTCTAGAGGTCAAACACTTAGGTGGCTAACATTGATCAAAGGAAGGAACCAAACCCGGTAGATTCAAGTTGAATGCAAAAAGAATTTAGAGGTGAACTTGTACCTAAGGAAACTCGAATCTTCAAGGGTATAATTCTTGTTCTTCAACTTTTCGTTTAATTAATAATTATGCATAAAGGATGATCCGGGTATATGGTTTGTAAAATTTTAAAACTCTAATTTTTCATGCTTCCGCTTATTTTGTGCAATCATGAATCTTACAAACCTAACATTGGCATCAGAGCCAAACCTTTATGGGAATTATTAATTGTTCAGATTCGATATGTGTGTTGATATGTGTTTAGAACAATTTAATTGATCATAATTTGTTGTATGAAATTAAAGTTAAAAAAATATTAGATTTCGGTAATCCCAATTTTTTTTTCTTCGGAGACCGTGGATTTTTTTTTTCAAAAGCTGATCTGATCATACTGGTATCACGCGAATCACGTTAAGATTATATATATATATATATATATATATATATATATATATATATATATATATATATATATATAATATTCTTAATTATTTTATAATTAAAATAAAAGGTTTATTTTAATCTTAAAATTAAATTTCATGTTAACTAATTAGAGTTGGAATTGGATTCTATGATAACTAATTAGGGTTAAAATTGACTTCCATGTTTCCTTAAAATAAAAGAGTTTATTTAGATATGGAATAAGATTTCATATTATTCAAAATAAAGGAGTTTATTTGTGAATAGGAAAGAGAATTCGTGTTTCCTTAAATAAAGAAGTTTATTTAGATATGGAATAAGATTTCATATTATTCAAAATAAAGGAGTTTATTTGTGAATAGGAAAAAAAATCCGTGTTTTCATAAAAAAAGTGTTTATTTAGATATGTAATAAGATTTCATATTATCCAAAATTAAAGAGTTTATTTTGACTTGGAATTGGATTCCATAATTAATTAAAATAAATGAGTTTATTTTGATTAAAGAATTTGATTAAAATAAAATAGTTTATTTTATTCAAAAATTGGATAAATTAAAATAAATGCAGTTTATTTTGATTTAAATTTGGGTTAAAATAAAGGAGTTTATTTTGATTCAAAATTAGATTTTATGTTAACTAAATTTTCCCATTAAATGACATCAATATATATATTGAATGTTTATTATTCATGAGATGAATTTATCTATTAATGCATATGTATATGTGTATGAAAATAAATGGATTTGATTATGGACTATTAATCAATGTGATTGAATTTTATTTTAGTTGGATGCATGAATATATGGGTTTTATTAAATGGGATCTGTGTACCTCGTCTTCTCTAATTTTTTCTTAATATAAATTCTATCTCCCTCCTATATACTTTCCCTTGACTGCTGATCAAGGTTTCTATTTATTTTAAAATAGTTTTGTAATATGAATAATTAGAATTAATTTTGAAGAATTAGAGATCAAGAAGTAAAGACCGTTTGAAGACCCGTTTGTAATGGAGCCCGGGTTTAAATATAATAGTTATATTTAAATTTAATTCTTGCACCCTAGGTTTGACCTCTTGGTTCACTTGATGGCTCTAGTGAACCAAACTAGAATAAAGTCCATAATCAATTCGGGTAGAATATAGTATTATATATGTACACGCTTATACTATATATGTGTGTGTGTGTATGTGTGTGAGTGTGTGAGTGTGTGTGTGTGTGTGTGTGTGTGTGCATGCGGGCTAAACAAGATGAGACAAATTAATAACAAACCCCTCAAATATTGTATATTAAGTTGTAACGTTCAAAGATATCTCGAATATTGAACGTCGCCTTCTAGCATGATAGAAACAATAGAGTATTGAATATTTAATATGAGTTTGTTATGCACACACAAGGAAAGTATTAAATATTTAAGATATTTTTATTACATATGATGTTTGTAAAGAATTGAACATTACTGTTTTGTTGTGCACACACAAGGGCTATAGTTTTCTCTTCACTTATATAAAAATATTGGGTTTGACTTAACTTAAATCATTTTAGTTCGGATGTGCACACACTTGACCATTATGATTTAAGAGGCAAAATACAAGAAGTTGCATAGTTGATGTAATTAACAAGAATTGTCTACCTATTTATTTATATATAATTTGTTATGCACACACAAGGCTATATACATTTGAAATGGAATCCTTATTCTCACTAGCATATCTTTAATTAGATATCGCCGAACTATATAAATTGAGGGTAATATAGTTTGATGAAATTAGTGGGAGATACCAATTTAAAATAAGAACTAAATTATTTTGGTAATTAATAAAAGAATATATGCTAAAATGTTATTAATTATAAATTCATTTACAGAATTTTACAATGTCTAAAATTATTATCACTGCGCAGCATATTAGATGCTAAATTAACCGGAACGAATTAAACGAATTAGTTAAGAAATTTAAGAATAGTTCTCACAGATGAAAAGCTATCTTATATCCTTAATACGCCTATCCCTGCAATGGTTGCAGACAATTCCTCTGAGGAAGAGATTGCTACTTTTAGAAAGTGGCAAGATGATGCATAGTTGGCTCAATGCATCATTCTCACATCCATGAGTAACGTGCTTCAGCGTCAGCTTGAAACTATGGATGCTCCTACTATATTCCTGCACATCAAGTAGTTTATGGTGAGAAAAGTAGGACTGATAGATATCAGATATCTAAGGAGCTCTTCCGATTTAGAATGACCGATGACACTACAATACAGACAAAAGTCCATTATCAATTTGATTGAATAATTAGGACAAAGGGTTTTGTCATGGACAGAGAGTTGAGCTAAGATTTGATCTTGCACTCACTCCGGACTCCTTTCATAATTGGTGTGAATTTTTCATATGAACAAGCTAGATATCAGCTGCGCTGATTTGCTTAACATGTTGAAAAATGTTGAGAGTCACTTTCCAACCATGAAAGACCAAGTCTTATCGGTAGAGGCCAAAGGATCTTCTAAAAAGAAGAACGATTCTAAGAAGGTAAATAGAAAAGGCAAAAACAAAGGATAATAAAAATAAAACTGATACGGATAGCAAAGGAGTTTGCTTCCACTGCAATAAGCCTGGACACTTGAAAGAAACTGCAAGAAGCATCTTGCAGATGTTAACCAGAAGAAGCTTAGTCAAGTTTTGGTTACAAATATAGTTTTTGTTCATGATTGAAATAAATTTTTCTTTAAGTCAAGGTTCTACTTGAGTATTGGATACCGGATTTGGTTATCATAAATATAGATTTATGAAGGGACCAAGCAGAAGTAGAAAACTAAACAAGAGATAAGTAATCTTTTGTGTGAAAATGAAGCAAAGGTTGCTGCATTAGCCATAGGAACTTGTTGTTTAGAATTGTCTACGGGAAAGTCTATTAAGTCAATAAGTTATTATTGTATTTGAGTTCTCGTTAGAAATATTATTTCTATTTTGTTGTTGGACAATAAAATTTTTGGTATTATATTTTAGAAGAAATGTTGTTCTATTTATAATAATAATATTTTTATAGAACTGGAATATTACTTAATGGATTTTGTGTAGTTGACTTACATGAAAAATTATTTTGCAAATTGAACAAACTAGTATAAGAAAAGGAGATGATCATTCAAAGAGTTGAATGTTTGTATTTGATGAAATACAAGTATGAATTATTTAAAAGGTTCAAAGAATTCAAAAGTGAAACTAATTTGAAAAGTATTAAGATTCTTTGATTAGATCGATGAAGGAATCTTGTGCAATAAGTTTTTAGATCATCTTAAATGATTTTCTCACAACGAACGTCTCCTGATACGCAATAATTAATTGATGTATCTAAAAGAAAAAATCGTACCTTGGTGCGGTCCATAATGATTTTACCGATATTCCAGTATCTTTCTGGGGTAATGTCCTAGAAATGGCTGTAAATCTAGGAAAAGGTAACCTCAAAATTCGGCCACAAGACTTCATAAAAGTTATGGATAGGAAAGATTCCTAATTTTAAGTATGTTAAGATAAGGGGTTGTCCAACTTATGTGAAAAGGTTACAAAGGATAAGCTTGGGACAAGATTTGATAAGTACAGATTTGTGGGACATCCTAAAATAAGTTCAGGGTATATGTTCTATAATCCTACTTAGCAAAAGGTGTTTATTGCAAAACATGCTACCTTCTAAGATAAAGGTGTTTATCATTGAAGGGGCTAGTGGGAGGATAATAGAATCTTGAAGAGTTCAAGAACCACAAAATACTATAAGTCAAATAAGATGAACTTGTAGATAGACCTATTGTACCACAACCAAATCGTAAATCTGGTATAGTAGCGAAGATACCTGGGAGGTATGGATTCATCATGGATGATGATGATGAGGTACGTATCATAGAAGATGATGATCCAGTTACATATGATGAGGTAAGAGTTGTAGACACTCAGAGAAATGGATTGAAGCAAGCTTCTCAAAAATGGAACATTCGTTTTGATGAAACAATCAAAAGAGTTTGATTTTATCAAAAACAAGAATGAACCTAGTGTGTACAAAAGGGTCAGTGGGTGCATCGTGACATTCCTAGTATTATATATTGATATACTACGGATAAGGAATGACATGCCAATACTAGAATCAGTAAAGATAAAGTTGTCGAAACATTCCTCCATGAATGATTTGGGAAGAGTATCGTAATTGGGGAAACAAATCTATATAGATAAATTTAAGAGGATGCTCGACTTAACCCAAGGAACATATATTCATTTGATGCTAAAGTCGTTTAGCATGAAAAACTCTAAGAGATGTCTCATGTTGATGAATAATGGAGTGTATCTCTCTTAATAGTCCCCATAGTCTCTTGAAAAGAGAGATCGCATGAGTGACAATCATGTATATAATGAAATATACAAGACCTGATGTTGATCAGTCATATTCTGGAGAAGATCACTGTAAGACAGTGAAAAATATCTTAAAGTACTTAACCAACACTAAAGATGTGATTAAAATTTATGGTGGGTCTAGATTAAAACTAGAGGGCTTAACAGACTCAAGTTTTTCAAACAGACCAAGACGACAGAGAATTCACTTTATGGTAAAGGGTTACCTTAAACAGTGGTGCAGTGAATTGGAAAGATTTCAAACAGCAAAGAGTTATTGGATTAGTGATAAAGATAATGTATATAGCTATAAATGAAGCTGCAAGTTGATTGTTTGGATGAAAAGTTTATTGCAGAACTAGGAATAGTTCTTAAGTCTCATCTTGGATCTAAACATGTGTTGTGGCACTTTTATTTGATTATAGGAATCATTGGTAGTACAAGTGATCCTTGGACTTGAGATCATCATAGTTTCTTGTGTATGATGAATTATACTTTGACTTATTCCTTAAGACCCTTAGGGTATATCAAAGGGTATACTTGGGTATAATAAGTTATACATGGAGATAATGTATGATCAATAAAGAATCTACCACTTCTAGTAAAAGAAAAGAAATGTCATATGTGATTCGATAAATGACAACTCAGTAGTCCTTGGCTAAGGCAGATTGAAATTAGAAATGAGTTTCTAATTTATATTATTTGGAGTTGTGCATTTAAGAGTCAAAATACATATAATTAAATAAAATAAGACTTGACAGTAATTCCATGTCTTATATTTAATTGGGACATTGTATGGTGAATGGATTGAATTATACGGTAACTATTTACTCAAAGGTTCTTTTATGATTAATGTTGAAATCTATATTATCTAGAAAGTCGTTAATCGCTAGGGAGACTTATCCCTATTGTAGATTAAATATTTTTTATTTAAATAAATTAATAGTTTAATTTATTTATTTGAAGAAGATTAGAATTGTTCTAATTGATTTATTCACAGTCGGTTTAATATGGAAAACCTCCATAAAAGGAAAAATAATTATTTAAGAAGTTAATGGCATAATCGTAATAATATGTTAAGTGTATTTAATTTAATCTATGGTGATAGAATAAATTAAATAGTTTAATATTTATTATTTAATATTTTGGAAATATTAAATATAAAAATTAATAAGAGGAGTCTTATTAATATTATTATAATTATTATTATTTTAATTTCTAAAGAGTTAGAAATTAATTTAATATAAGTACTCTTATTTATTCCTAATAAGATTATGAGGCTAATTAATTAAAAAGTTTAATTAATTATTCCTATTAAGATTAGGAACCTAATTAATTAAAGGAGTTTAATTAATTAAAATAAAACTTAATTTCTTAATTGTTAAGGAGGGTAGTTGCCTACATCTATAAATAAGAGTAGTCTTATTATGGGTGGGGGTTGGTTGACTATTTTAAAACACGTGAATACGTAATTTCAATAGTTGGGAGAGTACACCCATTTCTATGAGAGATAGAAAAACTAAGGTTTTGCCAAATATTCTTCTTCTTGAATATTTCTTCTTCATTGATGGATCACCTCTAAAGGTCAAACACTTGGGTGGCTAACATTGATCAAAGGAAGGAACCAAACCTGGTGGATTCAAGTTGAACGTGAAATGGATTTGGAGGTGAACTTGTACTTGAGGAAGCTCGAATCTTCAAGGGTATAATTCTTGTTCTTCATCTTTTCGTTTAATTAATAATTGTGCATAAAGGATGATCCGGGTATATGGATTGTAAAATTTTAAAAATCTAATTTTTCACGCTTCCGCTTATTTTATTCAATTTGATTGCGTCCATGAATCTTACAAACCTAACAGGTACTGTTCCTCTTATGCTAGGAACCACACCAAGTTCAGTTATGAACTTCTTCATCAAAACAGCTTCCTTTGCAGCTTCACTTGTAGCTATGTACTCTACCTCTGTCACTAAATCAGCAATTAGGAGAGATAAAATTAGGGTTATCCACCCAAGGTTCTCTTCTTCAATCAATATTCTCTTGGTGGATCACCTCTTGGGCGTTGCACACTTGGATAGCGAACGTTTGATCCAAGGAATGGGAGAAGTGTGAAGGAGAAAAGGATTAGACTTGAAGATCACATCAAGGAGTTGATCATCTTCTTAAGGTATATCTTTTATCCTTCCTCAATTAATGATATTGCATAAGGTGATTCATGGGATTGCAGTAAATTTTTGAATTCTTATCATGTCGTGGTTCTGATGCATTACAATATTATTGTATACTTTAATCTATATAGTTTCTACAAACCAATAATATCTCTAACTATATTTCACACATCCATTTCAGAAAACCAACATTATTCATACCTCCTCTGAATGAGCTCGTAATATGTATCATCCTACTTGGACCAATCCTAGCACATTATTAAGGGTATTAAGGGTTTCAATCAAATCCCTAGCAACTCCTGAAATATTTTGTGTGTTTGAATTGTGAGACTTTACTTGGGGACAAAAATTCATGATTGTGATTCAGTTCAAGAGTAGACACAAAACCAATTATCTTTACTCTTACCAGGCAGAATATAAAATTTTACTCTACATTCTATTCTATTAGTAGAACCCCTCCTCCTCTTTCCCTTAATATTATTATCTTCATCATTAGTGACAACCTCATTTTTCTTAATAACCATATCCAGCTTTACGACACTGATACAATCTAGAATAAAAATCTTCAGAATTCACATGTTTTATGCTAATTTTTATTCTTACTTCAAATCCAACACGTTTCGCATAACTTCTATAAAAAATTTCAACATCTACCATCGTATCAAAAATTTGACCAATATACGGAATGACATTATCAACTAAACTTGTTACATCATTATTATTATTCTATTTTTCCTTAGTACTTGAAATTGAATAAAATGATTCTTTAGCAAACAAATCCAAAACAATACAAAATTAATGAATCAGTTGTAAAAATTAAATTACAGATTATCGATTTTTGCTGATGTTTATCTTCTGGTATGCTTGCTACTGGCTATGCTCTCTCAATCGTACGTATGAGTAGATGAGAAAGGAAGAAATAAAACTGATCTAGTATACTCTTTCAAGTTGATTGAAACATTTACGATAAAAGAGACGAGAATAGTTATTCACAATTAAGGTAATCAGATATGTTTTTCCGTCCATCCGCAGTTTAGTTCTATGAACAGGTAAAATTCTATTTTTACAATTCGCAATTTAATACTACGAATTAGGACACAAACAAAAAAAAATCAACTTAAAGCTATAAATTTTCCATTATGTCATTTTTTGCATATTCATGCTATCTAGGCCAATGAGAAACATGCACGTACTATAAAAAATAGTCTTTTGTGATGCCTCAAATCCTTCATAGAAATTCAAAAAATTAGCATAAATGATTTTTGTGATGACTTTAGTCGTCACGAATGTCATGCATCTTGTATACCCCTGATGAGTGCATATTATTTATTTATTTTGATTCCTTTATGTTTAGTTTTATTCCATCTTTCATGTGTATATGAGCTTATTAATGTGTTTAATGATTTCAGGAAGAATTGGAGCTGAAATGAGGGAAAATAAAAAATTGTAGGGTTTTTAGCTTTAAGTTGGATGCATGGTCTTGGCTTGGGACTTAGAGTTTATTTTAGAGTTCTTCCTTAGCTTTTCGGAACATTTTAAATCGTCCCAATCAGAGTTCATACGAAAAATTTATGATCTTTTTACCAGACGGAAGTTGAACCTCAAAGTTTGGAAGTTGGAATTTGCACAGAAGCCACTTGGAGCCTGATTTCGACCTTGATACATCCAGAATCTGTCAAATCTCAAAGAATGAAAGTTGTAAATCTCGTCGATTTCTTCGTTTTGATATATAACAGGCCCCGTAACTCCTTTCGGATCAAAAGTTATGATCGTTTTACCAAAGGACGTCGCAGCAAAAAATGGAAATTTGCCCCAGCAAAATTGAGCGTGAAAATTAAAAAATCTTGGATTTTTGAAAAGTTTCTAAATGCAGATTTTGGCAGATTTTAGCATGGAATGGGATTATTATTTCTATTAACTTTAGGATTTACTTTATACTAAGATTTATATCCAAATTAGATTCTATTTCTTTATGGAAACTAGTTATGATTTGTAATTCCTTTTAGAATTTAGATTTCTACTTCCCATAGGATTTAGGACTTTGTCTAGCACTATAAATAGATAATGATAGTCAGGGTTTTATTCATTCAATTATCTACTATATTCTCTCATCTACAATATTGGAGAATTGAATACATGAGCTAAGTTCTTTTTATTCAGTTCTAAGGAATGTTGAACCTTATTTATAATTAATGGTTAATTGAGTACTCATTATTTATTCCTTCTCACATGAAATTCATTCTTGATAATCTGATTTAATTTATGAATGCTATTTGGTTTAACTGATTTGATTTCTGCATGATTGAGTTGGTTAACGAATATCATATGCTAGATCAAGGAATAATATTACGTGTAATTGATATTGTTTCTAATCGCAAGTATTAATTAGTAATACCTGATTATGGACAAGCTTTAGAGTATTGCTATGATTATCAGAAGACAAGTTAAATAATCCGAGCTTATGTGTTTGTTGCTTGGTATAGTCTAATTCCCTAGTTCTTAATGTTGATGTTATATTAAATCTAGAGAGCTTGTTCTAGGTTATATAACTGTTAAAATCTTATGAAGAGCTTATTTCATTGAGTGACAATCTAAGGGGAGTTTCGGGTAGCGGAGCTTGTTGTTACCTAGGGCTATTAATTTCATTGAAGGGTAAATAATGTTACACTTAATTAATCTATTATTGTAAAAAGGTGATACTGAACTGAAGAATTGAAGCTTTTTATTCATTGTTTATTCTTATTAGTTTATTCTTGTTAATTTATTTATTTAATTCAAAATCTCCTTTTCAGTAGAAATCATAGGATAACTATAAAACAAATCTCTCTCTGTGGGATCGATCCTTGCTTACTACTGTGCTAATTGTTTGAATTTATAAAGTGAAAGTGAGGTTAATTTAGGAGTGTAAACGACAGCTCTCAAATTTTGGCGACGTTGCTGGGGAGTGTTCTTTGTTTTCGTTTATTTTTATTATTTTCTTTTTGTTTTTATTTTATGACTCAATCCTCTAACTTTGTTGACTTAAATTTTGATCAATAGATAGAGAAAACTGTAGATACAAAAGAAACTCTTGTTCCATCACTTGAAGTGGAAGAGATGGCGGTGCCACACAATAACAGAACTTTGAAAGAACTGGCTACTCCTGATCTAACTCAACCATCTTTTTGTATTGAGTATCCTACTTTAGATGTTGCTTTTGAACTTAACTCTAGACTAATTCATCTTTTGCCTACTTTTCGTGGTCTTACAGGTGAAAATCCATATAAGCATCTAAAGGAGTTCCATGTGGTGTGTTCCACGATAAAAGCACAAGGAGTGGCAGAGGAGCTGATCAAGCTTAGACTTTTTCCATTCTCATTAGCAGATTTGGCTAAAGACTGGTTATACTATCTACCTTCAGGATTAATACGATCATGGACTGATATCCAAAGGTTATTCTTGGAGAGGTATTTTCCTGCATCAGGAGTTGCCAATGTAAAAAAGGAGATATGTGGAATCAGGCAGTTCAATAGAGAGAATCTCTATGAGTATTGGGAAAGGTTCAAGAAGTTGTGTTCCAGCTGTCCACCTCACGGAATTGATGACTATCACTTGATCCAGTACTTCTATGAAGGGTTACTACTAGGGGTGCTCAAAAAATTTGATTTTTTCAGTTTTTTACTGAACCGGTTGAAACCGGTACCGGCGGTACCGGTTTTTTTTTGTTTTGATTTTTTCGGTACCGATTTTTCTTTTTTCTATACTTTTCGGTAGCGGTAATGAAAATTTTGAGTTCGGTAAATACCGAAAAACTAAAATTAAAAAAAAAACCAAAAAGTTGAATTATGTAATTATAGGTGATTGTGTGGTATGAGATTTTTCTTCAGCATTTGTTAATAAATTCAAATTTCGTGCTCCGCCAAAGTGCTTCAGCTAAAAGCAACGAAGCTAAAATGTAAAGACACCATATTATATATATATATATATATATATATATATATATATATATATATATATATATATATATATATATATATATATATATATATATATATATATAATCACCTAAAGTTAACTAATTAATTAAGTACCCATCATATATAATCTCACCATTAAATTAAACTAATTATCCTTAAATAGTTTGCTCCATAAATAGCTACAGACATTTACATATATAGCGGTAATTATCATTAATTATATTATACTTAAATGCAACTATCACTTAACATTTACATATTGTACTGAAGTGAAAGCAATTCTAAGAATAATCATTTATTAAAATAATCGAATTTCAAACTACAATTACTATTTACTACAACTATGATAGTTAAATACTCTTAGACTAACAATTGTAATTAGTATTTGTAAGAATGTAATTTACTAGTCTCATTTCTTAGTTTTAAAAAATTTGTTAATATAAAAAAAATTATTTAATTATTGCGGTATAATCGAAAACCGAACCGAAAAAATCGGTACCGACTTTGTACCGAACCGGTACCGAAACTGGTTATTCGGTACCGATACCGATTCTTGATTTTCTAGGTTTTTTGGTATCAGTTCGGTTTTTTTCGGTACCGATTCTGTTTTTTACCGATGAGCACCCCTAGTTGCTACCAATGGAAAGAAGTATGATCGATGCGGCTAGTGGAGGAGCACTGGTAGACAGAACTCCAGATGCTGAAAAGAACTTAATTACAATCATGGCAGCCAACTCACAGCAGTATGGTACAAGGATTATTCATGCATCACAAAGGGTAAAAGAGGTGAGCACTTGTAATATTGAGCAACAAATTTTTAAATTAATTGCTATAGTTCGACAAATGGCTGCAAGGAATACGCAAGGTTTTCAGCAAACTCAACCTCAGTACCACACAGAAAACCAAGAAGTACCTGTCAGTTCTGGGACATCTATGGAGGATATGTTCAAGACATTCATGAACCAAATACAACAGTTCATGAGTCAAACACAACAATTCCAGTAGGAGACAAGAACTTCTGTTCAAGATCTGAGGGACCAAGTTGGTCAGCTTGCAACCATAGTAGGAAGGTCACTTTCTCAAACTGTTAAAAATGTAAGTGTCATAACATTGAGATGTGGTGCAGAGGATCAGCAGCAAGGAAAGTCAATACAAAACAAGTTAAACAATAGTGAAACAAACAGCAGTGTTGTACTCAAGCATAAATTTCCACCTTTTTCTTCTGAACCGAAGCTACGTTTTTCCCAAGTTCTAACAAGGAATTGGAAAGTTGGAAAAAATTTAACGTGGTATACAGAGTCTAATGAAAAATTTCTTGAAGAAATAGCGAATAGAGAACAAGAACTTAAAGAAGATAAGGAGTTCACTAGTGGAAACCATTTGGATGTGCTTAAGACTACTGCTAAATTTGAAGAAATCAGGTATTCAAAGTCTGAAAAGGATGAATAAGAGGTAGAGATGGAAGAATTAATAATTCCTGCTGATTTCTATAAGGAGGACATAGATGATGATACATTCCTTGTACCAGCAACAACACACAATGATAAACACCATGGGACCTTACACATGGAATTGGACGACGCACATGTCCAGTTCGGCATATATAAAGTTAAGAGGTATCTTGGTAATGTTAATTCTATTTTTTCTATTGATGTTGTTGACTCTATAGTGTAGGAATCTCTTGAGCAAATATACAAGGAGGATTTGAGGGCTGGAATGGAGCAAAATCAGGATCTGAAGGATGCTCCTAATGAAGAATTAAAATTGTTACCAGTCCACTTGAAGTACACAAGTCCAATTACATAGGATGAGAAGGATGATGTCAAGCCAATGACAATAAACAAGGACAGCTGCTTGGGAGGCAACCTAAGATCTCAGATTTGATTTTTCTATCCCTTCACTTTTTAGTTTTTTTATTGCATGTTAGCTAGTAGTATTTTCTTCTTTGCATGATTTTATTACATTGGGGACAATGTAAGATTTGAGTGTGAGGGGAAGATTTAGGTTTTTATTTATGTAGGAATATTGATCCTATTTTGATGGGAAATTTAAAAAATTGATGCTTTTGAAATTTTTTAAAAATTTTGGTTTCATGATTCTATTTGGCTATGTGTTAAAAGGTTAAAGCCAAAAAATAAAAACTAGTACTAAATTTTAGAATCTATTTAATGCTTAATTAGTTAATGAATGATGAATACTAAGCCATGATCCATAGTAATTGATTTAAATTAAATATGTAATACATGAGTACTTGAATATAAGAAACATGTTTATTTGGCTAAGTTATTTGTGGAGTTGTCTATGTGCACTGATTTCATGACGTAGAACTGTTTAACTTGCTTATGTTGTTGCAGAACCATGTGAAAAATGATGAATGAAAAACAAAAGAAAAAAAAAGAAGGAAAAATGAAAAAGGAAAATCTGCTTCAATGTCCATTGTGCGAAATAACTGGGTATCAAAGCCTCGGGAAGCATCGATATTCACGCTAAAAAGTGTGATGGATAAAAGTCGCTTAACTAGTCGACTTTTGTGGCCTTTGTTACTTGAATAAGTAAGCCTTAGGGGTGTCTCTACACCTAGCGCCCTAAGATCATCTGGTTTAGGATTCGTTTGTGGAAAGTTCACTAATGGGTAACTCTAAAAAGCCTAAAAAAAGGAGACATTGCACATGTCAAGAAAAAAAAATACGAGAAAAGTATGAAAATACATTCATCTGTGCTAAAGAAAAGGTTCTATAAAAAATTAAAAAACAAGAAAAATTTGTTCTTAGTTGGGAGTCAGTGTGCACGATTTTTGTTCCATAATAACCAAGTTGAGTAAGTATGTGGCTGTAGAAAAGTTTTTTTTGTGGTTACATGTTGGTTTAATGAAGTTCGTTGGTGAAATGGTAAGGTTATTCACTGTGAGTTAACTGATGAGACATTGATTAGATTTATGTGAGTTTAGTGTTAAAAGTCATGATTTGTATCTTGAAATCTTTTGACATAATGGTTGAATAGAATTTTTTTGAAAATCAAACTTTTGGTTTACACGAGGACGTGTAAAGGCTAAGTGTGGGGGAATTTGATGAGTGCATATTATTCATTTATTTTGATTCCTTTATGTTTAGTTTTATTCCATATTTCATGTGTATATGAGCTTATTAATGTGTTTAATGATTTAAGGAAGAATTGGAGCTGAAATGAGGGAAAATAGAAAATTGCAGGATTTTTAGCATTAAGTTGGATGTATGGTCTTGGCTTAGGACTTAGATTTTATTGTAGAGCTCTTCCTTAGCTTTTCGAAACATCTTGAATCGTCCCAATCAGAGTTCATATGAAAAATTTATGATCTTTTTACCAGACGAAAGTTGAACCTCAAAGTTTGGAAGTTGGAATTTGAACAGCAGTCACTTGGAACCCGATTTCGACCTTGATTCAGCTAGAATCTGTCAAATCTCAAAGAATAAAAGTTGTAGATCTCGTCGATATCTTCGTTTTGATATATAGCAGTCCCCATAACTCATTCCGTATAAAAAGTTATGGTTGTTTTGCCAAAGGACGTCGCAGTAGAAAATGGAAATTCGCCCCAGTGAAATTGAGCGCGAAAATTGGAAAATCTTGGATTTTCGGAAAGTTTCTAACTGCAGATTTTGGCATATTTCAACATGTAATGGGATTATTATTTCTATTAGCTTTAGGATTTACTTTATACTAAGATTTATTTTCAAATTAGATTCTATTTCTTTATGAAAACTAGTTATGATTTGTAATTCCTTTTAGGATTTGAATTTCTACTTCCCACAAGATTTAGGACTTTGTCTAGCACTATAAATAGATGATGATAGTTAGGATTTTATTCATTCAATCATCTACTACATTCTCTCATCTACAACATTGGAGGATTGAATACATGAGCTAAGTTCTTTTTATTCAGTTCTAATGGATGTTGAACCTTATTTGTAATTAATGGTTAATTGAGTACTCATGTGACGCCCCCAAAATAGGTATACATCACCCATCTTGAGTCGCCAAATACATGGTACAAAATTCAAATACAACTTAATAATACAACTATCGAGTAAAATACAACAAAATATAAACTGTGAGTTTTAAAACGAATATTGTCTTCTAAACAGTATTCAACTCAAATGGTGTTCTCAATACAATTATTATCACACTATTTCATAGAATAGTGAGGACTACTAATGCTATCATCTGGACCGTCACTCCATTCTCCAACTAGTCCCGGCTACATTCTCATTTCTTGAAGAGGACAATTAAAACAAAAGGGTGAGCTTAACTAGCTCAGTAAGAAATATTATGACTAAGATAATGTAGAATAATTTATCGTTAGCCTTCAATAGTGTTAAGCTGATAAAATATAACAAACATCAAGTTTAACTGCAATGGAATAAGCAATTTATTAGAAGAGTAAAGTAGAGAATAAAATCTACTATCTTCTATGATTTAAAAAGTTTTTCATCACTTTTATCGCTGAGAATCAGCTTAATAAATAATCCACATCATCCCTGCACTACGGCCAAGGATATTCTTTAGTATCACGATCACAAATTATCCATGCACTACGGGCCAAGAATATTCGTGTATTCATCAATGGTCATGATCATGCCAACAACTATCCATCAATGCACTACGGGCCAATGAGAACTTTTACCACATCATTTAAAACATTACGATCACTATTATACCGAATAATCCCTGGTCATAATCATATCAAGTCCATCTATGCACTACAGGCCACAGATGACTTTCAATATAATATAAACATGAGGATGATAACAATGATATAAGAATTCAATAAAACAAGTTCAAGGATAAATTTTTAAAGATTTATAATTTAATTTATCCAGAAATCAATAACGTCCAAATTGTCAACATGATACTGCTTTGTGGAGTAAAATTCAAGAATAATATTGTACCAAAAATAATTTGGACCGAAAACGAATCAATTTTTATCATGAATAATACCCCGGGTGAATAGTACTCGAGTGAATAGTATTCCGTGAATAGTACTTCAGAAATAGTAACCCCGTGAACAGTACTCCGGCATGAAAAAGTTAAAACTTATCAAGAATATTCAGAATAATATTTTCATTAAAAGATACTGGATGAAGCACAAATATCAAGGATATTCTACTAATTTCATGGAGTATAGAAGCCAAAATTTTAACAAACGAGTATAGAATTCAAAATCTGAAATGAAATAGTATTACTTATATACTACAGAGTATGGAAGAAAATATTATTTCAAGGGAATATTGAACAAAATTAACATCTCTTACCTTGAAAAGAAGAGTATTCCAACTGGTATAGCGGGAATATTCTTGAAGAAAACTTTCATTGTTTTCTACGCTCAAAGCTTTCTAAAACTCTAAAGAAATACGCTCAAGATTATAGAAGAAGAATTTTCTGATTCTAGTGTGATTTTCAATTCTAACCTAAGCGCCTATTTATAGGAAAATGATAGAACGCCATAGGAGACTAAATAATAAATTAATAATATAATTTGCTTTCCTTTCTACGCATGCTTCAATTTAATTGAATGAGCAGCCACCTTGGAAGAAAAATAGCAGCCCACATGTTTTAAAAACAAAAGTGGGTCCCACCCACTATTTTAATAAAAATATTTAATTTTTGAAACTTCAACAATTCATATAAAATAACCCTTTTTCAAAAAAATACGAATTTTATGTCCATTCCACACGAAATCGAATTCTCTACAACTTTGTAGCTTTAAGTTTTTCCAAATTCTAAACAGAAAATATCAGAAATCCACAAACGGATGATTTTTAATACCTCATAAAATTCATAACAAAACATACGTTAATTTTTAACGGTTCAAAATTTGTGGACATATACTCAACTTATATATGCATAACATATCCAAAAGTCACAACGATCCAACGATCGAATTAAAATTATAACTCACGCAATAGAGCTTTAAGAACACTAATTTGATTTTTAATACCTCCATTCCAACAAAAATACTGATAAAACACCTC
Organism: Panax notoginseng; assembly: GCA_016801055.1. Classification (NCBI taxonomy): domain Eukaryota; kingdom Viridiplantae; phylum Streptophyta; class Magnoliopsida; order Apiales; family Araliaceae; genus Panax; species Panax notoginseng. The sequence continues at coordinate 129,919,980 of CM029014.1, read as the reverse complement.
AACATTAATTCCTTCATTTATAACCACATAAAATAAGTATTTTCTTATCCATCATTTATGTCCACATAAAATAAATATTTCCTTATCATATAAATCAATAATTAATTATTCACAAATAATATTACAGAATCACAATAATGACAACCAGGCCGTTCTTAGAAAAGAGGGGGTTTTCAATAAGGATTTCTCCTTACTGGCATGCAATTAGGTGACCAAACCTCTCATTGACAGAACTTTCTAGACATTGCCAATAATGCTATATAATAATATTATTCAAATAATATGAATTATTGATCTGATAATGGAAAATATTGTGCAGCGACAATTATTGAAACAACAATTATATAAAATATCAACGCAGCAATTATTGAACCAATAAAATAAAATATTGAACAGTAATTACTGTAATAATTATTGAGTAGTGCCTTCTTACGTAAGAATCAATAATTCAACAATATTGTGTAATACCGTGTGCTACTGTGTAACAACGCGTATTACTGTATTTTAACCACTAGGCATTCTAACAGTGCTAATGGTAACGATTACGCCGTTATTTATAAAAACTTAAATTTGTCATTTTTTTCATCCGACAGTTATTTTGTTATGGGGCCCACAATTGGCAGCGCCGTCGTATGAATATTTCCCGACAGAATGAATATTCCACGACCAAACGAATATTTTCCGACAACATGAATATTTTATAACTACTTTCTTATTTTGCAAAATTTATAAATATTACCCATAACTATAACATTATATCAAATTTACTCCTTAATATTCAAAAATGATATTTATAGAAAATTAATCTTTATTCATAAAAGTTGGGGTCTTACAATCTCCCTTTCTTATGAAATTTCGCCCTCGAAATTAGGGTACGTACCTGGTATGTCGAAGAGGTAAGGATACCTTGATTTTATTTCAGGTTCTAACTCCCAGGTCATTTCCTTAACATCATGGTTTCTCCACAAAATTTTGACTTGAGATATAACCTTGGAGTGTAAAATATGCTCCTTCTTATCCAAGATTTTAAAAAAAATCTCTTCATACGTTAAATCTTCCGCTATTTCGTCCGGTTCTAACTCAATAATGTGGTTCGGGTCTTTCACATATTTACGTAACATAGATATGTGAAAAACGTTATGAACACGAGACATACTTGGTGGTAAGGCGAGTCTATAGGCCACAGTTCCTACTCGTTCGAGGATTAAAAATGGGCCAATGAATCGAGGATTGAGCTTTCCTCTCTTTCCAAATTCCGTAACTCCTTTCCATGGAGCAACACATAACAACACATGTTCTCCAATATTGAATTCCACGTCCTTTCGATGAAGATCAGCATAACTCTTTTGTCGATCTTGTGAGGTTTTTATACGTTGTCAGATCGTTTGAATCTTTTTCGTAGTCATACGTACCAACTCCAGTCCCAACAACGTTGCTTCACCCACCTCATTCCAGCATACTGGAGAACGACACTTTCTTCCATACAACGCCTCGAATGGAGCCATGCCAATACTTGCTTGATAACTGTTGTTATAGAAAAACTCCACCAATGGTAAGAACTTGTCCCAACTTTCCTTGAAGTCAAGGACACAGAGTCTTAATAGATCTTCAAGAGTTTGAATAGTCCTCTCTGACTGCCCGTCCGTTTGAAGATGATAAGCCGAACTAAATCATAAATTCGTGCCCATAGCTTTTTGTAAACTAACCCAAAATCTTGAAGTGAATCTTGGGTCTCGATCAGAAACTATGGATACTGGCATACCATGCAATCTTACAATCTCGTTTATATACATACGAGCAAGACATTCAAGTGTCTAAGTTTCTCGTATAGGTAAGAAATGAGCCGACTTGGTCAATTTATCAACAATGACCCAAATCGCATCTATGCCTTTAGAAACCTTGGGAAAACCGGTAACGAAATCAATGGTAATGTACTTCCACTTCTATTCTAGAATTTCAGGTGGTTGTAATGAACCTTTTGGTACTTGATGCTCCGCCTTGACTCGTTGACAAGTTAGACACCTTGAGATAAATTCTGCAATCTCTCTCTTCATATTGCTCCACCAAAATATATGTCGAAGATCATGATACATTTTGGTACTCCCAAGATGGATTGCAAACGGTGTGTTGTGCGCCTCCGTCATGATTTTATACTTTAAATTAGGGTCGTTAGGAACACAATGTCTGGAGTTGACTCGAAGTATTCCTTCTTCATCGATTCTTGCTTCCGGCATAGCACCTTCTTGCACTTTCTTCCTCATACGCATCAGCTCCAGGTCTGTAGCTTGAGCAGCTTTAACTTTATCGATTAAAGTCAGTTCTACTCGTATATTCGCAATCATCACATGGGTCCCTGGAGTCTTTAACTCTATCTCCATCCTTTGCAAGTCATATAAAATGGGCCTTTGTGTTGACAATATCGCACTCGTACCCGCATATGATCTTCTACTCAATGCGTCAGCTACTACGTTAACTTTACCAGGATGGTATTGAATGGTATGATCATAATCTTTCAACAGTTCAAGCCAACATCGTTGCCGCATATTGAGTTCCTTTTGGGTGAAGAAATATTTGAGGCTTTTATGATCCGTAAAGATCTCCACTTTCTCCCCATACAAGTAATGCCTCCAAATTTTAAGTGCAAAGACAGCAGCTGCCAGCTCTAGATCATGAGTAGGATAATTCCTCTCATATTCTTTGAGTTACCGAGAGGCATAAACTATGACTTTTCCATGTTGCATGAGAACACATCCTAACCCTTTGCCCGAAGCATCACTGTAGATGATAAATCTCTCTGTGCCAGATGGTATTATCAGAACAGGTGCTGAAATGAGTTTCCTCTTGAGTTCTTGAAAACTCTTCTCACATTCCACGCTCCAATCAAATTTTGTATCTTTCCGAGTCAGCTGAGTTAATGGAGTAGCGATTCGAGAAAACCCTTCTACGAATCTCTGATAATAACCAGTTAATCCGAGAAAGATACGTACGTCGGTCACTGATTTAGTTTGCTCCCAGCTTTGAATAGCTTCAATCTTTTCTGGGTCAACATATATTCCATGACTTGATACTACGTGCCTAAGGAATGCTACTTCCTTAAGCCAGAACTCGCATTTCTTCAACTTGGCATAAAGCTTGTTTTCACGAAGCTTTTGGAGTATCAGCCTCAAGTGTTGCTCATGATCTTCACGACTTTTGAAATATATGAGGATGTCATCAATAAAGACGACCACAAAGTGATCCAAATATTTCTTGAATACTCGGTTCATCATATCCATGAAGGCAGCAGGAGCATTAGTCAATCCAAAAGACATGACTAGGAATTCATAATGCTCGTACCGAGTTCTGAAAGCCGCCTTTGGAATGTCATCGGTTCTAACCTTTAACTGATGATATCCAAAATGAAGATCGATCTTTGAAAAGAATTTGGCGCCTTGCAACTGGTCAAACAGGTCATCAATACGTGGCAATGGATACCTATTCTTGATGGTGACATGATTCAACTCCCGATAATCAATACAAAGTCGCATACTCCCATCTTTCTTCTTCATGAATAGAACAGGAGCACCCTAAGGAGACGTACTAGGACGAATGAAACCGATGTCTAACAATTCCTGCAATTGGGTCTTTAACTCCTGAAGTTCAATAGGAGTCATTCGATATGGGGCTTTGGAAATGGGTTTTGTACCAGGTTAAAGATCGATACAAAATTCAATATCTCGCTCTGGGGGTAGGCTAGGAAGTTCTTCAGGGAATACGTCAGGAAATTTATTAACAATAGAAATATCATTCAAAATTGACGTATTTTTGTTTAAATCTGTGACATGATCTAAGAAAGCTTGACATCCGTTTTTCAATAAACGAACAGCTTTATGGCTTGAGATGACAATGATTGATTTTAATGGTTTTGTTGCTTGAATTCGCATAATAGGTTGGTTAGGAATGAAAGCTAACAACCTTATGAAAATAATCAATTTTTACTGATGAGTAGTTAACCAATCAATCGTTAGAATTACGTCAAATACAAGTATTTTCAACGAAATAAGATCGACAGGTAATGTGAGGGTACCGATTTGAACCAAACAAGACTTATAAATAGTGGATGTAATGAAGGTTTCTCCAAACAGAGTTTCAACAGATAAGTCAAAGTTTAATTTCTCCGGAGTCAAATTTAAACGTTGAGCGCAAGTAGGAGAAATAAAAGAATGGGTAGAACCGGAATCAAATAAGGTATAGACTTCGCTAGAGTTTATGATAATTACCCGTGATGACCTCATTCGGGTTTCTTGCTTTCTAGGAGGTCACGACAAACGCTCTCTCTTGAACTACCAGCTTTGACTTTTTTAGGACGGCCTTTGGTGCCTCCATCCCAGTTGGACTTATCTTCGGTGCATGACAAAATAGGGCTAGGTGACCTTCTCTTCCACAATTATAACGCGCTTTGGACTGCATCGCGTAGTTTGGACTGATGTGTTCCTCCCCTCCGCATTTGAAGCATATGATAGGTGGTCGTTCTCCTTCCTTAACAACAGGTGTTGGTGCTGACGTCTTTCCATCATTGTTGAATCTCCTCTTCTTGAAATGTCCACTCTTATTGTATTGGCCATGATTACCACCAAAGTGGTTACCATTTCTGGCATGTTGATTCCCTCCACATTTGTTCGCTTTGATGACTGCTACCACTGGTATTATCATTTTGCCGGCTACTCTCTCATGGTTGGGTTGACTCATTATCACGTTCTAATAACTGAGCCATATTCACAACATCTGAATACAAGCAAAGTTTGTGAGAGATAAGGTATTGATGAATCTCGGGTTTCAAACCTCTTAGAAACATCTGCATAATTCTCTTCTCATTATCAACTAAGTGGGATGCAAACATGGATAACTCAGCAAACTTGGCTTCGTACTGTGACACGATCATGTTGTTTTACTCCAGTTTAATGAACTCTACCTCTTTCATGTGACGAATACTTTCAGGAAAGTACTTGTCGTTGAACAGTTCTTGGAACTTTTTCCAAGACATCTTCAGTGCGGCAGGTTGAGTACACTTTACAGATACCCACCAGTAATCTGCTTCTGCCCGCAACATGAAGGTGGCAAAGGGAACCTTTTGCTCCTCGAAGCATCCCAAGATATCAAATATCTTGTTGATCTGCTTTATCCACGTCTCCGCCTTAAGTGATTTTGGCTCTCCAAAAAACTCCGGTGGTCCCAGCTCCTTGAACTGTTTAGCAGTGACCGTCCGAGAGTTGCCAGTGTTTCCACCTGCATTTCGGACAGGAGTCTCTCTTGCTTGATGTTGCATGAATTGCAGAAAGCCTCTGAATATTCCATTGTTCATCATTTGGTCAGTGTTGTTATTTGCATGAGGATTGTTGCCTTCCTAAGGCACATTATCCTGATTGTTGATCTGTGGAGACTCAACGGTCTCCTGTGCTCCATTGCTATTCTCAACATTCTCAGATGTCATTTTCAAATACTGCCACAAAACAAGGGTTAATTGACATGTCACATATAATCCCTATACTCTGACCGACCAATTAAATACCAAATAAACTTAGGTAGGTCATACTAGCGAAGGAATTCCTCGTCTCTCTCTTCCTAGTTCTTGTCTCTCATCTCAGCTAGGGATCATATCCCTAAGCTTTGATACCAACTGTGACGCCCCCAAAATAGGTATACATCACCCATCTTGAATCGCCAAATACATGGTACAAAATTTAAATACAACTTAATAATACAACTATCGTGTAAAATACAACAAAACATAAACTGAGAGTTTTAAAACGAATATTGTCTTCTAGACAGTATTCAACTCAAATGGTGTCCTCAATACAATTATTATCACACTATTTCATAGAATAGTGAGGACTACTAATGCTATCATCTGGACCGTCACTCCGCTTCTCGACTAGTCCCGGCTACATTCTCATTTCCTGAAGAGGACAATGAAAACAAAAGGGTGAGCTCCACTAGCCCAGTAAGAAATATTATGACTAAGATAATACAGAATAATTTATCGTTAGCCTTCAACAGTGTTAAACTGATAAAATATAACAAATATTAAGTTTAACTGCAGCAGAACAAGCAATCCATTAGAAGAGTCAAGTAGAGAATAAAATCTACTATCTTCTATGATTTAAAAGGTTTTTCATCACTTTTATCGCTGAGGATCAGCTTAATAAATAATCCACATCATCCCTGCACTACGTCCAAGGATATTCATTAGTATCACGACCACAAATTATCCATGCACTACGGGCCAAGGATATTCGTGTACTCATCAATGGTCATGATAATGCCAACAACTGTCCATCAATGCACTACGAGCCAATAAGGACTTTTACCACAACATTTAAAACATTACGATCATTATTATACCGAATAATCCCTGGTCATAATCATACCAAGTCCATCTATGCACTACAGGCTATAGATGACTTTCAACATATAAACATGAGGATGATGACAATAATATAAGAATTCAATAAAACAAGTTCAAGGATAAATTTTTAAAAATTTATAATTTAATTTATCCACAAATCAATAACGTCTAAATTGTCAACATGATACTGCTTTGTGGAGTAAAATTCAAGAATAATATTGTACCAAAAATAATTTGGACCGAAAACGAATCAATTTTTATCATGAATAGTATCCCGGGTGAATAGTACTCGAGTGAATAGTATCCCGTGAATAGTACTTCGAGAATAGTAATACCGTGAACAGTACTCCAGCATGAAAAAGTTAAAACTTATCAAGAATGCTAAGAATAATATTTTCGTGAAAAGATACTGGATGAAGCGCAAATATCAAGGATATTCTACTAATTTCATGAAGTATAGAAGCCAAAATTTTAACAAATGAGTATAGAATTTGAAATCTGAAATGAAATAATATTACTTACATACTATAGAGTATGGAAGAAAATATTATTTCAAACGAATATTGAACAAAAATAACATCCTTTACCTTGAAAAGAAGAGTATTCCAACTGGTATAGCGGGGATATTCTTGAAGAAAACTTTCGCTGTTTTTTACGCACAAAACTTTCTAAAACTCTAAAGAAATACGCTTAAGATTATAGAAGAAGAATTCTCTGATTCTAGTGTGATTTTCAATTCTAACCTAAGCGCCTATTTATAGAAAAATGCTAGAACGTCATAGGAGACTAAATAATAAATTAATAATATAATTTGCTTTCCTTTCTACGCATGCTTCAATTGAATTGAATGAGCAGCCACCTAGGAAGAAAAATAGCAGCCCACATGTTTTAAAAATAAAAGTGGGTCCCACCCACAATTTTAATAAAAATATTTAATTTTTGAAACTTCAACAATTCATATAAAATAGCCATTTTATCAGAAAAATACGAATTTTATGTCCATTCCACACGAAATCAAATTCTCTACAACTTTGTAGCTTTAAGTTTTTCTAAATTCCAAACAGAAAATATCCGAAATTCATAAACAGATGATTTTCAATACCTCATAAAATACGTAACAAATCATACGTTAATTCTTAACGGTTCAAAATTTGTGGGCATATACTCAACTTATATATGCATAACATATCCAAAAATCACAACGATCAAACGGTCGGATTGAAATTATAACTCACGCAATAGAGCTTTAAGAACACTAATTTGATTTTTAATACCTCCATTCCAACAAAATTACTGATAAAACACCTCAACATTAATTCCTTCATTTATAACCACATAAAATAAGTATTTTCTTATCCATCATTTATGTCCACATAAAATAAATATTTCCTTATCATATAAATCAATAATTAATTATTCACAAATAATATTACAGAATCACAATAATGACAACCAGGCCGTTCTTAGGAAAGAGGGGGTTTTCAATAAGGATTTCTCCTTACTGGCATGCAATTAGGTGACCAAACCTCTCATTGACAGAACTTTCTAGACATTGCCAATAATGCTATATAATAATATTATTCAAATAATATGAATTATTGATCTCATAATGAAAAATAATGTGCAGCAACAATTATTAAAATAATAATAATATAAAATATCAACGCAGCAATTATTGAACCAATAAAATAAAATATTGAACAGTAATTACTATAACAATTATTGAGTAGTGTCTTCTTACGTTAGAATCAATAATTCAATAATATTGTGCAATACCGTGTGCTATTGTGCAACAACCCGTAATACTGTATTTTAACCACCAGGTATTCCAACAGTGCTAACGGTAACGATTACATCGTTTTTTATAAAAACTCAAATTTGTCGTTTTCTTCATCCGACAGTTATTCTGTTATGGGGCCCACAATTGGCTACGCCGTCGTACGAATATTCCCCGACAGAAAGAATATTCCACGACCAAACGAATATTTCCCGACAACATAAATATTTTATAACCACTTGCTTATTTTGTAAAATTTATAAATATTATCCATAACTATAACATTATATCAAATTTACTCCTTAATATTTAAAAATGATATTTATAAAAAAATCATCTTTATTCATAAATGTTGGGGTCTTACAACTCATTATTTATTCCTTCTCACATGAAATTCATTCTTAATAATCTGATTTAATTTCTAAATGTTATTTGGTTTAACTGATTTGATTTGTGCATGATTGAGTTGGTTAACGAATATCATATGCTAGATCGAGGAATAATATTACATGTAATTGATATTGTTTCTAATCACAAGTAGTAATTAGTAATACCTGATTATGGGCAAGTTTTTGAGTATTGCTATGATTATCAGAAGACAAGTTAAACAATCCGAGCTTATGTGTTTATTGCTTGGAATAGTCTAATTCACTAGTTCTTAATGTTGTTGTTACATTAAATCTAGAGAGATTGTTCTAGGTTATATAATTGTTAGAATCTTGTGAAGAGCTTGTTTCATTGAGTGACAATCTAAGGGGAGTTTCGGGTAGCAGAGCTTGTTGTTACCTAGGGCTATTAGTTTCATTGAAGGGTAAATAATGTTACATTTGATTAATCTATTATTGTAAAAAGGTGATACTGAACTGAAGAATTAAAGCTTTTTATTCATTGTTTATTCTTATTAGTTTATTCTTGTTAATTTATTTATTTAATTAAAAATCCCCTTTTCATTAGAAATCATAGGATAACTATAAAACAAATCGCTCTCTGTGGGATCGATAATTGCTTACTACTGTGCTAATTGTTTGAATTTATAAAGTGAAAGTAATGTTAATTTAAGAGTAAAAACGACAGCTCCCAACCCCCATCATGAAAGCCTTTTTGTGATGATTTTGACAATCACACAAATGCTTAGTGCTTTAGTGATTATTAATACAATCACATTAATACGTAATCTATTGTGATTGTCAAAGTCATCACAAAAAAATACATGACTTTGTAGACACTCGAAATTTTCTGTACTACTGTCACTAACATTACAGGAGAGCAGATTTATCTTTTAAGAGGGAACCCTGAAAGACGATCCATATCCGTATCGGATACTACAGAAAGTTCAGCATTAACCCCAGATCGCAATCTGGGAGTAACAATTCCAATCTCGGAGATAACCCCGAGGCATATAGATCAATATCGGCACACACACTGGAGAAGACCGATTAATCTCAGAGATAACCTCAAGGTATCCAGTCTCAGTCCCAACTATGGGAATAGCCACCAACTTTGGTGATAACCCCATGGAATGCAATTTCGGCAATACCCCCGGAAATGCTTGTTACAAGTGCGACCAGCTTTAATCTCGGTGCTCACAACTAGATCCACTATACCAGCCCGACGATAACATCGAGAAGACAGACACACCTCAAGGATGATAATGAGGACCTTCAATCAATTGCAGCAGTCCAATCCCAACGAAGTTGAGCATCGTCTGCTTTATCAGCCCAATCCGGCGATAACACTGGTAAATGGCAACATCGTCATCTGACCAACACGATGCCACTCCACGTCGCCTCAACATATCTACGTAACAATGTCCTACAAGACTAATCAATCCCGAGTGACTATTGTATAGGGTAACGGATGAAAGTTGAAGCTTGAAGACCGGAGGGCACCATCCCATCTTCAATGACTTTGTACAAACTCTAATCTCATGCCATCGTACAACTCTCGACAACGACGGTCTGAAATATGTCATGTATACCTTAAACGGATGCCCGGATTACACTTCTGAAAATCTGAGTGGACATTATAGTGCCCAAGTGCACGTACTTCGAGACGACCCGACCTGAAAAACCCAGGCCAACTCGAGTTGCCTCTGGTACACCTGCGGCTAATATGCCTATAAATAGAGGGCTTGGGGTGCTGATTTTTCAAGAGAAAATGGCGAGGAAGCCGTGCCCAATTTGCTCTGTACTCATCCCATGCAGTGTACTTTCCCCTTTTAAACACCTGTGAGCTCATATATAGCCTCTTTTGTACCCACAAAAGCCAGTGTTTACCCACTCTAAAGATATAGAAGCCTTTTTTAGCAGTCAGCTGTAAGCCTTCTCACACACTTTAGAGTCTTTCTCTTCATCTTTACACACACCCTTCTACACGTTGAGAGTCGTGTTGCTTGCTTTTACCCGGACTTCGGTCCATGGTTTCATTCCAGTCTGTATATATATATATATATATATATATATATATATATATATATATATATATATATATTGACTAACATTATCGAGTTATGCCTCGATTGAGCCTAGACTTCGGTCTGGAGAATTTAATTGCTCTAGTATATATATACATTTATATATATGAACTGCGTGTCGAACTCTGTTCGATGATCCTAGACTCATGTTTGGTGCGTTTAATGGCTTTCTTATATATATAATTATATATATGAACTGCTATCGAACTCTGTTCGGTGAGCCTGGATTTCACATCCGGTGCGTTTATTTGCTTTCCTACATATATATATATATATATATATATATATATATATATATATATATTAACTGTGTGTCGAACTCTGTTCGATGAGCCTGAATTTTATATCCGGTGTGTTTACTCGCTTATATATATATATATATATATATTTCGTCCCACCTGGAGTTTCCCCCGTGGTGGTTGATCGCTTTTACAGCTTTATTTAGATTTCGTCCTGCCTGGAGTTCCCTCCGTGGCGGTTGACCGTCTTTACAGCTTTATTTACGTTTTCGTCCCGCCTGGAGTTTCCTCCGTGGCGGTTGATAGCTTTTACAGCTTTATTTATATTTCTGATCCCCCATGGATGTGCTTCGTGGTTGGTGATCATGTATGTATATATATATTTACAGCTTTTATATATGTACCTGCTTACTGCGTTTATATCAATTGCGGCATCATGTGAGCCTAGAATCATGTGATCACAGATTCAGTCCCCTGAATCTATATTCGGTTTCCGTGATGGACCTTTTCAGCTGTATGCAGCTTGTAAATTTATCTGTGATGTTTGGATTTCCTCAGATGGTTTTCATACCCACGAGGAATTCAGCACCTTTTTGTACATTTATTTTCGTACGGCTGCCTCGCATCTGTTAAATAAAATCAATCAAGCCGAGCACTTAATAAAATGGGAGTGTAAAAGGTCTCAATTACTATTGAGCATCAGGGTTTGAAAAAACCTCTTTTATAAAACATCACTGCCATATCTTGCTTAAAATTGAATTTTTATATAAAATTCAAACCCTGTGTATATAGGTGCGAACGAGGCCTCGCACGACTTCCAAGTAACAGCACATTGACCCACACACACACATTCAGATACCAGTTTCTTGAAAAGAGGCGGTCACCGTGGTAACACGGATGTCGGGGGGTGCCTAACACCTTCCCTCAGCATAACCAAGTCCCCAGACCCTAATGAATCTCGGTTTCACCTACCTGTTTAACAGTGTCACATCACTGGGTCAATGTGCAAACATTTTCTCGGTTGTGTTGGTACAACCATTTAAAAAACCAACTGGCGACTCTTAACAGTCCATCGTCGACATTATATATGTCGGACTTTTTTCACTTATTTTTTCAAAAAATCTCACCTAAAATGAGAACACCAAAGAACAATTAACGGAAAGGGACAATTAAAAATTCCGACGTCGACAGACTTTAGAAATCAAATGTAAGAATATGAATCTCTTTTTACGGATAATTTATTTCACTATATTAATTATATCAAATGATACTTGTAAAATTCAAACCCTCCCCCCCCCCCCCATTTGTAAACTAAATAACAAGTATTACCACTATACCAAAACTCAAATCATAATTATAATTTTAAAAGAAAATATAAAAGGAAACATATGTGAGTTGACTTACTAAACAAAATTAACCTCACATAAGATTTGTAATTGCAATGATAGTCACAAATACTCTATGTTAACGCCAAGATCTTTGATGACGTCCCAATCACGTAAGACGCCCTAATCCTGCACAGTAAACACAGTCAACACCAATAGCTTGACGGTTGGACCGTCGGGGGATAGCTCCGGCGTGAGAGTCAGTACAGGCCGTTCAAGGTTTAACAATGGAGGATAAAATATCTAGTGTCTCTAGAGAGATGAAAAAATGTGGGTCGTGTGTATGCGTACCTTTTTATGAAGTCTTTTTTCCTAGGTTATACTCTCTCACCCGGTTTACCGTGCCACCCACTACCCTTTGACACAGCCCCCCACTCCTCAGTGATCTCTGTCGACTGCATGCAGGTTGTCACCTTTTTCCCACTGTGCATGCTGCTGGCCGGATAAAACCTCATCCACATTAATGATCTGCAGACCTTTGGTCAACAGCCATCCTTTTTCATCATTACAAGTCAAAGATAGAAATATTAAAAGATCTAATGGACCAATCCATTGACCCGGCCCAATATTAAGAAGATATAATATGAAAATTAGGCCCAATCTTCAAGATCCAATAGGGGAGATCCAATAGACTAATTGGATAGTTAAATCCAATCTCCAAGGCCCAATAGGAGAAATATCATGACCCAACATTGCCCCCGAGTTTTTTATCAAACAGAATTTTTTGATAGAAAACTATGAATGGTCCATGATAAGGGGTGATCAAGACATCCCGATTTGATCCATAAGTTAAAGCAGAGGATATCCGGATGTCCAACGTAAAAGGCCCAACCAGTTAAGGATTAAATTTAAAAAAGATGGGCTGAAAACCGGAAGTCCAAACGAGAGGCCCAATTTGATAAAATATATGAGGATTAACCCGGACGCTCCCCATTCGAATTCTTATAATTGCCAAAAATTAAATGTGCCGCCTTCGTAATTCGTGTAACCGTCGGTATAAGAGGTAAACTTTACCAAATTCGACAGTTTTACCTGCCAATTTGAATTTCAGACCTTTGAGCTCTTTTCTTCCTTCCATAGCTTTCTTCACCTTCTCTGCAAAATACGATCGATGGCAACCCCTAGCACTAGTCAAAATTCTCCAATTCGGGCGACTCCTATTACGGCCATTCTACTAGACCCAAACTCCGGCAAAGAGGCCTCATCCTCCCATTCGACACCTGTAATTTCTGGTAAGAATCCAGTAATGAAATCCCTTTCCAACCCTTCCGCATTCTACAGGAGTAAGGAACGATATGCACATGCCAATATTCCGTCGACAATCACAGATGTTGACCTGAAGAGGATTCGCACTCGCTGCCATATTCCGGATACCCATCTGGTGAGAGCCCCCCGATCTGAGGAGCGAATGTACCAACGTCCTGAAGGATGGACGGCGGCTCCGGTGACCATCCTGGAGAAGGGAGTTCGGTTTCCTCTCCATGCTTTCATAGTGACCCTCTTAGGGTTTCTGGGTGTTGGGTTCGCCCAATTGGTGCCGAATTCTTACATTCACATCTTAGTGTTCATCGCTTTCTGCCACGAGTTAGGTATAGAGCCTACACTCGACTTCTTCTTCACAGTATACAAGATCGATCAATCCAGAGAGAAAGGATTCAAGGCCATAAGCAAACATTCCTCGAAGACAGGGGAGAAATTCAAGAGACGTTCGTTGGTTAACACACCCTCTAGTAATAGGGGATGGCACGAAAAATGGTTTTACGTCAAGGGACCTGAAATTTCCTCCTTACCGAACTGGGCCACTGATGAGAAGATCTCTGCTGATTTTGGAGACGTTTCCGAAGAACGCGAGGTTGAAATGATGGAGCTGTTTGACAACTTCCCGAAGGAAGAATGGAAATACGGACTTCTTTCCAAGCAAGCGTGGTTATACGACCACAAATGTAAGTATGGGTTTACTTTATCAATATTTTGAAAATTGCTGTGGTATTGATTTTGATGTAAAACTGTTAATTTTCTACAGTAACTTTGATCAAACCATCATCTTCGGAGGTGAAAGAGTTGGAGGATTTTCTAGCTGGGAGGTTCGTAGAAGTTACCGCTGAGTCCTCCCAACAGGAAGTCCCCTCCGAAGGTAACATAGCCGGCAAAACTGCAGAGGTCGACACCGACCCTCCACATCCGGAGGCCTCCTCCAAGTTCAAACCCCCTACTGAGATACCAACTGTTGAAGCCCACATTACTGAGCCCCCAATCCAAACACCTGCGGATGATGAACCTATAATCCCAGAAGAAGTCCTTCGACCTCGTCGAAAGAGAAGAGCCACTCGGGGACCTTGACCAATTTTTATCCCAGCTGATTCCGGAGCCCTTCCCGAAACTGAACCAACTGTCAATCCAACACCCTCAGCTATCGATCCGATACTACCAACTGTCGATCCAACGCCATCAGTTGTCGGCCAAACTCAGCCAATTATCGACTCAACACCACCGATTATCAACCTGACTCTGCCAGCCCGAAAAAGTCTGTTAGATCTACCTGCAGGCGATCGAAGGCAACTTATTCGGATCAAGAAGTTGAGAACCCAAGGTACCCCCTTAACCTCCGACGAGCTTAGGGTACCTTCTTCGGGTGTTCTTCCCTCAATAACCCGAATGGAGACTCGAACCAATATTGAGGAAGAACAAACTGAACCCATTGTAACACCATCTCGAAAGAGAAAGCAACCTTCTGACAGCATCCCGTCCCCGGTTCGATCTCTCTCCCCAGAAAATATATATACGGATCCCTCTCCTCCTCGTGATCAACCTGTGCCTTCCCCTCCAAGGCCTTCATCACAAAAATTCCATGAAGAGGCTACGGGAATGCCGACCTTGTGGCCCTGATACAACGTGAATTTTCCTTTCCGGATCTTCGATGCCTTCGTCCAAGAGACTGACGATCGCCGATTTGATAACCATACGAACAGGAATTTTCTTGATGAAGGCATGAGTTATCTGGCAAAGGTAAATGACAATTGTCTTGGTCAAATATTTCTTTTCTTGTTTGAATATCTGAGATTAACTGGATATCGTCACATATGTGCAGGCAAATGCAGTCTTTGGACGTTTACGTCCCCGACATATAAATGCTGAATCCGATGAGGAGACTCTGCGAAGGGAGAACAACATGTTGAAAGCTACATTGGCCCGGGAGAGAAATGAACATGAAGCCAATCTTCATGTTAATGAAAGCCTTCAGAGGGAGTTGGCCCAAACCAAGGGGGATCTGAGGGAAACTTACGAGGTGCTGAGCTCAGTCAGAGAAGAACTGAAGACAACAAAAGCCAGTGAATAGAAATTGGCTAATATGAATATTGGATTTGTTGCAGAAACCGAAGCCCTGAAGACTACCAATGAGGGTCTTGCTGCAACAAATCAAAACCTGTCAATACAACTCGGCGAAGTCCAGACGAAGGCTCGGGGTGATAGAAAAATCCATAGGGCCAAACGTCGTAAACTTCGTGGCAAGATAAAGGTACTTGAAGAACGAGATCCTCCTCTGACCGAAGAACTACGTAAACAGATACAGGTGGATTATCGTGCATCTGACGAGCTTGGCGCAGAGATTCTGAAGGTATATTACGAAGGGTATGAAGATTACCGGGAGCGTGGTAAGGAAAAGTTAACTGCTGCTCAGCTAGACCCAGCTCTGATCGACTCCGAAGGTGAAGGCGGTGCTTGAAAGTCTTTTCTGCTTTCTTCTGATATTTTGCTGATTTGTACAAACTATGTCTTTTTTGAGGTTATTTTGAAGAACTTTATCAAGTAATTTTTTATTTTTTGTAATAGTTAATTGCTAGGACTGAATAGATGGATGAATGTTTTATTTTATCAATGAACCACCATTTATGTTCGATTATGACTTCTGTTTTGATTCGTTTCTTGTCAGTTATTCAACATCAATTAATCTGTATAAATTTGACTTAGATAGTGAATCAGATAAGACATATAATAGTTAAGTTAAAGAATGAAATGAACTGAATTAAATGAACTGAACCGAACTCAACACTTGCGTAAAACAAAGTGATGTATGTTTGTCGTTACCGAAGTATGAGATCGGTCATGTGTAAGGTGTATTTGGCTGATCCTCTTTGCACCATCAAGATCTTGCTTACCTCTCAGGGTAGAACAAGTATATAAGGACATTTGTTTACCACTCGGGGTAGAACAATATAAAAAGGACCATAGGATTCGACTACCACACGGGGTAACGAATAAATAGGCTTCCATCGAATGGCCAGCGAGTCCGACCATACCTCCTTACTTCGGTGCCCATTGATTTACCACTCGGGGTAAAAACAATATTAAAAAGAATCATAGTATTCGACTACCACACGGGGTAACGAATAAATAGGCTGCCATCGAATGGCCAGCGAGTCCGACCATACCTCCTTACTTCGGTGCCCATTTATTTACCACTCGGGGTAAAAATAATATTAAAAAGGATCATAGGATTCGACTACCACACGGGGTAACGAATAAATAGGCTGCCATCGAATGGCCAGCGAGTCCGACCATGCCTCCTTACTTCGGTGCCCATTGATTTACCACTCGGGGTAAAAGCAATATTAAAAAGGATCATAGGATTCGACTACCACACGGGGTAACGAATAAATAGGCTGCCATCGAATGACCAGCGAGTCCGACCATACCTCCTTACTTCGTTGTGAACTTAGTGCCAAATAGGAAGAACATCAATCGTGAAAAAGTGAATTTTATTGATTTTGAACAACTATATACAGACTTCTGGCTAACTGACTCGACCTCTACTGGAAATATTTTTGAAGTCTGCCAGCGTGCCAAGTGTTCTTTATTTCAGATCCATCCAATGCCTTCAGTCGGTACGTCCCGGGCTTTGGTACTTCAGTTACTTCATATGGTCCTTCCCAATTCGGCATTAGCTTCTCCGTGTTCTGTGGTGTAGATGCCTCGACTTCTCTGAGGACGAAGTCTCCTACCTCAAACCTTCGGAGCTTTACCCCTTTGTTGTAATGCTTGGCAACTCTCTTCTGGTAGGCTACTAATTTGATCAAAGCCACTTCTCAGACTTCTTCTAACATATCCAAGTTGGCCTTCAGTCCTTCGTCATTGTAGATCTCTCTGAATTGACTAACACGAAGACTTGGAGATCCAATTTCGACTGGGACTAAGGCATCAGTACCATAGGCCAGTCTGAAAGGTGAATCTCCTGTTGTTGTCCTCGGTGTAGTCCTGTAAGCCCACAATACACTGAGTAGCTCTTTCGGCCATCTTCCTTTGGCTTCGTCTAATCTGCACTTGATCCCGTTCAGAAGTGTTCTGTTAGTCACCTTGACCTGCCCATTCGATTGTGGATGAGCCACCGAAGTCTTCCTATGCTGAACCCCTAGTTCTTCCAGAAATCTTTCAAATTTCTATCCCACAAACTGGCGTCCGTTATCTGATATCACCACCTTAGGAATTCCGAAGCGAAACACTACGGATTCTTTCATAAACTTCAGACACTCCTGTTCTTTTATCAGCCGAAGTGGTTTCGCCTCTACCCATTTGGTCATGTAATCAATAGCAACTATAACAAAACTGACCTGTCCTTTTGCTTTTGGCAACGGCCCCAGTATATCAACCCCCCAGACAGCGAAGGGTATAGGAGATAAGATCGAGTATAGCTCTTCTGGTGGCTGATGTGGGATCGGACTATTGAGCTGACACTTGTCACACTTCTTCACATACTCAGTAGCTTCCTTGAAGATCGTTGGCCAGTAGTACCCCTGCCGAAGAACTTTGTATGCCAGTGATTTAGCAGCCATGTGATTGCCGCAGATGCCTTCATGAACCTCCCGAAGGGTATACTCTGCTTCAGACGGAACCAAACACTTCAATAATGGTGACGAAAATGCCCTTCGATAAAGATCCCCATCAATAAGGACGAAGTTCGCACTCTTATACTTGACCTTCTTCGCGAGCATCTGATCCGAAGGAAGGATGCCATCTGTCAAATATTTGATGTAGGGAGTCATCCAACAGTTAGATCTCTCAATGCACATCACTGCTTCGTGTTGGATACTCAGGTGCTATAAGACCTCCAAATAGACTGACCCATTAAAAACAATGGCATCCGTGGTGGCTAACTTTGACAATGCATCGGCGATAGAATTGTCGTTATGCTCGATGCCCTGAAACTCATAAGAGACAAAGTGTTGAAGTCGGTCTTTCAACTCCGCCAAATATTTGATCATCCTTGTCCCACGAGCCTCATAATCTCCTGATAACTGCTTGATGACCAACTGAGAGTCACTGTAAACAATCAACTTATGTACTTCTAGACTCTTCGCTAGCTGAACTCCTGCCAACACTGCTTCATACTCGGCCTCGTTATTTGTAGCCTTAAATCCAAACCTGATGGCCTACTGCACCTTGAATCCCTCTAGACTTGTCAAGATAATCCCTGCCCCACTAACATTTACCGTAGAAGACCCATCTACATACAGTGTCCATGCATTCTGACCGTGCTGAAGAACTGCAACTACTCGATCAGATATCTCAGCTTCTAGTAACTCAGCATCTGCTTCGGTGAATGAACATTCCACCATAAAATCGGCCAAAGCTTGTCCCTTGATAGCGGTTCGAGGATGATACTCAATAAAAAACTGGGACAGTTCCATGGTCCATGCTGCTAACCTCCCCGAAACTTCTGGCTTACCCATCACCTTCTTCAGTGGTTGATCCGTGTAGACGATCAGGAGCCTGCCTTGAAAATATTGCCGAAGCTTTTGGCTAGCATTACTAAAGCAAAAGTAGATTTTTCAATATTTAGATACCTAGTTTTAGCATCTCTTAGGACATGGC
This sequence comes from Panax notoginseng, assembly GCA_016801055.1. Lineage (NCBI taxonomy): Eukaryota > Viridiplantae > Streptophyta > Magnoliopsida > Apiales > Araliaceae > Panax > Panax notoginseng. Next base: position 129,900,854 of record CM029014.1, on the reverse strand, counting down.
TGACATAATAGACCGGATGCTACTTTTCACTGACCTCCCGAACCAGCACTGCTCCAACCGCTAACGAACTCGCTGTAAGGTACAAATACAAGGTCTCTGTTGGGGTAGGCTTCACCAATAGGGGGCAGAAGACAGATAGGTCTTTATGCTTTGAAAGGCGTCTTCACACTCTGAAGTCCATTGGAATGTCTTCGCATTTTTCGGTCCCTTCAGTGTGTTGAAGAATGGTAAGCATCTCTCTACAGATTTGGACATGAACCTCCTTAAAACTGCAATCCTACCGGTTAAACGTTGAACGTCTTTGAATGGTTGAGGAGTCTTCATGTCTAGAATAGCCTGGATTTTCTCTGGATTGGCTTCAATGCCCCTCTGACTGACCAGATAACCCAGGAATTTCCCTGCACCGAGTCCGAAGGTACACTTAGTAGGATTGAGCCTCAACTTGCGATGGCGGGCTGTCTGAAAGCACTCCTCCAGATCATCTAAATGCTTCTGAGTCGTCGTGCTCTTCACGATCATATCATCCACATACACCTCCATGTTCCTTCCCAACTGCTTTTGGAAGACAAAATTCATCATTCTCTGGTAGGTGGCTCCAGCATTAATCAGGCCGAAGGTCATCTTCTTATAGGCGAACACCGAACGGTGTGTGATGAATGTTATTTTTGGAATGTCCTCCTTGCACATAAAAATTTGGTGATAACCTAAAAAAGCGTCCCTAAAGCTTAGTAGTGCATACCCGAAGTCGCATCTATAAGTTGGTCAATATGGGGTAAAGGATAGAAGTCCTTCGTACAAGCTTTATTCAGGTCGGTGTAGTCGATGCAAACCCGCCATTTCCCATTCTGCTTCTGTACCAACACTACATTTGCCATCCACTCCAGATAGTCTATCTCGAAGATGAAGTAAGCAGCTATCAGCTTCGCGATCTCTTCATCAATGATCCTTTGTCGTTCAGGTGCAAAGATCCGTCTTTTCTGCCGAACTGGCTTCTTTGATGGATCCACATCCAGCCGATGCTCGACAATCTTCCGACTGATCCCGGGCATGTCCTGTGGCTCCCATGCAAAGATATCCGCATAACAGCGAAGAAGTTCCATAAGATTTGTCCGAAGAGGTTCCGGTAAACCTGAACCAATCTTCACAGTTTTGTCCTTCTTTCCAAGGACCAGCTCGATCTCCTCTGTATCTCCTGTGGGAATAACCGACGGCTCCGAACTGCTTTCAGTAAAGGGTTTGATCTCGATTTCCATGGTTTGTTTCTGCTTGCTGACCCCTACTCCTGAGGAAATGACAGCATTCCGATAACAGCGTCGGGCCAGATCCAAATCCCCTGCTACCTCTCCCACTCCATGTGCCGTAGGGAACTTGATTTTAAAATGAGGGATGGAAATTACTGCTTAGAGAGCCATCAAGGTAGGTCTTCCCAGTATAGCGTTGTAAGCCGAATCTACATGCACAACATAAAATTTACATATTATTTCTACCTGCTGAGGAGCCATGCCGAAGACCACTGGGAGTTCAATAGTTCCTGCAACCCTGACTGGATCGTTGCTAAAACTGTACAAAGGAGCCTCCTGCCCAACCTCCATCTTTCGTCCATCGAGATGCATCCTATGATAAGCATAGGCATACAGAATGTCCACCGAAGACTCGTTGTCTATCATCATTCGTTTAACATCCATCGAACCCACTTGTGCAGTGATCACCAACGCTCCTTCATGTGGCTCGATGGGCTCCGAAGGATAATCTGCATCAGTAAAAGAGATAACAGCTCTGGGAAATGTTTTGTCGGTCTTCGGGGGAGTGCCCGCCACGGACATGACTGAATCTAAATATCCTCTCCTCTTTTTCCCTACTATTTTACCTGCTGTCCCACCGATTATCACATCGACGACGTGCCTTGGCGGTGGTATTGGAGCATCTTGGACGGGCGGAACCATTTGAACAGTACGGTCCACATTATGCTGATCTTGTCGGTCCCTCCCTGCCACATACTGAACCAGTAAACCGCTTTGAATTTTCTTCTCCACAAAATCTTTCAGATTGCAACACTCATTAGTATCATGGCCTGCGGCTTGATGATAGCCACAATATTTTCGAGAGTTGCCCTGCCCTGTCCTGTAATTATCGCGAGGTGGCTCGAAGAACGGTTGGTTCCTGATCTGGTCCAAAATCACCGACCTATCCGTATCCAGTCTGGTGTAAACCTTATTCACTTTAGGGGCGGACGCAGGTGGACGACTATTCCTCTGTCGCCATGAGTTGTTATACTTCTTCGAACTACCCTCTGGCCGATCATTATATCCCCCCGTCTTCCTCTGATCGCCTTCAGTCTTAGGAATATCTGCCTCTTTCATTTGGTCCGAGGAAGGTCGCTTCAGGCTATTCATGGCCTCTTCCACAATAATATATTCCTCTGCATTGTCGAAAGCTTCTGCCAGGCTCTTCGGATGGTGGAACATCAGTTTCTTCACTAGCTTTTTAGACTTCACCAGATCTAACCCATTCTGAAACAACCCTACCGCCTGGAGATCATTTAAGTCGGACACCTGACCAACTGCTTCTCTGAATCTCTTCACATATTGGGCTAAGGATTCGTTGGTGAACTGTCTGACCTGGGCTAAAGAACCCGTAGGTTGTCCTCTTCTCGGTTGCTCCCAAAGCGGGCATGGAACTTGTCACAGAGCTCAGTCCAAGAGGAAATTGAATCTGACAGTAAAGTTCCCATCCATTGCCTCGCATCTTTTCTTAGTGTTGTGACGAACATGTGACACTTGGCAGCATCGGTAAAGTCATAATAATCCATCAGCCGATCGAACGCCTGGCTATGGTAATAAGGATCTCCAGATCCGTCGTAACTCTCCATCCGAGGCAGCTTCTTAGTGACGTCTGCCTTTTCCTTAAGAATGTTCGAGGAGAAAGGAGATGCCTTCTTCCCCGGGGTGTCCTTCGCCTGTTGAAACTCTGCTAACTGCCTTCTAAGCTCTTTCAATTCTTTTGCCAAAAAATTTACACCTTCTGGCTACGAGGAGACTTCTATCTCCTGGGCAAACTTCTGATCCCGAACAGACTGACCTCTTCCATCTGACCCCGCTGCCTTTGTTGGACTCCTGGATCTACTCCTGCGTACAAGTCTATTCTCATGTCGAGAATACTCACGTGGGTGCTCCCTCCTTCTAGTTTTTGGCGCGATTTCCCTTGACCTACTCATTTGCCTGTCGTCGTCTCGATGCTGAGAATCAACGACCATTAGTGCCTTCTTCGAGGCCAAGGGAGTTCTGCTCCTTGACCTCCTTCTGTCGCGAGAATGACCCCTAGATACGTGTACAGAACGCTCCGGCTCTTTCCCCTCTCGCCGTTGCATTTCCTTATGCCTACTCCGTCTTTCGGACTGTATATGACTGGATGTCTCATCTCTCAATTCGGCCACCCGAAGCATTTGTTCGGCTATATCTTCTCTCTGTTTTAAAAGGACTTCTAAGGCCATATCCGCTTCGTCTGCCATTCTCGCCAACTTGACAACTCTGTCCTCCCGACCACTTCGGTGATGAGTCTTGGTCGGTGAACCTTCTGCTCGTCCTCGACTATGATCTCGCTCTTTATCTGTATCAAAGACCAACCTCCGTCTGGCTTTACCATGAATCGTCGGGCGAAGATCCCCCGAATCGTACTTGGAGGCCGTACTATCGTGAGCACTTTTAGAAGGACCCAGACGATCCTTTACCAAAATACGGGGCAACGACGAGCTCACAGCCATTGCATGCCCTTCGGGTGTTGGCGTTCTACTCTTCCCCATGAACACTGACGTAGAACGGCTACAACGTATATGATTGGAAAATACTCGGGACACTAGAACTCAGCTCTCCTTCTAGCGCCAATGTTAACGCCAAGATCTTTGATGACGTCCCAATCACGTAAGACGCCCTAATCCTGCACAGTAAACACAGTCAACACCAAAAGCTTGACGGCTGGACCGTCGGGGGATAGCTCCGGCGTGAGAGTCAGTACAGGTCGTTCAAGGTTTAACAATGGAAGATAAAATATCTAGTGTCTCTAGAGAGATGAAAAAATGTGGGTCGTGTATATGCGTACCTTTTTATGAAGTCTTTTTTCCTAAGTTATACTCTCTCACCCGGTTTACCGTGCCACCCACTACCTTTTGACACAGCCCCCCACTCCTCACTCTGCCGACTGCATGCAGGTTGTCACCTTTTTCCCACTGTGCATGCCGCCGGCCGGATAAAATCTCATCTACATTAATGATCTGCAGACCTTTGGTCAACAGCCTTCCTTTTTCATCATTACAAGTCAAAGATAGAAATATTAAAAGATCTAATGGACCAATCCATTGACCCGGCCCAATATTAAGAAGATATAATATGAAAATTAGGCCCAATCTTCAAGATCCAATAGACTAATTGGATAGTTAAATCCAATCTCCAAGGCCCAATAGGAGAAATATCATGACCCAACACTCTATAATGATGGTAAAATTAGTCATCATCGAGAGCCATCATATATTTTATAGTTTTGTAATGACTTCAAAATCCCATCACAAAATATTTTGTTTTTAAAATTACAAATAAAAATCGTCACAATAATCCATAAAATATTGTTTTGAGTATTAAGGTCCCGAGAAACAAACATCTTCAAAAAAATAAAGCCTCGATGTTTGTTAGTGGCACAAGATAATCTCTAAAAAGATTAATAAAAGGGAAAGAGGGAGTAGTAAAGTTTTAAAAAACAAATATCTTTAAAAATTAAAGTTTCGTTGTTTGCGAGTCACACCAGATATCAGATAATCTGTAAAAAGATGGATAAAAAAGGAATTGAGGGATAATAATCTCTAAAAAGATGGATAAAAAGAAATTGAGGGGTAATAAAGTTCTGGAAAACAAACATTTTCAAAAATTAATGTCTTGTTGTTTGTGAGTCACACTAGATAATCAATCATTACCCTTCGTCCGATCCATGTGAAAACACCAAGTGCAAGGTTCCGAATTCGTGTATTTACAACAGTTTTAAGTTAATTTTAAAGATTATTGTTGCTAAACTTTCAAAAAGTTAGTTTGAGATGTCATAAACCACATGCACATAAACGTTTCTTGTTCAACTGAGTACTTCCACTTGTCTCCTATATGAACAAGAAATTGATAGAAAAATTTAACGGTTGATTGAAAGGTGAAACTGTCCTTTAGTTTTGTAAGCTCACTTGGTCAGCTTTATTCACGTTAAAAGTCCGTTTAGGAGAGCTTTTGGGTGGATTAAAAGCACTTGTAATTTAAATATGAAAGTGTTGTGGTATTTGATAACCTTCTGAAAGTATTTTTAAAGAGCCGAGATTTGAGTTCAAAAGCACTTGTAGTTGAAACAGAAAATTTGCACTTTTGCCAAATATGTAAATGTACAAAATTATACTTAAATTGCTAACAATAAAATAAAATCTCAGACCACACACTCGAATAATTAACACCTTTAAAAGAATTTCTATAATTATGTAATCAAACATTATTTTAAATTTTTTTATAAAAATACTTTTGTCAAAAGTCCTAAATCTAAAAGTGCTTCAACTTACCGTAGCACTAACAATGTGAGCTTGTTATTGTTGGGCACATGCTTTTGCAATTTACACGGCTTCTTAAAGCTCAGAAGCTCTTCTTAACCTTCTTTTCCAAACAAAACCCTAGAATTCTCTTAAACTCTCTTTTATCCATGAAAAAGAAAACAGAGTTTTTAGCTTCATCGCAAAATGGAGTTCTTCTCCTTTTTGCGTTTCTTCTTGGTTGCATGGCAGAAAATAGAGATATATATTTGGTTCTAGTGGAAGGTGATCCTGTTGCATTTCATTTAGGTACTACTAAGGCTATTCAACAAGGAAAAAACCTTGATCCATATAGGTAAGAGAGTCGTACGAGTACTTGAAAAGGGTAATAATACTGGAGGTCTCAGATTGTTTGTTTCAAATAAATTTTCAAATTATGTGGTATCACATCAGATGGATTTCGACGTTAAGTACATTTCTTGTGATTAACTATGACATAAATTACAATTTTTCTAACTAAATATCACATTATTTGAGATATACTTATTTGAAATAAAAGAGTTAATACATTGAGCATTACTCAATTGAAAAACTCTTCATATACCGAGTAGGCTATAGCAGATTACACAGATAATAAATGCCCTCAAAATGATTGATATTTACGAGATGTCATCTGTGTTTAATCGGATATATGCGAACTGGTATATATAGCATGACTCTAAAATAATACTTTCTCTGTTATACAAAAAAAAATGATCATATACAAAATTTAAGGATAATGTTTTTATTTCATGTTTATCCTTAAATTTATTGAGTTCAATAAAGATGAGATTATAATGCTAACGAGATAATAAACTTGAGGAAAATTTGTTATTTTATACTACTATAACAAAAAAAAATTAAAAAGAAAGAAAAAGAGAAAAAGGCACGAATTTTTTATTTTTATTTTTTTTTACTAAATGAGATTCTTTTTGTGGGAGTAATAGTTTTCTCTTCAGTTAGTTTTCTGATTGATTCATCTTTTTGTACTTTATATATGTAGTGAAGTTTCAAAGGCTCATGCTAAGCACTTGGTGAAAACTCATGATCAACTTCTACAAAGTACTCTAGATACTGGGGGTTACAACAAACTTTACAGTTTCAAACACATTGTTAATGGATTTGCAGTCCACACTACAGCTTCTCAGGTCCTCTTTAATATGTGAAAAAAGAATAAAGTCAAAAGTCAAATGAAAATCTCTTTTTTAGACGAGAGTATTTATCATCCCTTCTTGAGTTTAGCTTCACTAGTTTCTTAGCTTCTGACGAAGAAGAAAATAATAGAAAACTTAAAATTTTATATTTGGATTACTATTCTACCCTTACATTAGTTCTATTGTGTTTGTCATCTAAAAGTTATAACAATAATTATAAATGATTTACTTATATTATTCAGTTTTTGGTCCAAATCCATATCGGACGAAAAACTTTGGCAAAAAAAATTATCAAATTTTGTGTCCGTTTCTTTTCTTTTTGTTCTTTAGAAACTGTGTAACAAAAGTGTTAGACAGAAAACCTAAGTTTTCCATCCTTTCTTTTCTTTTTTCGTCTATTTAAAAACTCTGAAACACAGTCTAACGGCTAACTAGGGTTAAAATGGATCAAAATTTCAGGCCAAAAAGTTGAAAAAAGCTAATGGAGTGACGTTGGTGGAGAAAGATAGGGGAGCCAAACTAATGACAAGTTACACCCCTCAGTTTTTAGAGTTACCCCAAGGAGTTTGGACACAAGGAGGAGAGACAAATGCAGGTGAAGGTATTGTTATTGGTTTTATCGACACCGGGATTAATCCATTTCATCCCAGCTTTGCTTATGATCCATTCGATCCTTTCACGTCGAATATTTCTCATTTTTCTGGTACTTGTGAGGGTGGTCCTCAGTTCCCTACAAGTTCATGCAATGGAAAGATAGTTTCTGCTAGGTATTTCTCAGTTGGAGCTCAAGCAGATCCTAGTTTCAATGCCTCTGTTGATTTGCTTTCACCATTTGACGCTGTTGGACATGGAAGGTAATTTATATTGTTTGTGTTAGTCTTACTAGGAATGACCCAAAGTTTGAGTGCGCTCAAACATTAGGTCCATTCAGACGAATTTGGATTCTAGACGGTTTTTGGCCGTCCATTTGGACAGTCCTATAGGAATTAGTTGTTTTGGTATAGGTAGAGTTACAACTCTCTAACTATATAAATGCAACTCACTCCTATAGGACACACTTTCCAAAACCAATTGCTTGGAATCAGGATTCCGTTAAGACCTTTTGTTAGTATTTGTCTGCTTAACTCGTCATTTTACGCTAGATCAATCAAGTTGTGGATGATGGTTTTGAGTTATAGTATTACTTCCTCCGTCCCTATTTAAATGACGTAATTTAAATGACGTTTTAGAGATGGGCACAAGAATTAAGATAATAATTGAAAAGCATTAAATATAATACTCAATTGTCTATAATACCCTTAAATCATTAATTTATCATAGCACAAGAGTTTAAAGTACCAAAAAAATAGGTAGAGTAATGAGGGATAATTTTGAAAAAATTATCATTAATTTTTCTAGATTTGAATAAACGTCAATTAATTAGAGATAAATAAAAAACTCTAAAACGTCGTTCAAATAGAAACGGAGAGAGTGCTATGTAACCAGACAAAAAATATTTAGTTTATCTAGACAAAGTACACTGGACAATTTTTCTCTATTGACCTGAAAATTTTCAATGATTTTAATGTGAGCCCTATATTTAATATAGGGAATTGATATTTCCACAGCAATAATTGATGTTTCCCTAAGTAGGCCCTACTCCATAACAAAACTCATCGGTTTGTACCCATTTTACCCTCATTTGACAAAATACCCAAATGTAACTCTTTTCTCTCTCTCTCTCTGCACTCCATTTCCGATCATGTATTGCATCAAGATCCAAATTAGGAGAAAAAATATAATTGAATTAAAATATATAGAAAGAATATATGTTTTATGTAAATCTTTCTTTAGGCCTTGGAACAAGATGATCGCTTGTTTGTATCATGAATTCTTGAGTTTTTTTCGTTCTCCAGTTCTTCATTCATTCTGAGAAAACTTAAGATTGTTTACAAGAAACGATTGGAGATGGATGTATTCAAGATCTGACTCAAATCAGTGGCGGTTTTTGATGGGTGATTGATCTGTTGGAAAAAATAATAGTATTAACAAGAGAAACTGAACAGTAAATTTGAACAACTTAGCTGGAAATCGAGGCGTAGCAACGCTACTGTCCTAAAAAGTGATTTCGCCCCCACTGATAATAATCACAGGTACAAATAGGCTGTCGACGATCACCCTCCAGGATTCAATGGTGAAGCATCCGATCGTGTGTACTCACACATGCACTAATCTTAGCGCTTAGCTATTCTCATGTGCACGAGCCTATCCCTCTTTTTCAGCCAAGTTACTCAACCTAAGCCAACATGTGCTAATATACCCAAAGAATATTTTCAAAATAGACAATATGGGACTTTGTCTAAACTATGAATTTTGGAGCATAACCAACATGATCTTCACAAATGGTGAATAAGCGACAATTAGCGAAAGGGTATGTGTTGTGGGTTCGTTGTACCAAAAAGATGATGAACATTAGTACTTCACTGTTCTTTTTTCTTTTTGGATATGCGACTGGGTTCAATCTTTGACAATCAAATAATGCAGATCTAGATGGCTTGAGTTGGTTAAGATGGCAATTAGAGTATTTGTTCTTGATGTCTCATTTCTCCGCTATGCTAGTTAACACTAAAATTGATGGTTGGTTTGGGAGAATGAAATTAAACTCGTGAATGAATTGGGAGCTATGTATTGAAACAGTAGCTTTGAATGGTACAGAGTAGAGAGAGAAACTAAGTTGCGGAAGAGGAGGTGAAATTGTATCAACGATGATAAATTTGGCAGAAACAGCCGTAAATAGGACCACTAGCAGAAATAACAAATAAGCTTATAAATATAGTATATATACTCATTTAATGTGGACCCCAAGAAATAACAAGGGAACTGATACTCTGTATTTTAATAAAACTTGTCAATTTTAACTTACCAAGTGTAAATAAATATATTGACATATGTAATAAAAGTCGAGTTTAATTACATACTTTTTACTATTGGCAAACTTGGGACACTAAGCTGCATTTTCAGTCAACTTTTATAAAAGGGACTCTCATTTTAGCGACATGAAAAAGGGAAATGAGACTCATTTTGAAGAGAGTTTTTTTTGCTTTGTTACGTGTGATTGTTTCATCTGTCACCTTGACAAGTAAACTTAGGTATGCTATTTTGCAGTCATGTAGCGTCAACTGCAGCTGGAAATTTTGGAGTTCCAATAGTTGTGAATGGTTTTAACTATGGGAGAGCCAGCGGGATGGCGCCACGTGCACGGTACTAGTTTTGCTTTTGTTAGCGGATTTTATAGACAACAAAACAAATACTGCCTCCGTTCTTTAATCTGTCTTTTTAAAGTGAAATTTCTTTCTTTTTATCAAAGGTTTGTAGATTGTGAGGAAGTATTACCGAGTTAGTTTCTCATATTATCCTTACATTAAATATTAATTTGTTTCTCTTTTATCTTGTTATAAACTTTAAAAAGGGAATAGTGAGAATTTATATCAAATTTGATCAATCAAACAAAGCATTAATGATATTTTTTAATCTTTGTGTTTTCTTTTAAAACATCAATCAAAAGACGGAGGCAGTAGATATAATATAACATAAATTTGATGCATTTTCTCTTACATTCTTCACAACAGAATTGCTGTATACAAGGCTATATATCCAAGCTTGGGAACTATAACAGATGTGGTAGCAGCAATTGATCAAGTAAACAGTTTATACTTTAAACAATCAGCTGATTAGATAATTTTTATATGAAATTTGTTGACAAAAAATAAAAAAACAAAAATAATAATGATATGCTATCAATAACTGCAGGCAACAATGGATGGAATTGATATCTTAACACTATCTATCGGACCAGATGAACCACCAGAAGATACACTTACTTTCTTAAGCATGTTTGACATTTTCATGTTATCTGCACGAAAGGCTGGAGTTTTTGTGGCTCAAGCTGCTGGAAATCATGGTCCAGGTCCTTACACCGTCGTTTCCTATAGCCCTTGGGTTGTGGGCGTAGCTGCTTGTGGCACAGATAGACTCTACTCCAGTACCCTGATTCTTGGAAACGGTCAGCAAATTAGCGGTGTGGGATTATCAGGTAACTAGAATTTGGGAGCTAATATTTTCAGTGCAACTGTACAATACCTGATGCATACAGTAAAACTGTATAATGTAGCATTTGCATTGAAAAGGGAATTTCCGAGTCACATATATCATTTACCTTTAATTTGATCATAAGCAAGTTTATTCACTGTTTAGTTTTGTTGGTTACCAACGTATTCAGCAGTAGCGATTCGTACGTTTTGAGGTTCAAACACATCACACCATTAATGTTGGTGTGTTGCATTTGAGCCTCAAACACTACGTTATGAGTTAAAATCGTTGTGTCTAAATAAAGTCACTTGTAGATAAAACTAGATTATCGAATGCATTTGGAACTCCAAATGTTTATTTGTACGTCTTAAAAGTCATGCCAAAGTTGAAGTTATATTATTATTATTTTTTGCATATAGGACCGAGCTTCGGACGTGGATTTTTACAATATAAGTTGGTGTTGGCTAAAGATGCAGTTAAGACAAACAGGACATTCCCTAAGACTGCGGAGTACATAGATGAATGCCAATATCCAGAGGCATTAGACCCTTTTGTTGTTCAAGGAAGTGTTGTTATATGCACATTTGCTGCAGGCTTTTACAACGGAATTTCATCACTCATTGCCATTATTGAGACAGCAAGGACCTTAGGATTCATGGGATTTGTTTTTATCGCAAACTCGACTTTTGGTGATTTTGTAGCAGAACCCATTCCCTTTACAATTCCCGGTATAATGATCCCAAAAGTTAGTGATGCTCAGGTGAGCGCGTAGTTTTTCTTTCAACATTAACTTAAATTAAATAAAAATTATTTTTGATTAATACTAGGTAAATAGACAAAAATTGTCTAGAATATATAAACAAAACATGGATAGGTTGTATTGTACAACTCATCAATGCTTTGCCCAGATAAGCTAGATAGTTTTTGTCTTGTTTGCATTTCTCATTTTTTGTTGTCACAGTTCATATTACAGTACTATGAACGGCAAACTCAGAGGGACAACAACGGATTTGTGATGAGCTATAGTGGCAGAGCAGCCATAGGCGAGGGAAGAACAACTTCTTACATGGGGCGATCACCAATTGTTAGCAGATTCTCTTCAAGAGGACCTGATTTCATCGATGTCAATAGAAATCCGACAGATGTCCTAAAGCCGGATATTTTGGCTCCAGGACACCAAATATGGGCAGCTTGGAGTCCCATGAGTCTCCAAGATCCCATTCTTTCAGGTACTCCCTCTGTTCCAACAATAACTTGAGTATAATTTTCATACAAATTAAAAAAAATCGAAGTAGAAGAAAGAGAATAAAAGAATTTTAAATTTAGCCACAATGGGCTCCACGTAAGTACCATATGATTCTTACATTTTCGTAGAAGTAATGGACTATAATCAAGTAGTTCAAGGGTAATATAGTCTTCATACATATATTTTAAATTTGAATTGTGTATTTTAGACATTTTTGGAGTCATAATTTTTTGGTACTTTAGACATCTTTGTGGGATGGAGGAGGGAGTAATTTACGATAGAAACTTATACACCATTTGTCTAGAAAATTGTTCGACTATGTTACACAGACTCAAATGGAGTGTTTAGTTGAACCCGTATTTGAAATAGTCCGACACGGGTACTTATAATTTTGACAATTATTTACACTAGAAGTGTCCAGTATACAGTGTCGACACGAGTAATTATTTAATAGTTATTTTGGATCATTCTTGTACCCATAAATTCTCGATGATTGATTTGTTTTTAGGTTATAATTTTGCGCTGTTGTCTGGTACAAGCATGGCAACACCTCATATATCTGGCATAGCTGCACTGCTCAAGCAGCATAATCCTTCATGGACTCCTTCAATGATTGCCTCTGCAATGTCAACTACTGCTATCAAGCATGATAATCTAGGAGAAGCAATAATGGCTGAAGGATCTGATATGTACAGCTTATTCCCCTCCACACCGTTTGATTTTGGCGCTGGCCTTGTCAGTCCAACCCGTGCCATTGATCCTGGCCTAGTCTTTCCGTCAGGTAATAACTTATCTACACGCAGCTTATTTAACTTAGAATTGCAGCTTTTGGAGCTAAAATGCACTTCACCGCTCCATTTTTTGTTCGCTCCATTTAGCAAGACCCTCCTCTTTCTCCCTCTCACTATTGTTCTCTTTGTTCTCTAGTAATCAGTACTTCCAATGACAGTAACATGTTCATGGGTTTTGACATTTGAATCAAATGTGAGTCTCTTTCTCGTACTCGAGCTCAATTGCTCCTCGGATGTCTCACTACAGCAGAAATCCATAACATTTCAGGAAAGAGAAACAATACAGAGAAAGCAATTGGGTTTCCCCCACTTTATTTTTCTTCGAAAAAAACAAAGGTAAAAGCAAAAGATTTTTAAAAAGTAGCAATAAAATTCAAGATAATCAAGAAAAGTACCTGATAAGGCTTGCAAATCGAAAGAGATGAAATTAATTAACGAATCTCGACGGTAGCAACCACGGTTGTTCTTCTAAGATTCGGCAATCAATTATTTTTACACACACGTACATGTATATGATGCCAACAAAAAATACCCAAAGCAGAGAAGGAAATTTGAAAAAAAGGGTCTGAAATCACAAAAAAAAATTCACAGTAATCACCAATAGAGCAATAATCAATAGATGAAGAAGATTAATGAGAACAAATCAACAACAATAGATGAAAAAGGGAGAGAAGATTTAGCAGGGAAGGAACAGTGAAGATTGGAGAGAGAGCGGCAAAGTGAAGGAAGAGAAATCAGTTAGTTAAAATTGTACGGGGATAAAGGAATTATTTTGTAATATTGTTGAGGTTATTTTTGTCAAAAATAAAAAAAAACAAAACTCGTTCAGATGTTTTTCTGAATGGTATATAATTATTTTTAAATCTTATGGATTAAGATGTATTAAGAGGCTTAAAGTTTTTTACCAAATAAGTTGTGTCTCTGACCAAATCAGAGGCACACTTATTAAGAGGCATTAAGACCCAAACAAACACCACCTAACCCAATACTCCCTCCGTCCCTATTTAAATGTCGTTTTAGAATTTTTTATTTGTCCCTAATTAATTGACGTTTATTCAAATCTGGAAGAATTAGTGATAATTTTTTTAAAATTACCCCTCATTACTCTACCTATTTTTTTGGTACTTTAAACTCTTGTGCTATGATAAATTAATGATTTAATGGTATTATAGACAATTGAGTACTATATTTAATACTTTCCAATTACTCCCTCTATCCCTAAATAATTGACGTTTTGAAGGTTTTTACACTTATTAAGTAAGTCATTTATTACTCTAATTTTGTCATTAATATTGATATGTATTACTACAATTATTCTTGTATTAATTAAGAAAAGATGTACTCCATATTGTTGTCTAAATAAATAAAATACTCTATATAGTTGAGGGCAATAGAGGAAAAATTGTAATTAATGCTTCCTAAAAATTTGAAAACGTCAAATATATTGGAAAATTTTGAACTCCCTATAACGTCAGTTATTTTGAGATAGAGGGAGTATTATCTTAATTTTTATACTTACCTCTAAAATGTCATTTAAATAAGGACGGATGGAATATAACCTAAGCTTACTTATGTTGTTTCCCCACACGCAATGCCACAAATATCAGATTTGTCGGAAAATCCTCTAGCTAGACTTGAATGAATATAATTTCTTTCTAGACTTGAGTGAAATTCGTATACATGTAATTACTGATACATTCTGACTTCTTTTTTTAAGTCAATTTATGAAATCTTAAAATTCAAAATATTTACATATTTTTACACTTCAAGTAAAAATCACTAATATTATTACAAACTAATTAAAAAGTACTACTAATTACTAGATTGACTGAATAACACTTATGTTCATCCAAGTTGCCACCCAGTTTTTAAGTCGTTCATTTTTCGCCAATTAAGTCCTTAAAGTGACATTTTTTAACGTTTTCGTTCCTTTTACCTAATTTGACCAAACTTAACTCATTTTGATCCAACCCGGCCCATTCTGACTCGACCCTAATTTCACCAATTAATTTTTAAAAAATAATAATTATTTTTAATATTTTAAAATAAAATATTTTTTTAAAATAATAACTATTTTTAATATTTAAAAATAATTATTATTTTAAAATAAAATATTATTTTAATTTTTTTTAAAATACTTATTATTTTTAGGAAAAAATATTAAAACTTTTATTTTTTTTTAAATGAGTAAAGTTTCATAAAATATAGATTCAAAAAAATTAAATTTTTAATTTTTTATTTCTTAATTATTTTTATGAAAATTTACACATCTTTTAAAAAATATAAAATATCTACTTTTGTTGTATGAAAATAAAGTTTTTTTTATTTACTTTTTTTGAATCTATATTTTATGAAACATTACTCATTTTTACAAAAATAAAAATTTCTATTTTGTTTCTAAAAAGAAAGTTTTCTTTTTTTGAATCTATATTTTATAAAATTTTACTCATTTTTTTAAAAAAATCTATTTTTTTCTTGAAAATAATAATAATTTTTTTATAAAAAAAACTAATCAGATTTTTTATTTATATTTTACCATTTTTTGTTTTTCGATTTCAATTTTTAGTTTTTGTTTTAAAATATTCTAATATTAAGAATACATATAATAATGGTACAAACATAAAAAAAATCTGAAAAAAAAATTTTTACATAAAAAATGAAAAAAATCTACTTTTTTCTGAAAATAAAGTTTTTTGAATCTATATTTTATGAAACTTTACTCATTTTATGAAAAAAATAAAGTTTTCTAATATTTTTTTTCTGAAAATAATAATTATTTTTAAAATGTTTAAAATAATAATAATTTTAAAATAATGTTCAAGTAAAAAAAAGAATTTTTTAAAATAATAGTTTTTTTTAAAAAAATAATTAGTGAAATTGGGGTTGGGTCAAACTGGGTCGGGTCGGGCCAAAATTTGATCAAATGGGTCGGGTTGAAGTCAAATCGGATAAAAGAAACGAAAACTCAAAAAAATATCACTTTAAAGACCTATTTTGCGAAAAATGAACTTTAAGGACGACTTTAAAAGTGGGTGGCAACTTGGAGGGACACAAATGTCATTCAGCCTTACTATATTTGTTGATTTCAAAACTTAGATGAATTCATATTAATTTTGCACTTTTAGGATTTTACAAATTGACTCTAATAATTAAAACTTGATTTTTTTGATAATTTTATGATGAAGCAGGGTATGAAGATTACATGAGTTTCTTGTGCTCTTTGCCCAACATTGATCCATCAACAGTCAAGACAGCAACTGGAGGATCATGCATTCACTCCTTTGACAACCTATCTGATCTGAACATCCCATCCGTGACAATCTCAGCACTCGTTGGCTCACGATTAGTACGAAGGAACGTACAAAACGTAGCGAGCAAGCCGGAGACGTATCTAGCAGCAATGGTTCCGCCAACGGGAGTGATGGTTAATATAACTCCACCTTGGTTTACAATACCTCCACAAGGGATCCAAGATATTGAGTTGAAGCTCAATGTAACACAAGCACTTGACGATTATAGCTTTGGTGAGATTGTTTTGACAGGAAGTTTGAATCATGTTGTGAGGATTCCTGTGTCAGTTTGGCCTGTTTCGATATCCTAATCACCATGAGTCGAACTTCGGTTCATAATATAATAGATATTCTTATTGGTCTAGTAAATTGTGTATCGGTACTCTGACATATCAATACTCTAAATTTAGCATACCAAAAATTTTCATTGTTGATTTACTAATAATTGAGCAAATATCTATATTAGCTTAGTATTAAATGTTGGATATTTTCAAAATCTGTTGTTATATAATAAATATATGGCAAAACTAATGATTTGACTACTATTGTTGATACATTTTACTTAATACACCACTGAATTTTTTATTTTTTTGATTATCCCATTCAACTAATTAATATTTTAAAATTTTTTTTGATTATCCCATTCAACTAATTAATATTTTAAAATTAGGTTATTCCGTTAATAAATTTGGACGGACGTTAAATTGATTTAAATATTTTCTTACCTAGAAAATACAAAAAAAAATAAGAAAATAATATAAAAATGACGTGCCTTATAAACCATTTGACTTGGTCTTATAACGGAATATTTTTTTATCCAGTAATTACCAAATAATTTGATTTTGAGTTCCTGGGCAACACCACTGGGAAACCATACCTGGTCCAGACCAGACCAATGTGTACGTGAATGGTGTGGGTAATAGAGAACAAAGGTTGAACCTCTGGTTCGACCCTACCAAGGACTTCCATTACTATTCCATCCTCTGGAACCAACGTCAAGTTATCTTTTTGGTGGATGAAACACCCATTCGAGTCCACTCAAACTTGGAACACAAAGGAGTGCCATTCCCAAAGGACCAACCCATGGGTGTGTATAGCTCAATATGGAATGCAGATGATTGGGCTACCCAGGGTGGGCGGGTCAAGACAGACTGGACCCATGCACCATTCATTGCCTCTTACAGAGGTTTCCAAATCGATGGGTGCGATGTCCAACCACCGTTTCCCAGACGCCGGAAGTTATGGAGCGCGGATCCAATTAACAAGAACAACTCATATTAGTAAGCATATTACTGCTGAAATTTTATTGGAAGCAGAGTCATTAGAAACCCCTCCATGCATAAACCCTTCAATCGATTGCAACCGAAACTCCTAAAGATTGTGCATCGGAATAATCCCCGACTTCTCCAAATGCCCCATTTCAGGTTTCGTCAATTTCTTATCCCGGACCCTCCAATACCCAACTTAAACCGCGTTGTACCCATCCGTAGACTCATTTTTCACCTGAGTTACAATATTCCCCTCACGGAACCCAACGATAGTGATCGGCACAACGGTGCCGTGCCGTTTTCCTCAAAGTAACTCATCATGCCTAGCTTCGTACCCATTACCCCAATTCCAGCTTCCATACTCATGGAGATTGTTAGGGAATTGGAACGGTGGATTTGGGTTTTTAATTTGATGGATTTTTTGAGAGGAATGAGAGGGTGAAGAAATGAGGAAGTGAGAGAAGCATATTGGGGAGTATTTTGAGAGGATAATTGGGGATTTTGAAGATGGGGAACGGCGGAATTTAGAGTTTATGTATGGAGGGGTTTGAATTGGTGAGATATGATCGGCACTTCATAACTTTCGTTTGGAAATTACTGAATTAAAGTGACGTACGCCATTACTTTTTTATTAATTCACATTTTAAATTCATTTTATAAGACTAAATCAAATGTTACTTGCGACGTCATTCTTACATTATTTTTCTTATTTTTTTTTATTTTCCACGTAAGAAAATATTTAAATTAATTTAACGTCCGTCCAAATTTATTAACGGAATGACCTAATTTTAAAATATTAATTAGTTGAATGGGATAATCAGAAAAATTAAAAGTTCAGTTGTGTATTAAGTAAAACTTGCCAACAATAGTGGTCAAATCATTAGTTTTGCCATAAATATATTATATTATTTTAAGAACTAGCAAATGCATTGGTTCAATGATAAATGTGTGATTACTAGTTTGAACATGTGTAACGTTGAACTGGTGCAATGGTTCATAATGGGTTACTAGTGTGAACTGGTGTGACTGCTATTTTGAACGAGTGTAATATTGAACCAGTGCAATGGTTCGATTTGAGTTACTAGTTTGAACCGATGTAACCCTTAGAAAGTGTGTTCAGTTCATATCTTTTTAAATTGAAAAGGTGCATTTTAAAAGGGGTGTTTGAAATCCTATAAATTGATTAGAAAACTCTTCTTTGGAATAACAAATTGTCACTACAACAAAAAAGTTTATCAGCAACCGCATACGGTCGCAGATGATCATTAGCGATCGACTGTGGTCGCTGATATTAGTCGCATATAATCTGGTCTCTGGGTGGACATTAGTGACCATTATTAGCCATCGAATTATCAGCGACCGCTAGGGGTGCTCATCGGTAAAAAATTGAACCGGTACCGAACCGAAAAACTCAAAAAACCAAGAATCGGTACCGGTACCGAATAACCGATTTCGGTACCGGTTCGGTACAAAGTCGGTACCGATTTTCGGTTATACCGCATGTATATAATTATTAATGCTTTGGCATTTTTCCCTCCCTTTGGAGCTGATTCACTTTGTTAAAACATCTAAAACAGTGGCTGAAATCTAAAACAGTCGCTGATTTACTTCGGTACAAAGTCGTTACTTTGTGGACTATCACAATTTCACTATGCAATATCCATACTAAAACAGATGATCATAATAAAGACTGCTAACCATCTCCACATGGTTGTTTCTTGCTAATTATGTTTCAGCCAATCAAAGACTGAAATTATGTTTTTGACATGTATAGGTATTATTGAGATTTGTAAGCCATTTTCTTTCTGAGAAGCCCCCAAAATAGGTATACATCACTCATTCTGAGTCGCCAAATATATGGTACAGAAACAAATACAACTTTAATAATACAATTGTCGTGCAAAATACGACAACATATAAACTGTGAGTTTAAATACAAATATTATCTTCTAGACAATATTCACACTCAAATAAGTTCTCATTACAATTATTGAAACACTATTTTACAAAATAGTGAGGACTGCTAATACAACTGACTAGAAACATCACTCCACACCCCGACTAGTTCCCGCTATATTCTCGCCTCCTGAGAAAAATGAAACAAAAAGAAAAAGGGTGAGCTCAACTAGCCTAGTAAAGAATATTATGACTAAGATAATATACAAAAAGTTATCATTAGTCTTCAACAGGGAAAAATTTGATATAATATAATAGACAATAAATTTTAGATCAACAACTGCAGCGGAAACATCAATCCATTAGAAGAGTCAGGTAGAGAATGAATTCTACTATCTTCTAATATTTAAAAGTCCATCATCAATATTTTATCCATGTAACAACAATCTGTATACATCTTGAATCAAATATTCGTCTTTGCACTACAGGGCAAAGATATTCATTTGTATCACCAGTTGGTCATGTTCATCTAAACACCTGTTCATCTTTACACTACGGGCCAAAGATATTCATCAGTTAATCATTCATCTTTTGCACTACAGGCCAAAGATATTCAGTAATATCATCATTTAGGACTAAGGATGATGAAAAATATTTTAAAAAAACGAATCTAGTGAGATAAAAGAACAAAGATTAGGGACTCGTACTTTAGATAATTCAAATTTAAAAACGCTCCATAATAAACCATAGTGGAGTAAAATTTAAGAATGAAGATCAAAACATGGATACAATCAAAGATAGTAACCATAATTGACATCTTGGACAAAGAAGAGAAAATTTTATTTTTTTGTGAATAGTGTCGTATTCGTGAATAGTGTCGTATACGTGAATAGTAACTCCGACACAAAAAGGTAGAAATTCCATAATAAAACTCATATCAATATTTTGGCATAATGATATTGACGAAAATAATATCATTTACGAAGAAAATAGCATCCCTTACTTCAAAATAACAGTACTTCTGATCAGAATATCGGATGTAAAGCCGAAGGAAACTTGCAATGAATAGTAACTCTCAAAGTATCTAAATACTCATAGAAATACACTCGATAATATAAAGAGAGAAAGAGAGAAAACTTGTTTCTGGTGTGATTTTCTATTTTAACTTAAGCACCTATTTATAGGAAAATGCTTAGAACACCAAAGTAGACTAAATTAATAAATTATTATTTTATAATTCATTCCACGCACGCCACTTGACCAGCTAGCACTCCACTTTTGAAAAGAAGGAAAAAATTTAGCACATTTCAACAAAGGACAAGAATGGGGCCCACCCATTTTTTAATAAAAATATTTAATTTTTGAAACTTCAATAATTCATAATAAATAGCCATTTTTTAGAAAAATACGAATTTTATGTCCATTCCATAGGAAATCGAATTCTCTACAACTTTGTAGCTTTAAGTTTTTCTAAATTGCAAACAGAAAATGTCTGAAATCTATATACGGACGATTTTTAATACCTCTATTCCAACAAAATACTGATAAAATACCTCAGCATTAATTCCTTCATTTATATCCACATAAAATAAATATATCCATCATTTATATCCACATAAAATAAATATTTCCTTATCATATAAATCAATAATTAATTATTCACAAATAATATTACAGAATCACAATTATGACAATCAGGTCGTTTCCAGGAAAGAGGGGGCTTTTCGATAAGGATTTCTCCTTACTGGCGCGTAATTGGGTGACCAAACCTCTCCTTAGATAGAACTTCCTTAGACATTGTCAATAATGTTATCTAATAATATTATTCAAATAATATGAATTATTGATCTGATAAAGGAGATACTGTACAGTGATAATTATTAAAATAACAATAATATAAAATATCAACGTAGCAATTATTGAATCAATAAAATAAAATATTGAACAGTAATTACTGTAACAATTATTGAGTAGTGTCTTCTTACGTAAGGATCAATAATTCCACAATACTGTTCAATACCGTGTGCTACTGTGCAACCACGCGTATTACCGTACTTTAACCACCGGGTATTCCAACAGTGTTAACGGTAACAACTACACCGTTATTTATAAAAACTCAAACTTGTCATTTTCTTCATCCGACCATTTTCTGTTATGGGGCCCACAAATGGTTGCGCCATCGTACGAATATTCCCTGACAGCAAGAATATTCAACGACCAAACGAAAATTCCTCGGCAACAATGAATATTTTATAATCACTTGCTTATTTTGCAAAAATTTGCACATTTCACCCATAACCAAAGTATTATATCAAATTAACACCTTATTATTTAAAAATAATAATTAGAGGAAATTCGATTTTATTTATGAAAAAGTTGAGGTCTTACACTTTCAGCTCATGTACTTTGTGATTTGGTGATATTCTTGTTACAGAATATAGCAGAGAAAATCCATATTACTTGAGTTGTATTATGATGGAGAAACGTTTGATTTCCTCCTCCAGAAACATTCAGCACCATGGATTTTTGTTAAAAAATCTAAAATAGTGCCTGAAATCTAAAACAGTGGCTGATTTACTTCGGTACAAAGTCGGTACTTTGTGGACTTTCACAGTTTCACTATGTAAGTTGCTTTTGGTTTGATGGGTATTTTATTATATATGGAATAAAGTTCCCTCTGTAACAAAACAAGGCCATCACTCTATTATGTAACAAAACAAAACATTCAGTACCAAATTTACTGTACCCTATTTTAGAATGCTAACTCATGAAAACTACATTTGGTGTTTTTTTGTATTTCGATTTTTACCGAATTCAAAAAATTCATTACCGCAACCGGTACCGAAAAAAATCGGTACGTCAACATCTTATTTCTTATAAACTGTGTTTGTATTTAGATGTTGTAAATAGGGTTCAGTTAGTCGAGCGCGATAACGAGTCAACGCAACTAAAAGAGAGTAACCGGCAAAATGATAATACAAGTGAAAGCAGTCATCGAAGCGGTAACAACAAGCGTGGAGGGAATCAGCATGCCAAAAATGGTAACCACTTCGATGGTAGTCATGGCCAAAATAATAAGAATGGACATTTCAAGAAGAGGAGATTCAACAATAATGGAAAGACGTCAGCACCAGCACCCGTGGTTAAGGAAGGTGAACGACCACCTATCATATGCTTCAAATGCGGAGGGGAAGGACACATCAGTCCAAACTGCGCGATGCCGTCTAAAGCATGTTATAATTGTGGAAGAGAAGGTCACCTAGCCCGATTTTGTCGTTCACCGAAGACAAGTTCAGCTAGGGTGGAGGCACCAAAGGACGTCCCAGAAAAGTTAAAACCGGTAGTACAAGGGAGAGCGTTTGTTGTGACCTCCCAGAAAGTAAGGAACCCGAATGAGGTCATCACGGGTAAGCTTATCATAAACTCTAGCGAAGTCTATACCTTATTTGATACCGGTTCTACCCATTCTTTTATTTCTCCTATTTGCGCTCAACGATTAAATTTGACTTTGGAGAAATTAGACTTTGACTTATCGTGAAAACTCCGTTGGGAGAAACCTTCATTACATCCACTGTTTATAAGTCTTGTTTGGTTCAAATCGGTACCCTCACATTACCTGTCGATCTTATTTCATTGAAAATACTTGCATTTGATGTAATTCTAGGGATTGATTGGTTAACTACTCATCATGCAAAATTTGATTGTTTTCGTAAGGTTGTTAGCTTTCATATTCCTAATCAACATATTATGCGAATTCAAACAACCAAACCATTAAAATTAATCACTGTCATCTCAAGTCATAAAGCTATTCGTTTATTAAAAAATGGATGTCAAACTTTCTTAGCTCATATCACGGATCTAAAAAAAAATACTTCAGTTTTGAATGATATTTCTATTGTTAATGAATTTCCTGACATATTCCCTGAAGAACTTCCTGGCCTGCCCCCAGAGCGTGAAATTGAATTTTGTATCGACCTTGAACCCAGTACAAAACCCATTTCCAAAGGCCCATATCGAATGGCTTCTATTAAACTTCAGGAGTTAAAGACCCAACTGCAGGAATTGTTAGACATTGACTTTATTCATCCTAGTACTTCTCCTTGGGGTGCTCCTGTTCTATTCGTGAAGAAGAAAGATGGGAGTATGCGACTTTGTATTGATTATCGGGAGTTGAATCATGTCACCATCAAAAATAGGTACCCATTGCCACGTATTGATGACCTGTTTAACCAGTTACAAGGAGCACAATTCTTTTCAAAAATCGATCTTCATTCTGGATATCATCAACTAAAGGTTAGAACTGAGGATATTCCAAAGACTGCCTTCAGAACTCGGTACGGGCATTATGAATTCTTAGTCATGTCTTTTGGATTGACTAATGCTCCTGCTGCCTTCATGGATATGATGAATCGAGTATTTAAGGAATATTTGGATCACTTTGTGGTCGTCTTTATCGATGACATCCTTATTTATTCTAAAAACCGTAAAGATCATGAGCAACACTTGAGGCTGACACTCCAAAAGCTTCGTGAATACAAGCTTTATGCCAAGTTGAAGAAATGCGAGTTCTGGCTTGAGGAAGTAGCATTCCTTGGGCACGTAGTATCAAGTCATGGAATATCTGTTGACCCGGCAAAGATTGAAGCAATTCAAAGCTGGGAGCAACCTAAATCAGTGACCGAAGTACCTAGCTTTCTCGGTTTAGCTGGTTATTATCGGAGATTCGTGAAAGGATTTTCTCGAATCGCTACTCCATTAACTCAGCTGACTCGGAAAGATACAAAGTTCGGTTGGAGCGAAGAATGTGAGAATAGTTTTTAAGAACTCAAGAGGAGACTCATTTCAGCACCTGTTTTGACAATACCATCTGGCTCGGAGGGATTTGTCATCTACAGTGATGCTTTGGGAAAAGGGTTGGGATGTGTTCTCATGCAACATGGGAAAGTCATAGCCTATGCCTCAAGACAACTCAAAGAATATGAGAGGAATTATCCTACTCATGATCTAGAGTTGGCAGTTATTGTCTTCGCACTTAAAATTTGGAGGCATTACTTGTATGGGGAGAAAGTGGAGATTTTTACGGATCATAAAATCCTCAAATATTTCTTCACTCAAAAGGAACTCAACATGCGACAACGACGTTGGCTGGAACTGTTGAAAGATTATGATCATACCATCCAATACCATCCTGGAAAAGCGAACGTGGTAGCTGATGCATTGAGTAGAAGATCATATGCAAGTACGAGTGCGATATTGTCAATGCAAAGGCCCATTTTGTGTGACTTGCAAAGGATGGAAATAGAGTTAAAGACTCTAGGAACCCATGTGATGATGGCAAATATACGAGTAGAACCGACTTTAATTGATAAAGTTAAAGCTGCTCAAGCTACAGACCTAGAGCTGATGCGTATGGGGAAGAAAGTGCAAGAAGGTGCTATGCCGGAAGCAAGAATCGATGAAAAAGGAATACTGCGAGTCAACTCCAGACTTTGTGTTCCTAACGACCCTGATTTAAAGTATAAAATCATGATGGAGGCGCACAACACACCGTTTACAATCCATCCTTGGAGTACTAAAATGTATCGTAATCTTCGTCATACATTTTGGTGAAGCAATATGAAGAGAGAGATAGCGCTGTTTATCTCAAGGTGTCTAAATTGTCAACGAGTCAAAGCGGAGCATCAAGTATCAAAAGGTCCATTGCAACCACTTGAAATTCCAGAATGGAAGTGGGAACACATTACCATGGATTTCGTTACGGGTCTTCCCAAGGTTTTTCAAGGCATTGATGCAATTTGGGTCATTGTTGATAGATTGACCAAGTCTACTCATTTCTTACCAATACAAGAAACTTATACACTTGAACGTCTTGCTCATATGTACATAAACGAGATTGTAAGACTGCATGGTATGCCAGTATCCATAGTTTCTGATCGAGACACAAGATTCACTTCACGATTTTGGGTTAGTTTGCAAAAAGCTATGGGCACGAATTTACGATTTAGTTCGGCATATCATTCCCAGACGGACGGACAATCAGAGAGGACTATTCAAACTCTTGAAGATTTATTAAGACTCTATGTCCTTGACTTTAAGGGAAGTTGAGATAAGTTCTTACCATTGGTGGAGTTTTTGTACAACAACAGTTATCAAGCAAGTATTGGCATGACTCCATTCGAGGCGTTGTATGGAAGAAAGTGTCGTTCTCCAGTATGCTGGGATGAGGTGGGTGAAGCAACGTTGTTGGAACCGGAGTTGGTACGTATGACTACGAAAAAGATTCAAATGATCCGGCAACGTATAAAAATCTCACAAGATCGACAAAAGAGTTATGCTGATATAGGAGATCATGTGTTGTTACGAGTTGCTCTGTGGAAAGGAGTTTCGAGATTTGAAAAGAGAGGAAAGCTCAATCCTCGATTCATTGGCCCATTTTTAATCCTCGATCGAGTAGGAGCTGTGGCCTATAGACTCGCTTTACCGCCAAGTATGTCTCGTGTTCATAATATTTTTCACATATTCATGTTACGTAAATATGTGGAAGACCCGAACCACATTATTGAGTTAGAACCGGACGAAATAGCGAAAGATTTAATGTATAAAGAGGTTCCTGTTCAAATCTTGGATAAGAAGGAACATATTCTATGCTCCAAGGTTATACCTCAAGTCAAAGTTTTGTGGAGGAACCACGATGTGGAGGAACCACGATGTTGAGGAAATGACCTGGGAGTTAGAATCTGAAATGAAGTCAAGGTATCCTTACCTCTTCGATATACCAGGTACGTACCCTAATTTTGAGGGCTAAATTTCATAAGAATGGGAGGTTGTAAGACCCCAACTTTTATAAATAAAGATGAATTTTTTATAAATATCATTTTTAAATATTATGGAGTGAAATTGATATAATATTATAGTTGTGGGTAATATTTGTAAATTTTGCAAAGTACGCAAGTTGCTATATAATATTCGATTGGTCGGGAAATATTCGTTTTAATAGAGAATATTCATACGACGACACAATCATTGGTGAACCCCACAACAGAATTATTGTCGGATTGATAAAACGACAAAAATACTTTATGAAAATAACGGCAGAAGTTTTACCATTAATACTGTTGAACTATTCGGTAGTAAAAGTACAATAATACGCATGGTTGCATAGTAGCCCACGTTATTGATTATTGATTCTTACGTGATAAGTCACTCAGTTTTGTTTTATCGATATTATTAATGTAATAAAACAGAATACTTTTATAAAGTTATTCGTTTTATTAGGCTAATAGTAAAATCTTTTTATATAAAACAGAATACTTTTATAAAGTTATCTGTTTTATTAGATAATAATTAGAATATATTATATTTTATTATGCATAGTATTTGCATAGTGCCTGCATAGTATTTGCATAGTAAAATCTTTTATAAAGTTATTCGTTTTTTATTTAAAAGATTTTGCTTTAAATATAGACCGTCAGATTAAAGTAAATCAATCTAGACCGTTCATGAGTTAGTTACTATGCAGTCCATTTTTCTATAAATAGAAGCTCATTCCTTCATTATTTTTTTACGAATTCACTGAAACTCTAGAGAGAGAAACTATAGAGAGAAAGAAGAAAAGTATTCTGCTACTTCACTACTCCGATATCAAGTTTCTTTTACGGTAAGGGATATTATTTGTTGTACTCGTAAAGGGTATTCTTTCTTTCTTATTCATGAAGAGAACTTTTGTTATTCCATTCTTTATTATTCTGTTGGAATAACCTGTATACGCGGGCTACCCTATACTTGGTGAAATTCTTCTGTTATTCCTTTCTTTATTATTCTGTTGGAATATCATGTCTGTACGTTTTACGTCAGACCTGGTTCCATTATTTATTATTCTGTCGGAATATCCTGTCTGTGCGTTTACGCCGGACCTGGTTCTATTATTTATTATTCTGTCGGAATATCCTGTCGGTGCGTTTACGCATGACCTGGTTTCATTATTTATTTTCCTATTGGAATAACCCGTCTGTGCGGTCTATCGCATGCATAGTGATTTCTTTTGTTATTCTATTCTTTATTATATTCAGTTGGTTAAAGTTTTGACTTTTATACTCTATGAAATTAGTGGAATATCCTTGATATTTGCGTTTCATCCAGTATCTTTTCATGGAAATATTCTTCTGAGCGTTCATGAATTTTACTCCACAAAGCAGTATCATGTTGACAATTTGGACGTTATTGGTTCCTGGATAAATTAATTCTTGAACTTGTTTTATTGAATTCTTATATCATTGTCATCATCCTCATGTTTATATTTTGTAGAAAGTCATATGTGGCTTGTAGTGCATAGATTGACTTGGTATGATTATGACCAGGGATTATTCGGTATAATCATGACCGTAATGTTACAAATGATGTGGTAAAAGTCCTCATTGGTTCGTAGTGCATTGATGGACAGTGGTTGGCATGATCATGACCATTAATGAATACACAAATATTCTTGGCCTGTAGTGCATGGATAATTGTGGTTGTGATACTAAAGAATATCCTTGGCCGTAGTGCATGGATGACGTGAATTATTTATTAAGCTGAGTCCCAGCGATAAAAATCATGAAAAACCTTTTAAATCATAGAAGATAGTAGATTTTATTCTCTACTTGACTCTTCTAATGGGTTGCTTGTTCCGCTGCAGTTAAACTTGATGTTTGTTATATTTTATCAGTTTAATATTATTGAAGGCTAATGATAATTTATTATGCATTATCTTAGTCATAATATTTCTTACTGGGCTAGTTGAGCTCACCCTTTTGTTTTCATTGTTCTCTTCAGGAAATGAGAACGTAGCGGGGACTAGTCGGGGAACGGAGTGACGGTTCAGATGATAGCATTAGTAGTCTTCACTATTCTATGAAATAGTGTGAGAATAAATGTATTGAGGACTTATTTTGAGTTTGAATCATGTTTAGAAGAAAGTGTTATATTTAAACTCACAGCTTATGTTTTGTCGTATTTTACACGACAGTTGTATAATTAAGTTGTATTTGAATTTTTTACTATATTTTTGGCGACTCAGAATATGTGATGTATACCTATTTTGGGGACGTCACATCAATGATGTTCTTCTCAAGTATAGCCATGTCCTTTTCATTTAACGTTTTTGAACATATGTCTTTAAAGAAATGACTAAGATCAGTCAAAGCATCCCATATTGGTTTATCAAGAAAGTTCCGAAATTCTATAGGCATGAGTCTCTCCATGAACACATGACAGTCATGAGTCTTCATCCCTTGTAATTTTCCACCTGTAACACACCTTGCAATGTTTGACGCATATCCACCTGGTAGTTTTAGAGACTTTATCTATGTGCACACATCTTCAACCTGGTTTTTGGACAATGTGTACCTTGCATGCTGTTTAACCATCTTACCATTAGTCGATTCATAAAGTTCTAATCCAGGACGCTTACAAATATCTTTCATGTCCAACCGTGCCTTATCATTATCTTTCATCTTGCCCGCAACACCCATCACTGTGTTAAACACATTATCGAATTACACATTCTTCTCAATATGCATCACGTCTAGATTATGACGAATCAAATTTGTAAACCAATAAGGCAGTTCCCAAAAGATGCTTCTCCAAACCCAATTATGAGATACACTAAACCCATCGATGATGTCAGAGGCAACAATATTACCAAATGGGATGATCGATAATCTCATCACACGGTCACGCATCTCTGTACCCGATAGTCGCGGTGTAGGCATATCATTCACTAATTTTCCTTTCCTGAAGTTTTCTCTATTTCTTCGAAATGGGTGATCTACCGGCAAGAAACGACGATGACAATCAAACCAGCATGGCTTTTGATCATTTGACAGATTGAAAGACTTTGTATGCTTCATACAATATGGACAAGCCAACTTCTCGTGTGTACTCTATCCATATAACATACCATAAGCAGGAAAGTCACTTATAGTCTACATAACCGCTGCCCTAAAGTTAAAATTTATTTTCGTGGAAACATCCCAAGTCTGTACTCCATCCTCCCACAATACATTCAACTCGTCTATAAGAGGTCTCAAGTAAACATCTAGGTTCTTTCCATGACTCTTGGGACCAGGAATCACGAGTGAATGAAACAAGTATGGTTGTTTCATACACATCCATGGAGGCAAGTTATACAGAGTAACAATCACAGGCCAGCAGGAGTACGGAACAGCTGAGTGGCCGAACGGGTTGAAACCATCAGTGGACAATCCAAGCCTCACATTTCTATGTTCCAACGCAAACCCGGGATGTGCTAAGTTAAAATCTTTCCAAGCCTGCCCACCTGCAGGATGGTTAAGTTCTCCATCTTTGGTGGGAGAGTTTGCATGCCAAGTCATATGTTCAGCTGTTCTTGAAGATACGTACAATCTTTTGAGCCGAGGTGTAATTGGAAAATACCTTAAAAATCTTAAAAGGTATATTTGTCTTTTTTGTAGTCACATTCTCTTTATTAGGCCTAAATCGATTATGACTGCAAAATGTGCACTTTGTCTTATGTTCATTTTCCTTATAAAATAACATGCAATCGTTCAGACATGCATCGATTTTTTGATATCTAAGACCCAACTTCTTCACCATTTTTTATATAATAGTAGTAGTTATCGAGAAATTTTTTACCGACAGGAAACATACTCTTAATGGCCCTCAAGAGTGACTCAAAACACTCACGGCTCATGTTGTGATCAGCCTTGATGTTAAGTAATGTCGCCACTACAGACAATGTAATGTGGTTCGTGCAACCATGCCACAACGGTTCGCTACCCTTGTCTAACAACTTAAAGAATGTTTTGGCATCAGAATTCATAGGTTGCTCTTTGTCTTGTTCCCAATCAAAATTCGGCCCTGCAATATCATGAACCATGTCATTCATACGATAGGTACTGCTGCCTGGATTGTGTACTTGTGTGATGCCACTATCTCTTCTCTGCCCATGTGCCCACCAACATTCTTCGTAATTGTTCATGAACCCAGAAACAAGTTAATGATAGTTTACTATGTCTCTATCCATATAATTTACATTCTTACACTTCAAACAAAGACATCTTATCTTGTCCTGACCATTAACACATTCCAGGTGACTATAAGCATAATCTAGAAATACTTGGCAGCCAACTCTAAATTTTGATGTAGCACCTATCTGGGCACTTGACTTTCATCATCTCATCCAACTACGGTCTGAATAGAGGTCCATGACACCACGGTACCTATGTTGACATGGATTATTATATTTCCTTGTTAGAGATTTATAATTCATCCCAATGCCATTTATGATGCTTATAAATACATATAGATGTATATGTACATATATAACATGAGTGTGCATCATAAATGATTATTCAGGAATTGAATAAGGATACATGCCAAAACAAATTTACATAGCTTGAGATCGACAACCCAAAGGTATGGTATATTGTTGTGGATCATAAATTAGAATGAGGTATGGTCTTATGTCATCCTACATATTTTAACTGACATCAACCTAAAGACAATAAATTCGTAGGGGTAGAATATGAATCATTGCATCATGCATGGTCTGCATATGCATTGAGACAAGTCTAATTTTTTTTTTTCATATACGTAGGTATATAGACTATCCACATGCACGAGAACATGCATATATGACCATTTGTAGGCATATAAGACCAACAAGAATGTATAACCAATTAACATAACATCATATATAATAACACCAAGGAAGTATAACATAACTGTGAATACGAATGCATATATGGCCATTTGGCTTATATATAAAGATTTAGATAATGCTGGATATTTTGGATACATATCATTATTTTTATGAACATTAGTTTCGTGTGATTGAAGTTATGGTGCTTGTGTTTGTGAGTTTTGACATAATTATATACAAATTTTATAATTTAGATTTTGTTTGATAGGTATATAGAAAATTTTTATAATTTTACTTGTATAAGTGGCCAACTAGATTATATATATATACTTTTCATTTTTTTTCTATTCTAAGCTAAGTCATATTTATAGCATAAATATTTTCATTCATTTTCCTTTTATGCCAAGAGATAACAAACAAGGACAATGTCCTTTTAAACTTGTCATTTAGGCAACGTTGTATTATGGTATGGCTCGTATGGCCGAGGCTGACCAAGAAAAGAATTTGGTATGGGGTTCAAAGAATTAAAATAATAAATATATTTTAAATCGAAATGATTAAAAATGAAAGTGGAATGAGATCAATGGCCCACCTACTCTTTTTTTTTTTTGACTCTCCCTTTTTCTTTTTTTTCCTATTATAATTTTGAAAGGAATACTTGAAAATAATTAGTTGTCAATATATTAATTCTTTAAATACATAAAACTTAATTAAAGTCAATGATTATTTGGGGATCTTATAAAAACAAGGGAAAGTGAACACTCTTATTAATTGATTGAGTTGATAGACTAATTTTTTTACACGCGCGTGACAAATTTCTTAATATATTTTTGGTGTGTATGAGAGACACTCTCTCAAGAACAAAGGCATCCATCCCCTCCCTTCTCTCCGGTCTCTATCTCATATGTTTGGAATAATTTGAAATTCGTAAAAAAATATCTACAATACGCACGTGAAGGAAATGATATGGTGTTATCTTTAATAAAAAGGAAAATTATATATATATAATTTAATATATATATATAGGCCACGAATCCAGTTCTAGAGTCTGGATTTTCTTAAGTTACGGAATTTTTTTAATTTTTTTTTTACTTTTTTTTAAAACAACTAAAAAAAAGTTAATATTTTATGCAACTGAAATTTTTAAATAATACAGTGTTTTGGGTGTGATTTTTATATGTATCTAAATCACACCCAAAACACTGTATTATTTAAAAATTCCAGTTCCATAAAATATTAAACTTTTTTTTAGTTGTTTTAAAAAAAAAGCAAAAAAAAAATCTGCAATTTAAAAAAATACGGGAATCCGGATAGAAACCGGACCAAATATATATATATATATATATATATATATAATATAGCTCATATTTTAATAGTAGTCTTTCTTCCTCCACATAAATTAAAATAAGGAATATATATTTGAGCGTTCCCCAACCCAGGTACCAAACCTAACCTAAAATTCCTCTCTCAAGTCTCACCCTCTTTATTTATCTGCCCCTTCACCTCGACTAGCCTGGACCAATACTGGGCTTGAGCCAAATAAAAAAACAAGTTACTTTTGCACAAGACAGCTCCGCTAAATTTCTGAAAAATAGTGTATCTCACAAATAATTTAAGCATCTTGATAACGTAATCAAAATATCATAAACTCATTCTGTTAAAACCTTGGTTTAGATACGCAGTCTCAAAGGAGAATGAATATGTACAAATGTCATAGGACTAATATCACAATCTTCAATTCTTCATATGAGGCCAAAACACTACCCCACCTTCTAGGGGGATAATAAGATTCAGAACTACATTGAAGTTGAGATGAGTTAATCTATTCGATTGAGAATGCTAAAATCTGACTTCTCCCTATACTACCCTAAAACATGTTCAATGACACAAAAATTAAACTAAATTATTTTTTCTCTCTCTTTCTTCTTGTCAAGAAATTAACTAAATATTAACCTTTTCTCTTAATTTTTTTCCAGAAACATGTTAACCTAATCTAAAATTCAAGAAGAGATACAACCACATAGAGGGAGTACCTTAGAGTAAATGCTGATTGTCACAGACCCACCATTTCAGTAACCCAAGATGCTAAGTTGATAAATGACCAGTCTTTTTATAAGCGTTTTTTAATCACAATCAATTCCATAAGGCAAAAAGGAGACCTCTATAACAACTTTCGGTCTAAAAGGGGAAGTGATAATGGATTAGATTAAACACAAACTAGAAGAAAAGGATGAAATTTTAATGTTGTCTGTTCAGTACTCCAAGAGTCTTATAAAATAATTGAAACCCTTTTCAGATTGAGATGAAAATTGAAAGCTCTTTTAGCAAAAAAATGCACAGTAGAGAGATATATTAACGTACCTGAATCGAGGAAATACGAGCACTATGATTTTCCCCCAAAAATCCCTAGGTTATTCCCCCTGCCTTCTTATCCCTCTTCTCCTTTGTTCTTCTTCGTTTTCTTTTCTGTCTGACTTCCTGGTTCGACTTAAATTAAATAGAATCAGCGATCGCTTTTTGTGACCGCATGCGGTCGCTGATATTTAAACACGTGGCATTATTAACGACTGCATGCGGTTGATGTTACGAACCAGTCGGTATTCGGCTTGCCGCTCTACTTTTGCACCAATTTTTAGGAGGGTGATGAGTGAGATTTATACCCACAAATCGGATACTTTATGGTTTAAATAGTTGCCTGATCTTCGTAGATTTTATATAGTTTTTATATTATTTTAGTATTATTTAGCTTACAAATGTATTGCAGGGCTTTACAGGACTTTTCTAGCTTTCAGGGGACAAATCAGACAATTTACATACACTGGCGTCGCAGCGCCAATGTCTAGGCTTAATCTCGCGCCGCGGCGCGACCCCTGGTCATTGCGGATGTCATCCTGGCGCTGCAGCGCCATAGTTCCTTTATGGACTCGCGCTGCAGCGCGAGCTCCGGTGTTTTTATTGATGACGTGGCGCTGCAGCGCCATCATAAGCCTTATTGCCCGCGCCAGCGCGACCTCCGGTGCTCAGGAAGAGAAGACTTGCTTTTGACCTAGCTTGAAGGAGGAACTGAGATATATATATATATATATATATATATATATATATATATATATATATATATATATATATATATATATCGAGGAGCCTCTGCTTACATCAGACATGATATATTCGGATAGAATAGCTTAGTTCTCTCTCCTCTTTTGTAATTTCTCTCTCTTTCTCTTAGATAATGTCTGTAAATATAGATTAGGAAGTTTAGGGAGAAGTCTGGATATTCCTTGGAGTAACAAGAGCAGTGAGCTATACAAACTGGAGAGCTTGAAAGGAGCGGAATGCTTGGAGACTGAAGAGCCTCTGTGACGCCCCCAAAATAAGTATACATCACCCATTCTAAGTCGCCAAATACATGGTACAGAAACAACTACAACATCATTACAACAATTGTCGTGCAAAATACGATACACATAAATTGTGAGTTTAAATACAAATATTGTCTTCTAGGCAATATTCACAGTTAAATAAGTCCTCATTACAATTATTGAAATACTATTTTACAAAATAGTGAGGACTGCTAACACAACTGACTGGAAACATCACTCCACACCCCGACTAGTTCCCTCTATATTCTCGCCTCCTGAGAAAAATGGAACAAAAAGGAAAAGGGTGAGCTCATAGCCCAGTAAAGAATATTATGACTAAGATAATATACAAAAAATTATCATTAGTCTTCAACAGAAAAAAATTTGATAAAATATAATAGACAACAAGTTTTAGATCAACAATTACAGCGGAAACAACAATCTATTAGAAGAGTCAAGTAGAGAATGAATTCTACTATCTTCTAAGATTTAAAAGTTCATCATCAATATTTTATCCCTGTAACATCAATCAATATACATCTTGAATCAAATATTCATCTTTGCACTACAGGCCAAAAATATTCATTTGTATCACCAGTTGGTCATGTTCATCTAAATACCTGTTCATCTTTGCACTACGGGCCAAAGATATTCATCAGTTAATCATTCATCTTTGCACTATAGGCCAAAGATATTCAGTAATATCATCATTTAGGACTGAGGATGATGAAAAATATCTTAAAGAAAACGAATCTAGTGAGACAAAAGGACAAATATTAGGGATTCGTACAATAGTTTATCCAAGCTCAAAAATGCTCCATAATAAGCCATAGTAGATTAAAATTCAAGAATGAAGATCAAAACATGGATACAATCAAATATAGTAACCATAATAGACATCTTGGACAAAGAAGAGAAAATTTTATTTTTATGTGAATAGTGTCGTATTCGTGAATAATGCCGTATACGTGAATAGTACCGTATACGTGAATAGTAACTCCGACACAAAAAGATAAAAATTCCACAATAAAGTTCATATCAATATTTCAGCATAATGATATTGAAGAAAATAGCATCATTTATGAAGAAAATAACATCCCTTACCTCAAAAGAACAGTACTTCCGGTTGAAATATCATGTATAAGGATGAAGGAAACTTGTACTGAATAGAAACTCTCAAAGTATCTAAATACTCACAAAAATACGCTCGATAATATAGAGAGAGAAAGAGTAAAAACTTGTTTCTAGTGAGATTTTCAATTCTAACTAAGCACCATATTTATAGGAAAATACTTAGAACGCCAAAGCAGACTAACCTGCTACCAGATGGTTTTACATGCTACTATTCACGCCCACCACTTTTAAAATAAAATTTTAACACATTTCTCACCAACCAAAAGTGGGGCCCACCCATTCTAGAAATTTTCAAAATATTTTAAATAATCAGTAACTTCAATAATTCATAATAAATAGCCATTTTATCAGAAAAATTCAAATCTCATATCTAATACATAGGAAATTTAATTCTCTACAACTTTGTAGAAGAAAGTTTTTCCAAATTTCAAACAGAAAATACCCGAAATCCACATACGGACGATTTTTAATACCTCCATTCTGACAAAATATTGATAAAACACCTCAGCATTAATTTCACATAAAATAAATATTTCCTTATCATATAAATTAATAATTAATTATTCACAAATAATATTACAGAATCACAATTATGACAACCAGGTCGTTCCCAGGAAAGAGGGGGCTTTCCGATAAGGATTTCTCCTTACTGGCGCGCAATTAGGTGACCAAACCTCTCCTTAGATAGAACTTCCTTAGATATTGCCAATAATTAGACCTGGCAAAATGGACCCAGGCCCGCGGGCCCGCGGGCCCGCCCGCCCGCCACGGGCCGGGCTTTGGGCTGCAATTGTTTAGCCCATGAAAGTGCGGGCCATTTTGGGCTGGCCCGGCCCGTGGCCCGCAACTTATTTTTTTTAAAATTAAAATGTTGCTACTTGTGAGTTGTGAGGCTTGAACACAAGATTTGTAAGTAAATAAATAAGAGTTCAAACCAACTGAGCTACAACAACTATTTGTTTTTAGTGCAATCTTCAAATATTTTAACTATGAACAGATATAGGTGGTGGCCACTGGCCTATATAGAAATAGGAATAGGAGTATGTATTTACTACTAGTATTGTATTATTATTATATGTATGTATTGTTAGGTTTGTAATATTCATGAACGCAATCAAATTGCAAAAATAAGCGGAAACATGTAAAATCAGAGTTTTAAAATTTTACAAACCACAAACCCGGATCACCCTTTATGTGCAATTATTAATTAAACGAAAAAGAAAGAACAAGAATCATACCCTTAAAGATCCGAGCTTCCTCAGGTACAAGTTCACCTCCAATCCTTTTCGCGTCCAACTTGAATCCACCGGGTTTAGTTCCTTCCTTTGATCAACATTAGCCACCCAAGTGTTTGGCCTCTAGAGGTGATCCACCAAGGAAGAAGAAGAATTCAAGAAGATGGGTATTTGGCAAAACCTAATTTTTCTATCTCTCATAGAAAATAAACGTACTCTCCAACAATTGGAATAACATATATTTGATATCTGATATAAGACTCCTCTTATAAAGATATCAAGTAACCCTATTAAAAATAAGGTATTATTTATTTAATTAAACTCTTTTAATTAAATGGGCTCCCTAATCTTATTAGGGATAATTAATTAAACTCCTTTAACTAATTTTCCCTCCTAATCCTATTAGGTATAAATGAGAGTACTTATATTAAATTAATTCCTAAACTCTTTTAGAAATTAAAATAATAATAATTATAATAATATTAATAAGACTCCTCTTATTACTTTATATTTAATATTTCTAAAATATTAAATAATAAATATTAAGCTATTTAATTTATTCTATCACCATAGATTAAATTAAATATACTTAACATATTATTACGATTATGCCATTAACTTCTTAAATAATTATTCTTCCTTTTATGGTGTGACCCTTTAGGTTCTCCATATTAAACCGGTTGTGAATAAATCAATTAGAACAATTCTAATCTTATTTAAATAAATAAATTAAACTATTAATTTATTTAAATAAATAATATTTATTCTACAATAGGGATAAGCCTCCCTAGCGATCAACGACTTTCCAGATAATATAGATTTTAACATTAATCATAAAAGAACCTTTGAGTAAATAGTTATCGTACAATTCAATCCTTCCACCATACAATGTCCCAATTAAATATAAGACATGGAATTACTGTCAAGTCTTATTTTATTTAATTATATGTATTTCGACTCTTAAATGCACAACTCCAAATAATGCAAATTAGAAACTCCTTTCTAATTTCATTCTGCCTTGGCCAAGGACTACTGGGTTGTCATTTATCGAATCACATAGGACATTTCTCTTCTTTTACTAGAAGTGGTAGATTCTTTATTGATCATACATTATCTCCATGTACAACTTATTATACCCAAGCATACCCTTTGATATACCCTAAGGGTCTTAAGGAATAAGTCAAAGTATAACTCATCATACACAAGATACTATGATGATCTCAAGTCCAAGGATCACTTGTACTACTATCACTACAGGAATTCCTATTGACAGACAAGTAAAACTCCATTAGGTATTCCTTAGCGAGCCACGTTCAGTGAACTTATTCTCTAATAAGCACCTATATACTTGCTTTAGTGTCTCCACACAAATGATCATGAGATCAATCATCCTCATCCAATGAGCAAGCAACGTATGTACCAATCTATCTGGATTCACTAATCCCCAATTTAGTAATCCAATGATTGGGAACTATTTTAGTTTTAAGCTTTCTAAGAATTTAGATCTTATTAGAATGATCATCATCATTATTCTAAAATCATTGCTTAAAACTATGGGTTTATCACATATTATAAAACAGCATCATGTAGATAATTAAAAGCCTTTAAAAAATAAATACTTTTTATTAATAAATGAATAAGATTGTTACAAAGTATATGCTTTATCATCAAATATGATTGGCTTGTGTGCATATTACTTTCAATCTCCCACTTGCACTAAAGCCAATCGTCATGGTATCTCATACTCTTCTTCTCTAAGTGACGATTATCCTGCTGTTGGATAAGCTTTAGTTAATGGATATGTAATGTTGTTCCTGAGAGTCCACTATCTCTATAGTGATTTCCCATCTTTCAATGATTCTTTAATCAAATGAAAGTGCTGCAACACATGTTACGATCCAAGATGAGACTTAGGAACTATTCCTAGTTCTGTAATGAACTTTTCATCCAAACAATCAACTTGCAGCTTCATTTACAGCTATGTACTTTGTCTTTATCACTAAACTAACAACTCTGTGCTGTTTGGAACCTTTCCAATTCACTGCACCACTGCTCAAGGTAACGCTTTACCTTAAAGTGGATTTTCTATTGTCTTGGTCTGTCTGAAAAACTTGAGTCTGTTAACCCTCTAGTTTTAATTCAGACCCACCATGTATTATCACATCTTTAGTGCCGGTTAAGTACTTTAAGATGTTTTCCACTGTCTCACAGTGAACTTCTCTAAAATATGACTGATCAACATCAGGTCTCGTACATTTCATTGCATACATGATAGTTACTCATGCGATCTTTCTTTTGGAGTCTATGGGGACTATTAAGAGAGATACACTCCATGTCTCAACAACATGAGACATCTGATGGAGTTTGCCATGCTAAACAACTTTGGCATCAAGTGAATATACGTTCCATGGGTTAAGTCGAGCATCCTTTTAAATCTATATATATAGATTTGTATCCCCAATTAAGATACTCTTCCCAAATCATTTATGGAGGAATGTTTAGACAACTTTATCTTTACTGATTGTAGCATTGGTATATCATTCCTTATCCGTAGTATATTAACATATAATACTAGGAATGTCATATCGCTCCCACTGACCCTTTTGTACACACTAGAACTCTTACATCATCGTATGTAACTCTGGATCAACATCTTCTATGATGCGTACCTCATCATCATCATCCATGATGAATCCATACCTCCTAGGTATCTTCGGTACTATTTTAGATTTACGATTCGGTTATGGTACAATAGGTCTATCTACAGGTTCCTCTTATTTGACTTATTGTGTTTTGTAGTTCTTGAACTCTTTAAGATCTATTATCTTCCCACTAGCCCCTTCAATGATAAACACCTTTATCTTAGAAGGTAGTGTGTTTCGCAACAAACACCTTTTGCTAAGTAGGATTATAGAACATATACCTTAAACTTACTTTAGGACGTCCCATAAATCTACACTTGTCAAATCTTGTCCCAAGCTTATCCTTTGAAACCTTTTCACATAAGTTGGACAACCCCTTATCTTAACATACTTAAGATTAGGAATCCTCCCTGTCCATAACTTTTATGGAGTCTTGGGGCCGGATTTTGAGGTTACATTTTTGTAGATATGCAGCCATTTCTAGGACATGACCCTAGAGGGATACTGAAATGTCGGTAAAATCATTATGAACCGCACCATGTCCAACAAGGTACGATTTTTCATTCAAATACATCAATCAATTATTGCGTATCAGGAGGCGTCCATTATGAGAAAACCATTTGAGATGATCTAGAAACTTATTGCACAAGTATTTATTTCTTGATCTAATCAAAGAATCTTAATACTTTGTCAATTTGTTTCACTTCTGAATTCTTTGAACCTTTTAAATAATTTATACTTGTATTTCAGCAAATACACACATTCAACTCTTTGAATGATTATCTCCTTTTCTTATACTAATTTGTTCAATATGCAAAATTATTTTCATGTAAGTCAAGTATACAAAATTTATTAAGTAATATTCCAGTTCTATACAAAACATTATTATTATAAATAGAACAACAATTGTTCTTAATTATAATACCAAAGATTTTATTGTCCAACAATAAAATAGAAATAATATTTTTAACAAGAACTGGAATACAATAACAACTTATTGACTTAATAGATTTGCCCGTAGGCTTTGCTAAACTATAAGTTTCTATGGCTAATGTGGCAACCTTTGCTACATTTTCCGTACATAGGATTACTTATATTTGTTTAGCTTTCCACTTCAACTTGGTCCCTTCATAAATCTATATTTATGATACCCAAAGTCGATATCCAATACCCAAGTAGAACCTTGACTTAAAGCAAAATTTATTTCAATCATGAACAAATTTGTATTTATAACCGAAACTTCAATAAGCTTCTTTGGTTAGCCTCTGCAAGATTCTTCTCGCAGTTTCTTTCCAGTGTCCAGGCTTATTGCAGTGGAAGCAAACTCCTTTGCTATCCGTATCAGTTTTGTTCTTATTATCCTTTATTTTTGCCTTTCTATTTACCTTCTTTGAATCGTTCTTCTTTTCAGAAGATCATTTGGCTCCTACCAGTAAGACAAGGTCTTTCTTGGTTGGAAAGTGACTCTTAATATTTTTCAACATGTTAAGCAAATCAGCGAGGCTGATATCTAGCTTGTTCATATGAAAAATTCACAACAATTGTGAAAGGAGTCCGGGAGTGAGTGTAAGAACAAATCTTGGCTCAACTCTCCATCCATGACAAAACCCGTTGTCCTAATTGATCAATCAAATTGATTACGTTAAGGACTTGTGTTTGTACTGTAGTGTCATCAGTTATTCTAGATTGGAAGAGCTCCTTAGATATCTGATATTTATTAGTCCTACTTTCCTCACCATCAACTACTTGATGTGCAGGAATATAGTAGGAGCATCCATAGTTTCATGCTGACGCTGAAGCTCGTTACTCATGGATGCGAGCATGATGCATTGAGCCAACTGTGCATCATCTTGCCACTTTCTAAAAGTAGTAATCTCTTCCTCAGAGGCATTGTCTGCAACCATTGCAGGGATAGGCGTATTAAGGACATAAGATAGCTTTTCAGCCATGAGAACTATTCTCAAATTCCTTAACCAATCTGAGTATTTCAATCCGATTAATTTAGCATCTAATATGCTACGCAGTGATAGTAATTTAAACATTGTAAAATTCTGTAAATAAATTTGTAATTAACAACATTTTAGCATACATTCTTTTATTAATTACCAAAATAATTTAGGTCTTGTTTTAAATTGGTATCTCCCACTATTTTCTTCAAACTATATTACCCTCACTTATATAGTTCGGCTAAATCTAATTAAAGATTTGTTAGTGAGAATAAGGATCTCATTTCAAATGTATATAGCCTTGTGGTGACACAACAAACTATATATAAATAAATAGGTAGACAACTCTTGTCAATTACATCAACTATGCAACTCCTTGTATTTTGCCTCTTAAATTATTTTGATCAAGTGGTGGCACATCCGAATCAAAATTATCCAAGTTAAGTCCAACCTAGCACTCCATATATTCAAAAAAGAAAAATATCATCCTTGTGGTGACACAACAAAATAATATTGTTCAATTTTCTTTATAAGCATCAAATGTGATAAATTAACATCTTAAATATTTAATACTTGCCTTGTGGTGACACAACAAACTCATATTAAATATTTAATACTCTATTAATTTTATCATACTAGAAGGCGACGTTCGATATTCCAAATATCTTTGAACGCTTAGGACTTAATATAAAAAATTTGAGAGATTTGTTATTAATTTGTCTCATCTTGTTAAGCGCGCATGCACATATAGAATATAAAATACGCGTCATATTAATTAACATGCGAAGCATGTTTGCATAATATATAATATATATAGTATAAGCATGCACATATAGAATACTATATTCTACCCGGATTGATTATGGACTTTTATTCTAGTTTGGTTCACTAGAGCCACCAAGTGAACTAAAAGGTCAAACCCTAGGGGTGCAAGAATTAATATTTAAATATAACTATTACATTTAAACCCGGGCTCCATTACAAACGGGTCTTCACGCGCTCCTTGCTCCTTGATCTCCAATTCTTCAAAATTTAATTCTAACTATTCCTATTACAGAACTTATTTAAAATAAATAGAAACCTTGATCAGCAGTCAAGGGGAAGTACATAGGAGGGAAATAGAATTTACATTAAGAAAAAAATTAGAGAAGACGAGGTACGCAGACCCCATTTAATAAAATTCATACACTCATGCATCCAACTAAAATAAAATCCAATCACATTGGTCAATAGTCCATAATCAATCCCATTTATTATCATACATATCACCATATCCATCAATAAATTATATTCATCTCACGGATAATAAACATTCAATATATATATTGATATCATTTAATGGGCAAATTTAGTTAGTATAAAATCTAATTTTGAATCAAAATAAACTCCTTTATTTTAATCCAAATTTAAATCAAAATAAAACTATTTTATTTTAATTTATCCAATTTTGAATAAAATAAACTATTTTATTTTAATCAAA
Source organism: Panax notoginseng (assembly GCA_016801055.1). NCBI lineage: Eukaryota > Viridiplantae > Streptophyta > Magnoliopsida > Apiales > Araliaceae > Panax > Panax notoginseng. The sequence continues at coordinate 129,858,102 of CM029014.1, read as the reverse complement.
ATCTTTAATCAAAATAAACTCCTTTATTTTAATTAATTATGGAATCCAATTCCATGTAAAAAAAATAAAACTCATTTATTAAAGGAAACATGGATTCTATTTCCTATTCACAAATAAACTCTTTTATTTTGAATAATATGAAATCATATTTCATATCTAAATAAACTCCTTTATTTAAGGAAATACGGATTCTCTTTCCTATTCACAAATAAACTCCTTTATTTTAAATAACATGAAATCTTATTTCATATCTAAATAAACTCCTTTATTTAAGGAAACATGAAATCCAATTTCAACTCCAATTAGTTATCATGAAATCCAATTTCAACTCTAATTAGTTAGCATGAAATTTAATTTTATAATTAAAATAAACTTTATATTTTAATATTAAAATAAACCTTTTATTTTAAGATTAAAATAATTTTTTTAATTATAAAATAATTAAGGATATATATATATATATATATATATATATATATATATATATATATATATATATATATATATATATATATATCTTAGAATCCATACATGCAGGAAGTTAAAATGAGATAACTTGATTACTAATATATATACTACTTTAGTTAGAAACATGATATTATATTAATATAAAGTTCCCTTCCTGTAACTAACTTAGTGACTCACGTGAAAGGGAAGGAATCTTCCATGGGAAAAGAATGTAATATATATTAATAATAAGCGATTCACATTATCCTCCATTCCTGCTATGTATTAGTTTTTGAACAGTCCACGAATCAGCAGGGAAAAAAAAATATTTCCGCGATTTTTTATTTTTTTATTTTTAATTAAATTTTATACAACAAAATTATGCCCAATTAAATTGTTCTAAACACATATCAATATACATATTAAATTAGAACAATTAATAATTTGCATAAAGATTTGGCTCTGATGCCACTGTTAGGTTTGTAATATTCATGAACGCAATCAAATTGCAAAAATAAGCGGAAACGTGTAAAATCAGAGTTTTAAAATTTTACAAACCACAAACCCGGATCACCCTTTATGTGCAATTATTAATTAAACGAAAAAGAAAGAACAAGAATCATACCCTTAAAGATCCGAGCTTCCTCAGGTACAAGTTCACCTCCAATCCTTTTCGCGTCCAACTTGAATCCACCGGGTTTAGTTCATTCATTTGATCAACGTTAGCCACCCAAGTGTTTGGCTTCTAGAGGTGATCCACCAAGGAAGAAGAAGAATTCAAGAAGATGGGTATTTGGCAAAATCTAATTTTTCTATCTCTCATAGAAAATAAGCGTACTCTCCAACAATTGGAATAACATATATCTGATATCTGATATAAGACTCCTCTTATAAAGATATCAAGTAACCCTATTAAAAATAAGGTATTATTTATTTAATTAAACTCTTTTAATTAAATGGGCTCCCTAATCTTATTAGGGATAATTAATTAAACTCCTTTAACTAATTTTCCCTCCTAATCCTATTAGGTATAAATGAGAGTACTTATATTAAATTAATTCCTAAACTCTTTTAGAAATTAAAATAATAATAATTATAATAATATTAATAAGACTCCTCTTATTACTTTATATTTAATATTTCTAAAATATTAAATAATAAATATTAAGCTATTTAAATTATTCTATCACCATAGATTAAATTAAATATACTTAACATATTATTACGATTATGCCATTAACTTCTTAAATAATTATTCTTCCTTTTATGGTGTGACCCTTTAGGTTCTCCATATTAAACCGGTTGTGAATAAATCAATTAGAACAATTCTAATCTTATTTAAATAAATAAATTAAACTATTAATTTATTTAAATAAATAATATTTATTCTACAATAGGGATAAGCCTCCCTAGCGATCAACGACTTTCCAGATAATATAGATTTTAACATTAATCATAAAAGAACCTTTGAGTAAATAGTTATCGTACAATTCAATCCTTCCACCATACAATGTCCCAATTAAATATAAGACATGGAATTACTGTCAAGTCTTATTTTATTTAATTATATGTATTTCGACTCTTAAATGCACAACTCCAAATAATGCAAATTAGAAACTCCTTTCTAATTTCATTCTGCCTTGGCCAAGGACTACTGGGTTGTCATTTATCGAATCACATAGGACATTTCTCTTCTTTTACTAGAAGTGGTAGATTCTTTATTGATCATACATTATCTCCATGTACAACTTATTATACCCAAGCATACCCTTTGATATACCCTAAGGGTCTTAAGGAATAAGTCAAAGTATAACTCATCATACACAAGATACTATGATGATCTCAAGTCCAAGGATCACTTGTACTACTATCACTACAGGAATTCCTATTGACAGACAAGTAAAACTCCATTAGGTATTCCTTAGCGAGCCACGCTCAGTGAACTTATTCTCTAATAAGCACCTATATACTTGCTTTAGTGTCTCCACACAAATGATCATGAGATCAATCATCCTCATCCAATGAGCAAGCAACGTATGTACCAATCTATCTGGATTCACTAATCCCCAATTTAGTAATCCAATGATTGGGAACTATTTTAGTTTTAAGCTTTCTAAGAATTTAGATCTCATTAGAATGATCATCATCATTATTCTAAAATCATTGCTTAAAACTATGGGTTTATCACATATTATAAAACAGCATCATGTAGATAATTAAAAGCCTTTAAAAAATAAATACTTTTTATTAATAAATGAATAAGATTGTTACAAAATATATGCTTTATCATCAAATATGATTGGCTTGTGTGCATATTACTTTCAATCTCCCACTTGCACTAAAGCCAATCGTCATGGTATCTCATACTCTTCTTCTCTAAGTGACGATTATCCTGCTGTTGGATAAGCTTTAGTTAATGGATATGTAATGTTGTTCCTGAGAGTCCACTATCTCTATAGTGATTTCCCATCTTTCAATGATTCTTTAATCAAATGAAAGTGCTGCAACACATGTTACGATCCAAGATGAGACTTAGGAACTATTCCTAGTTCTGTAATGAACTTTTCATCCAAACAATCAACTTGCAGCTTCATTTACAGCTATGTACTTTGTCTTTATCACTAAACTAACAACTCTTTGCTGTTTGGAACCTTTCCAATTCACTGCACCACTGCTCAAGGTAACGCTTTACCTTAAAGTGGATTTTCTATTGTCTTGGTCTGTATGAAAAACTTGAGTCTGTTAACCCTCTAGTTTTAATTCAGACCCACCATGTATTATCACATCTTTAGTGTCGGTTAAGTACTTTAAGATGTTTTCCACTGTCTCACAGTGAACTTCTCCAAAATATGACTGATCAACATCAGGTCTCGTACATTTCATTGCATACATGATAGTTACTCATGCGATCTTTCTTTTGGAGTCTATGGGGACTATTAAGAGAGATACACTCCAGGTCTCAACAACATGAGACATCTGATGGAGTTTGCCATGCTAAACAACTTTGGCATCAAATGAATATACGTTCCATGGGTTAAGTCGAGCATCCTTTTAAATCTATATATATATAGATTTGTATCCCCAATTAAGATACTCTTCCCAAATCATTTATGGAGGAATGTTTAGACAACTTTATCTTTACTGATTGTAGCATTGGTATATCATTCCTTATCCGTAGTATATTAACATATAATACTAGGAATGTCATATCGCTCCCACTGACCCTTTTGTACACACTAGAACTCTTACATCATCGTATGTAACTCTGGATCAACATCTTCTATGATGCGTACCTCATCATCATCATCCATGATGAATTCATACCTCCTAGGTATCTTCGGTACTATTTCAGATTTACTATTCGGTTATGGTACAATAGGTCTATCTACAGGTTCCTCTTATTTGACTTATTGTGTTTTGTAGTTCTTGAACTCTTTAAGATCTATTATCTTCCCACTAGCCCCTTCAATGATAAACACCTTTATCTTAGAAGGTAGTGTGTTTCGCAACAAACACCTTTTGCTAAGTAGGATTATAGAACATATACCTTAAACTTACTTTAGGACGTCCCATAAATCTACACTTGTCAAATCTTGTCCCAAGCTTATCCTTTGAAACCTTTTCACATAAGTTGGACAACCCCTTATCTTAACATACTTAAGATTAGGAATCCTCCCTGTCCATAACTTTTATGGAGTCTTGGGGCCGGATTTTGAGGTTACATTTTTGTAGATATGCAGCCATTTCTAGGACATGACCCTAGAGGGATACTGAAATGTCGGTAAAATCATTATGAACCGCACCATGTCCAACAAGGTACGATTTTTCATTCAAATACATCAATCAATTATTGCGTATCAGGAGGCGTCCATTATGAGAAAACCATTTGAGATGATCTAGAAACTTATTGCACAAGTATTTATTCCTTGATCTAATCAAAGAATCTTAATACTTTGTCAATTTGTTTCACTTCTGAATTCTTTGAACCTTTTAAATAATTTATACTTATATTTCAGCAAATACACACATTCAACTCTTTGAATGATTATCTCCTTTTCTTATACTAATTTGTTCAATATGCAAAATTATTTTCATGTAAGTCAAGTATACAAAATTTATTAAGTAATATGGGGCCCACAAATGGCTGCGTCATCGTACGAATATTCTCCGACAGCAAGAATATTCCACGACCAAAAGAATATTCCCCGAACTACAATGAATATTTTATAACCACTTGCTTATTTTGTAAAATTTGTACAATTCACCCACAACCAAAGCATTATATCAAATTAACACCTCATTATTCAAAATAATAATTAGAGGAAATTCGATTTTATTTATGAATAAGTTGGGGTCTTACAACCTCTCCTCCTTATGAAATTTCATCCTCGAAATTGACGTACATACCTGGTGTTTCGAAAAGGTGTGGATACCTTGCTTTTATTTTCGATTCTAACTCCTAGGTCATTTCTTCAATAGCATGGTTCCTCCACAATATCCTAACCTTTGGTATAACCGTGGTGCGTAGGACATACTCTTTCCTATCCAAGATCTTAACAGGTACCTCCTCGTACGTTAAATCTTCGGTTATCTCGTCTGGCTCTAACTCAATTATGTGGTTCAGGTCTTTCACATATTTACAAAGCATAGATATGTGAAAAATATTATGAACATGAGACATGTTTGGAGGTAATGCGAGTCTATAGGCCACATTTCCTGTGACGCCCCCAAAATAGGTATACAACACCTATTCTGAGTCACCAAATACATGGTACAGAAAGTAAACTACAACTTCAATAATACAATTGTCGTGCAAAATATGACAACACATACTGTGAGTTTAAATACAAATATTGTCTTCTAGACAATATCCACACTCAAATAAGTCCTCATTACAATTATTCAAACACTATTTTACAGAAATAGTGAGGACAGCTAAAACATCTTTCTAGAACCATCACTCCATACCCCGACTAGATCCTGCTATGTTCTCACCTCCTGAGAAGAAAAATGGAACAAAAAGGAAAAGGGTGAGCTCAACTAGCCCAGTAAAGAATATTATGACTAAGATAATATACAACAAATTATCATTAGTATTCAACAGGGAAAAATCTGATAGAATATAATCGACAACAAGTTTTAGATCAACAACTGCAGCGGAAACAGCAAACCATTAGAAGAGTCAAGTAGAGAAAGAATTCTACTATCTTCTAAGATTTAAAAGTCCATCACCAATATTTTATCCCTGTAACATCAATCAATATACATCTTGAATCAAATATTCATCTTTGCACTACAGGCCAAAGATATTCATTTGTAACACCAGTCGGTCATGTTCATCTCAACACATGTTCATCTTTGCACTACAGGCCAAAGATATTCATCAGGTAATCATACATCTTTGCACTACAGGCCAAAGATATTCATCAAGTAATCATACATATTTGCACTACAGGCCAAAGATATTCAGTAATATCATCATTCAGGACTGAGGATGATGAAAAATATCTTAAAGAAAATGAATCCAGTGAGACAGAATGACAAATAGTAGGGATTCGTATAACAGTTTATCCAAGATCAATAATATTTCATAATAATCAATTGTGAAGCAGAAATCAAAAATAAAGATCAAAACATGGATACAATCAAAGATAGTAACCATAATAGACAACTTGGACAAAAAGAAGAAAATTTTATTTTTCGGTGAATAGTGCCGTATTCGTGAATAGTGCCGTATACGTGAATAGTAACCCCGACACAAAAAGTTTTAAATTTGATAAAAATTCATATCAATATTTCAGCATAATGATATTGAAGAAAATAATATCATTTAAGAAGAAAATAATATCCATTACCTCAAAATAACCGTACTTCTGACTGAATATCGGATATGAGGCTGAATGAAACTTGTGCTGAATAGCAACTTTTAAAGTATCTAAATATTCACAAAATACACTCAATAATCTAGAGAGAAAAAGAGAGAAAACTTACGAATTCTGGTGTGATTTTCAATTCTAACTTAGCCATCTATTTATAGGAAAATGTTAGCACGCCGAAGCAGACTTAACCTGATGGCTTTACCCGCTACTATTTCCACTCACCATATTTGAATAAAAATCTCAGTACATTTCTTCACTAACCAAGAGTGGGGCCCACCAATTCTAGAATTTTCCACCAAAATGATTAACTCCGAAAATTCAATAATTTCTGAACCAGTCATCTCGTAAAATTCATAACAAATCATACGTTCATTTTTAACGGTTTAAAATTTGTGGACATATACTCAACTTATATATGTATAACATATCCAAATATTACCACGATCCAACGGTCGGATTAAAAATTATAACCTTCGCAAAATATCTCAAAAACCCTAATTTGATTTTTAATACCTCCGTTCCGACAAATATACAGATAAAACACCTCAACATTAACTCCTTCATTTTTAACCACAAAAATATATCCCTCATTTATATCCACATAAAATAATTATTTTCTTATCATATAAATCAATAATTAATTATTCACAAATAATATTACAGAATCACGTTTATGACAACCAGCCCGTTCTCAGAAAAGAGGGGGCTTTCCAATAAGGATTTTTCCTTACTAGCGCGCAATTAGATGACCAAACCTCTCCTTAGATAGAATTTTCTAGATATTGCCAATAATGCTATCTAATAATATTATTTAAATAATATGAATTATTGATCTGATAATAGAAAATAATGTGCAGCAACAATTATTGAAACAACAATAATATAAAATATCAACGCAGCAATTATTGAATTAATAAAATAAAATATTCAACAGTAATTACTGTAACAATTATTGAGTAGTGTCTTCCTTCGTAAGAATCAATAATTGTAAAATACTGTGCAACCACGCGTATTACTGTATTTTAACCACCTGGTATTCCAACAGTGTTAACGGTAACAACTACGCCGTTATTTATAAAAACTCAATTTTTGTCGTTATCTTCATCCAATCTTTTTTCGGTATGGGGCCCACAAATAGTTGTGCCGTCGTATGAATATTCCCCGATAGAAAGAATATTCCACGACCACACGAATATTCACCGACAAAAAATTAATATTTTATAACCACTTGCTTATTTAAAATATTTACGCATTTTACCCATAACTAACCACATTAATCAAATCAACCCTTTCTATTTCAAAATAATAAATAGAGGAAATTTAATTTCATTTATTAATAAGTTGGGGTCTTACAACCTCCCCTCCTTATGAAATTTCGTCCTCGAAATTGACGTACGTACCTGGTGTTTCGAAAAGGTGAGGATACCTCGCTTTCATTTCTGATTCCAACTCCCAAGTCATTTCTTCAATAGCATGGTTTCTCCACAAAACCTTAACTTGTGGTATAACCTTCGTGCATAGGACATGTTCTTTCCTATCCATTATCTTAACATGTACCTCCTCGTACGTTAAATCTTCGGCTATCTCGTCTGGTTCTAACGCAATAATATGATTCGGGTCGTCCACATATTTACGTAACATAGATACGTGAAAAACGTTATGAACACGCGACATACTTAGCGTTAAGGCGAGTCTATAGTCCACAGTTCCTACTCGATCGAGGATTTCAAATAAATCGAAGGTTTGAGCTTTCTTCTCTTCATCGACTCTTACTTCTAGAATAACACATTCTTGCACATTCTTCTTTATATTCATCAGCTCCAAGTCTGTAGCTTGAGCGGCTTTAACGTTATCGATTAAAGTCAATTTTACTCATATATCATCACGTGGGTCCCTAGAGTCATTAACTCTATCTCTATCATTTATAAATTATACAAAATAGGTCTTTGTGTTCAACAATATCGCACTCGTACTCGCGTACAATCTTCTACTCAACGCGTCAGCTACCACGTTCGCTTTTCCAGGATGGTATGGTCAGAACAGGTTCCGAATGAGTCGCCTCTTGAGCTATTGGAAAATCTTCTCGCATTCCTCGCTCCATACGAATTTTGTATCTTTCTGAGTCAGCTAAGTTAACGGAGTAGCGATTCAAGAAAATCCTTCCACGAATCTCCGATAGTAACCAGTTAAGCCCAGAAAGCTACGTACTTTGGTCACCAACTTCGGTTGCTCTCAATTGTGATTCATATCCCAATCTTGGATATCACGTCACAATGACACCTATTGTTTTACCACCACACAAATATAGAGTACCTTACGGAGAGTCTGGCTTTGGTGCATTCCACAAAGGAAGTCGCCAGATAGAGGCTCGGGTACCAACTTCTATTGTTGGGTTTTTAACTCCTGAAGTTCAATAGGAGCTATTAAATATGAGATTTTAGAAATGGGTTTGTATCGGGTTGAAGATCAATACAAAAATTCAATATCACGCTCTGGGTTAGGCCAGGAAATTCTTCAGGAAATACGTCAGGAAATTCACTAACAACAGAAATATCATTCAAATCTGACGTATTTTTGTTCAAGTCCATGACATGGACTAAGAAAGCTTGATATCCATTTTTTAATAAACGAATGGCTTTATGGCTTGGTATGACAGCGATTGATTTTAGTGGTTTGGTTGCTTGAATTCGCATAACAGGTTGGTTAGGAATATAAAAACTATCAACCTTACGAAAATAATCAATTTTGGCATGATAAGTAGTTAACCAATCAATTCTTAAAATTACATCAAAAGTAAGTATCTTTAAAGAGATAAGGTCAACAGGTAATGTGATTGTGCCAACTTGGATTAAGCAAGATTTATAAACTATAGATGTAATGAAAGTTTCTCTTAACGGAGTCTCCACAGATAGGTCAAAGTCTAATTTCTCCGGAGTCAAGTTTAAACGTTGAGCACAAGCAGGAGAGATATAAGAATAGGTAGAACCGGTATCTAGTAAGGTATAAACTTCGCAAGAATTTATAATTAACTAACCCATTATACCTTCGTTCGGGTTCCTCGCGTTTTGGGCAGTCACGACAAACGCTCTTCCAGAAATCGCCGACTTTATTTTGTCCGTATCCGCTTTTGGTGTCACCATCCCAGCTGGACTTGGTTTCGCTATAGTACAATCTCGAGCGATATGTCCTTCCTTTCCATAATTATAGCATACCTTGAACTATTGTGGGCAGTTTGGACTTATATGTCCATCCTCTCCGCATCTGTAACATCTAACTGGCGGTCGTTCTCCTCCCCTAGAATTTGTTCCTGGTGCTGGTGCTGCTGTCGACGTCTTCCTGTCATCGTTAAATCTTCTCTTCTTAAAATTTTAACTTGACTCACCTCTCCTATTATCATGGCCACGATGACCACCAGAGTGGTTATCACTTTTGTCTATATTTTTCCCTCCTCACTGGTTCTCATCGCTCCGATGACTGCTGTCACCAGTATGACCCTGGTTGTGGTCCCTTGGTTGAACATACTCATTATCTCTCTCTAATAATTGAGCCCTATTTACAACATCTGAATATAAAGAAAATTTATGAGAGATAAGATATTGCTGAATCTCGGGTTTTAAACCTCTCAGAAACATCCTTGTCATTCGTTTCTCATTCTCGACCAAATGAGGTGCAAACCTGGATAACTCTGCAAACTTCGCCTCGTACTGGGACACCGTCATGTTGTTTTGTTCCAGTCTAATAAATTCTACCTCCTTCATATGACGAATACTTTCAGGAAAGTACTTGTCACTAAGCAGTTTCTGTAACGTTTCCCAGGATATGTTGAGTGCGTCAGGCTGGGTATACTTCACAGACTCCCACCAGTAGTCTGCCTCACCGCGGAACATAAAGGTCGCTATGGAACCTTCTGTTCCTCCGTGCATCCCAAGACATCGAATATCTTGATAATTTGCTTGACCCACATTTCTGCCATGATCGGATCCGGCTTTCCCTTAAATTCTGGTGCTCCCAATTCTTTGAACTGTTTGGCTGTGATAAACCGTGCGTTGTTATCATTTCCACCCGTATTCTGCACACGAGTCTCCCTCGTCTGATTTTGCATGAACTGCAAAAAGCTCCTAAATATTCCATCATTCATCGTTTGCTCGGTAACATTGTTTACAGGAGGAATATTGTCTTCCTGTTGCACGTTCTCCTGGGTGGTGATCAAAGGTGTCTCTACGGTCTGGTTTACTCCATTATTAACGTTTTCAGCTGTCATTCTTAAATACTTCCATAAAACAAGGATTAATAGTCATGTCATATATTATCCATATACTCTGACCGACCAAATAAACACCAAATAAACTTAGTCAGGTCATACTAGCGAAAGAATTCTCCGTCTCTCCCCTCCTAGTTCTTGTCTCACATCTCAGCCAGGGATCATATCCCTAAGCTCTGATACCAACTGTGACGCCCCCAAAATAGGTATACAACACCCATTCTGAGTCGCCAAATACATGGTACAAAAAGCAAACTACAACTTCAATAATACAATTGTCGTGCAAAATACGACAACACATACTGTGAGTTTAAATACAAATATTGTCTTCTAGACAATATCCACACTCAAATAAGTCCTCGTTACAATTATTTAAGAATACTATTTTACAGAAATAGTGAGGACAGCTAAAACATCTTTTTAGAACCATCACTCCATACCCCGACTAGATCCTGCTATGTTCTCACCTCCCGAAAAGAAAAATGGAACAAAAAGGAAAAGGGTGAGCTCAACTAGCCCAGTAAAGAATATTATGACTAAGATAATATGTAATAACCCGATATTTTTTATATAAATAGATAAGAAATTTTGTATATAAATTTTTTTTTACAATGAGAATAAGTGTCAAGTATTGTGATGTTAAATGCGAATATATCTATTACTTGAAAATTAGAAATAATTTTAGAATTATTAATTACTACAAATTATATTCTTATGGTAATTAATTTATGTAAGCAGAAATATTTTTATTATTTATTTTCTATGAAAATATAATTTATATATTATTTAAATAATATATGAAGTGACAATTAGAATTATAATAATAAATATGTTATTATATGAATTTGTTCAGAATATTTAAGTTAATTATTTTAACTTGATTATTGATGTTGTGTACGAAGGATAAGTCAAATATGGAATCCAAACCCTAAACTTGGATTTTTATCCAGGAATGAGAATAATAATGTAATATTAATTATATTTTAATTTTCAGTGCTTAAATATATACTGTATATCTGTAGACTATTAATGTTGGTCAATTGTGGTAAATTGGGTCATAACCTAATATTGTGTTGTGAAACCCTACTTGTTAAACTCAATTATGAGTTAAGACTGAGTAGTAATTGTGTTATATGAATTCTTCTGCGTATTAGAATTTCTGTAATTAGAAGAAACCCTAATTATTGTTTTATGCTGATAATTAGGAAAAACCCTAATTATTTATTTGAAAACCCTAATTGCAAATTTTAGAAACCCTAATTATTATTTTGTGAATTATAAAAATAATTAGGAAACCCTATTTAATTTGGGAACCCTAATAATATTTAGGAACCCTAATTTAAAAACCCTAATTTCTATTAAAAACCCTAATTTAATTAGTATGTTTTAAATTAAAATTGTATTACACTTTAAATTTTAAATTGTCCAAACCCTATAAATTATTTGGAAAATTGTAAGATTTTCAATCTAGTGAATAAACCCTAGATTTAATCACCTTGTACAAGAATGCCCTTGAAATTATATGGGAAATTACCAAAATGCCCTTTTTGTCTCTTTAGTGTATTATTAGTGAATTATTGTGCATTATTGCTATCAAAGCATGGCAAACATCCTACCCTACCAATTTAGCATCCAAGACTCAATTATATTCAGATTCAATCAACCATTTTGAGCATTCAATGCATCTAATTTGGTTTACATATAGATTGGAGAGAGAATTAAGGCATTTTGTACACTAAAAATTGTCCAACTCTCATCCTTGTGCTTCTCTCTCTAAAACCTACGAATTATTATAGTATTTCAGTCCCAAAACAAAGCCCTACTACCAATCATAACAAATCATAAGCCAAAAATCAAGAATCAAAGCTTAGAAAAGGTATAAACTCTAGCTTGAATTTTTTTTTTGGTGTTAGATGTTATGTTTAAATTTTAGAACATGTTGATTATAGTGTCTAAGGATGATCTGGGTTGCTAGATGTTGGATCCATAATATTTAGAAGATCGGATTTGAAGATTTCTAAAATCTAAAAATTTCATTTTCTGTAATTTTTTGGCAAATGTCAAGCCTTATATCTCTGTGATCTTTAATGTGTTTTGTGTTCTAAAAGTTGATATGTGTAGCTTGTTATGTGGTCTTTAATCTCCAAAATGATTCAGGTCCATATCTATTTTGGATCAAAAGTTATTTAAGGTCAAAGTGGGTTGACCGACATTGACCGGCTGTTCTTCAAACCCAGAAAATATTCTAAGTGTCCAGAAAATATTTTTTGGCAAATGTCAGAGCTTATAAATCTTTACTCGATCATGATTTTTGTTGTTTAAAAGTTGTTATGTGTAGTCGAATATGTCGTATTTAATATGCAAAAAGAATCAAGTTCATAGCTTTTGTAGATCGGGAGTTATTCATGGTCAAATCCCGTTGACCGAAAACGCTGAAGAACACAAACCCAGAATTTTTTTAGCAGATTCCGTGTTGAAGTTTGACCAGCTAGATCTTGCTCATGTTATGATGTTAATGTGTTATGATGCTTTGTACTTGTAGTCCTATATGTTTTCTACACACTCCAATTGATAGATCACACAAACAATACACAGATTGGAAGTTATAAGGATCCAAAGTAGGCACCTCGACTATTCTTCAGTCGAAGAACAGCCTTGTCAGACTTTTTGATGGCTAAAACACTTAGATCTGATGTTTTTTAGTCATGATGTTTGTTGGTAATTGTAGTATTACATGAACACTACAAGATCCAAGTGTTAGATTTCTCAGAAACGTAATGGATTGAGAATTATAATCGGTTAAACTATGCACCTTGATAACTGCCTTGTCAGTGTTCTTGAGGCTCAAGAACACATAAGGTAACAGATAAGCGTCGCTAAAGCCTTTAGCGACGGTTTTGATATATTTTAAAATTTTTAATTTCTGAAAATTCCGAAAATGATTTAAAAATTAAAAAAATTAGATTTTAATTATTAAAAATACTTAATAAATTCTGAAAAATTATTTTAAAGTCTGAAAAATAGTTTTTAACTATTTTGAGTATATTTCAAAAATATTTAGTATTTTTGGAGTATAAAAAAGTATTTATTTATTTAATTATAATATTAAATAAATTATTTAAAAATGATTTTAATTCATGAAAAATTATATTATTGTGTTAGAAAATATTTTAAGTTATTTTTAATGAATTTTAATATTTTGTGATAAAATTTCATTAATTAATTAATATTAATGATGTTCAAGTTATTTAATAAATATATAAAATAATTATGGAAAATAGAATTAATGATTTTAAAAATCATTTATAGTATCATAAAAATATTTTGAGCTATAAAATATGACTTTAGATATTTTGTCATGAAAAATATTATTAATTTAATATTAATGATATTAATCTAATATTGATGATGTTTAGTTTATTTAATAATTATATTAAATAAATAGTTTAAAAATAGTTTTATTTATTTAAAAATCATTTAAAAAGGATATAAATGAATTAAAAATATTTTAAGTTATAATAAATGACTTTTAATATTTGGATAAATAGTGCATTAATATTTTAATATTAATGGTAATTATTTAAAAATGATTTTAAATGTTTTAAAAATCATTTAAGAGTAATATAAATGTTTTAAAAGTATTTTGAGTTATTATACATAACTTTAATATTTTGGCAACAGTTTCATTAATAATTTAATATTGATTAAATGTTAATGATAATAGAATTATTTGATGTTTAAATCATTTAATTATGATTCCGATGTTTGAAAATTCTTGATAAATTATAATAAGTGTTTAAAAATTATTTTAAGTCAATTAAAAATAATATGACTGATACTTATGAATATTGAGATACAGAATAGAGTCTTAGACTCAATAATTATCCAATAAAGCTGTCGATACACCGACATGTTTCAGAAATTCATCTAGACTTAGATATTTTGACTGTATTAATGATTAATTATGATTCAATGACTGTTGGATATGTGTGATAATGTGATTAGGTTATGTGCTGACTGCGAAATACAGTACTATGTGTTATAGTATATTATTCTAATCGAACGAATGATCTTATTACTGATAGGTCGCTGTATAAAAGATTAATCTAAGTTGCGTTATTGTAAGCAACAGCTCAGGCAAGTATCCTACCTTTGCATTTCCTTTATGCAATGGACATGAGTAAGAAGTTTCAGAATTAAATTATTATTATGCTATATTATCAACTCTACTGCGACATATTCTATATCCGCTCATTGTTTATCAACATGTTAGTATATGGTAATTCAGATATATATTATGTTCGTCAATTTCTATAAAATGATTATATAAGTGTCCCCACTTGGATAATCATTGTATTTAATCACATGTTGATATACATTTGTCAATTACCCTTATATATAGGTTGAATTATAGATTATTGTTGAACAAGATAAAACCTTTGCTTTAGAACCCAGACAAGTATGAACATCCCTTACATAGGGAAAACTTTTATGCGCCTAAGGCGGAGAGAGTTCTTGAAATGTGGTATTGATCAATGCAGGGCACAACGGGCTGATCACCCCCGTGTCCGTAAGTTATGACGGCTTGCAGATGAATTTCTGTTTAACCTTTTTGAAAAAGAAAACAATGTTCATGATATGTCACTTAACCATACTTATAGTCAATACGTAGTTTTAAAAATGTGAAAGAGAGTTGTTATGTTATTATTATTCTTGGTACAGCTTACTTCAGAACTGTTGATTCGTTGTAGAAGTGTCTTTCAAAGAAAACATTTAATTCTTTCAGCTAATATATATTATTGTTATTACTTGCTGGGCACTCAAATGCTCATTCTTGCTTAATTTAAATGTTTTCAGTTAAGTTTGAAGAACCAGAAAGCTCGTGCAGAAACAAAAGAAAAGGAAAGCTAACTGAATAAGATTTGTGGTAGTTGCTGTAATAGTTTATATTATTAAGACAATGATATATATATAAATAATATCATGTATTGTATGGAATGTACATTAAGGTCTCGTACCTGGGGAGATAAACTCTGATATTTATGTAAATTAAGTTGTTATTCATATTATTGTTATTATTATTCGTAGAATTCCGCTCATAGAAATGGTATCGTGAAGCACCGAGTTCGGGTTTCAAGTACCCGGATTTGGGGGCGTCACATAATATACAACAAATTATCATTAGTATTCAACAGGGAAAAATCTGATAGAATATAATCGAAGTTTTAGATCAACAACTGCAGCGGAAACAGCAAACCATTAGAAGAGTCAAGTAGAGAAAGAATTCTACTATCTTCTAAGATTTAAAAGTCCATCATCAATATTTTATCCCTGTAACATCAATCAATATACATCTTGAATCAAATATTCATCTTTGCACTACAGGCCAAAGATATTCATTTGTAACACCAGTCGGTCATGTTCATCTCAACACCTGTTCATCTTTGCACTACAGGCCAAAGATATTCATTAGGTAATACATCTTTGCACTACATGCCAAAGATATTCATCAATTAATCATACATATTTGCACTACAGGCCAAAGATATTCAGTAATATCATCATTCAGGACTGAGGATGATGAAAAATATCTTAAAGAAAATGAATCCAGTGAGACAGAAGGACAAATAGTAGGGATTCGTATAACAGTTTATCCAAGATCAATAATACTTCATAATAATCAATTGTGAAGCAAAAATCAAAAATAAAGATCAAAACATGGATACAATCAAAGATAGTAACCATAATAGACAACTTGGACAAAAAGAAGAAAATTTTATTTTTCGGTGAATAGTGCCGTATTCGTGAATAGTACCGTATACGTGAATAGTGACGTATACGTAAATAGTAACCCCGACACAAAAAGTTTCAAATTTGATAAAAACTCATATCAATATTTCAGCATAATGATATTGAAGAAAATAATATCATTTAAGAAGAAAATAATATCCCTTACCTCAAAATAACCGTACTTCTGACTGAATATCGGATATGAGGCTGAATGAAACTTGTGCCGAATAGCAACTTTCAAAGTATCTAAATATTCACAAAATACACTCAATAATCTAGAGAGAGAAAGAGAGAAAACTTATGAATTCTGGTATGATTTTCAATTCTAACTTAGCCCTCTATTTATAGGAAAATGTTAGCACGCCGAAGCAGACTTAACTTGCAACCTGATGGCTTTGCCTGCTACTATTCCCACCCACCACATTTGAATAAAAATCTCAACACATTTCTTCACCAACCAAGAGTGGGGCCCACCAATTCTAGAATTTTCTACCAAAATGATTAACTCCGAAAATTCAATAATTTCTGAACCAGTCATCTCGTAAAATTCATAACAAATCATACGTTCATTTTTAACGGTTCAAAATTTGTGGACATATACTCAACTTATATATGTATAACATATCCAAATATTACAACGATCCAACGGTCGGATTAAAAATTATAACCCTCGCAAAATATCTCAAAAACCCTAATTTGATTTTCAATACCTCCGTTCTGACAAAAATACAGATAAAACACCTCAACATTAACTCTTTCATTTTTAACCACAAAAATATATCCCTCATTTATATCCACATAAAATAAATATTTCCTTATCATATGAATCAATAATTAATTATTCATAAATAATATTACAGAATCACATTTATGACAACCAGGCCGTTTCCAGGAAAGAGGGGGCTTTCCAATAAGGATTTTTCCTTACTAGCGCTCTATTAGATGACCAAACCTCTCTTTAGACAGAACTTTCTAGACATTGTCAATAATGCTATCTAATAATATTATTTAAATAATATGAATTATTGATCTGATAATAGAAAATACTGTGCAGCAACAATTATTGAAACAACAATAATATAAAATATCAACGCAGCAATTATTGAATCAATAAAATAAAATATTGAACAGTAACTACTGTAACATTTATTGAGTAGTACCTTCCTTCGTAAGAATCAATAATTCTAAAATACTGTGCAACAACGCGTATTACTGTATTTTAACCACCGGGTATTCCAACAGTGTTAACGGTAATAACTACGCCGTTATTTATAAAAACTCAATTTTTGTCTTTATCTTCATCCAATCGTTTTCCGTTATGGGGCCCACAAATAGCTGCGCCGTCATACGAATATTTCCCGATAGAAAGAATATTCCACGACCACACGAATATTCACCGACAAAAAATGAATATTTTATAACCACTTGCTTATTTGAAATATTTGTGCATTTTACCCATAACTAACCATATTAATCAAATCAACCCTGTCTATTTCAAAATAATAAATAGAGGAAATTTAATTTCATTTATTAATAAGTTGGGGTCTTACATTTCTTATTCGGTCAAAAATCTCAAATGGACCAACAAATCTTAGATTGAGCTTTCCTCTCTTCCCAAATCTTGTTACTCCCTTCCATGGAGCAATAAGTAACAATACATGATCCCCAATATTAAATTCCACGTCCTTTCGATGAAGATCCGCATAACTCTTTTGTCGATCCTGTGCCGTTTGTATACGTTGTCGGATCATTTGGATTTTTTCTGTAGTCATACGTACCAATTTTGGTCCCAACAAGGTTGCTTCACCCACCTCATCCCAACATACTGGAGAACGACATTTTCTTCCATATAACGCCTCGAATGGAGCCATGCCTATACTTGCTTGATAACTGTTGTTGTAGGAGAATTCCACCAATGATAGGTACTTATCCCAACTCCCTTTGAAATCTAGGACACATAGTCTTAATAGATCTTTAAGAGTTTGAATAGTCTTTTCTGATTGCCCGTTCGTTTGAGGATGGTATGCCGAACTGAATCTTAAATTCGTGCCCATAGCTGTCTGCAAGCTAACCCAAAATCATGAAGTAAATCTTGGGTCACGATCCGAAACTATGGATACTGGCATGCCATGCAATCTCACAATCTCATTCACGTACATACAAGCAAGACGTTCAAGGGAATAAGTCTCCCGTATAGGCAAGAAATGAGCAGACTTGGTTAATCTATCAACAATGACCCAAATCGCATCTATGCCTTGAGAAACCTTGGGAAGACCCGTAACAAAATCCATAGTAATGTGTTGCCACTTCCATTTCAGAATCTCAAGTGGTTGCAATGGACCCTTTGGCACTTGATGCTCTGCCTTTACACGTTGACAAGTTAAACACCTCGAGATAAACTCCGCGATCTCTCTCTTCATATTGCTCCACCAAAATGTATGTCAAAGATCATGATACATTTTGATACTCCCAAGATGAATTGTAAACAGTGTGTTGTGTGCCTCCATCATGATTTTATGCTTCAAGTCAGAATCGTTAGGAACATAAAGTCTAGAGTTGACTCGAAGTATTCCTTCTTCATCGATTCTTGCTTATGGAATAACAACTTCTTGCACTTTCTTCTTCATACGCATCAGCTCCAGGTCCGTAGCTTGAGCAACTTTAACTTTATCGATTAAAGTCGGTTCTACTCGTATATTTGATATCATCATGTGGGTACTTGGAGCCTTTAACTCTATCTCCATCCTTTGCAAGTCATACAAAATGGGCCTTTGCGTTGACAATATCTCACTCGTACCCGCATATGATCTTCTACTCAATGCGTTAGCTACTACGATCGCTTTTTCAGGATGATATTGGATGGTATGATCGTAATCTTTCAACAGCTCAAGCCAACGTCGTTGCTGCATGTTGAGTTCTTTTTGGGTGAAGAAATATTTAAGGCTCTTATGATTCGTATAAATCTCCACTTTCTCCCCATACAGGTAGTGTCTCCAGATCTTCAACGCGAAAACAACTGCTGCCAACTCCAGATCATGAGTAGGATAATTTCTCTCATATTCTTTGAGTTGTCACGAGGCATAGGCTATGACTTTCTCATGTTGCATGAAAACACATCCTAACCCTTTGCCTGAAGCATCGTTGTAGATAACAAATCCATCCGAACCAGATGGTATTGTCAGAACAGGTGCCGAAATGAGTCTCCTCTTGAGCTCTTAGAAACTCTTCTCGCATTCCTCGCTCCATACGAATTTTGTATCTTTCCGAGTCAGCTGAGTTAACGGAGTAGCGATTCGAGAAAATCCTTCCACGAATCTCCGATAATAACCAGCTAAGTCCAAAAAGCTACGTACTTCGGTCACCAACTTCGATTGCTCCCAACTTTGTATGGATTCAATCTTCATCAGGTCAACAAATACTCCATGTTTTGACACCACGTGCCCAAGGATTGCTACTTCCTCAAGCTAGAACTCGCATTTCTTCAACTTGGCATATAGCTTGTTATCGCGAAGCCTTTGGAGTACTAGCTTCAAATAGTGCTTATGATCTTCACGGCTTTTGAAATAGATGAGGATGTCATCAATAAAGACAACAACGAACTGATCCAAATATTCCTTGAACACACGGTTCATCATATCCATGAACGTAACAGGAGCATTAGTCAATCCAAAAGACATGACTAAAAATTCATAATGCCCGTACCGAGTTTTGAAGGCAGTCTTCGGAATATCCTCAGTTTCAATCTTCAGCTGATGATATCCAGAACGAAGATCGATCTTTGAAAAGAATTGTGCTCCTTGCAACAGGTCGAACAGGTCATCAATGTGAAGTAGCGGATATCTATTCTTGATGGTGACATGGTTCAATTCCCGATAGTCGATACAAAGTCGCATGCTCCCGTCTTTCTTCTTTACGAATAAAATAGGAGCACCCCAAGGAGATGTACTAGGACGAATGAAACCGATGTCTAACAACTCATGTAGTTGGACCTTTAACTCCTGAAGTTCAATAGGAGCCTTTCGATATGGGGTTTTAGAAATGGGTTTTGTACCAGGTTTAAGGTCAATAAAGAATTCAACTTCACGTTCTAGGGGTAGACCGGGAAGTTCTTCAAGAAATACGTCAGGAAATTCACTAACAATAGAAATATTATTCAAATCTGACGTATTTTTGTTCAAGTCCGTGACATGGGTTAAGAAAGCTTGGCATCCATTTTTCAATAAACGAATAGCTTTATGGCTTGATATGTCAGTGATTGACTTTAGTGGTTTGGTAGCTTGAATTCGCATAACAGGTTGGTTAGGAATATGAAAACTAACAACCTTACGTAAACAATCAATTTTGGCATGATGAATAGTTAACCAATCAATCCCTAAAATCATATCAAATACAAGTATTTTCAAAGAAATAAGATCGACAGGTAATGTGATGGTATCAACTTGGATCAAGCAAGATTTATAAACAGTAGATGTAATGAAAGTTTCTCCTAATGGAGTCTCAACAGATAAGTCAAAGTCTAATTTCTAAGGAGTCAAGTTCAAACGTTGAGCACAAGCAGGAGAGATAAAAGAATGGGTAGAACCGGTATCTAATAAGGTATAAACCTCACAAGAGTTTATGATTAGCTTACCCGTGATCACCTCGTTCGAGTTCCTCGCGTTTTGGCCAGTTACGACAAATGCTCTTCGAGGAACCGCTGACTTTGACTTGTCCAGAACAGCCTTCGGAGTCACCATTCCCGTTGGACCTGGTTTCGTAACAAGACAATCTCTAGCTATATGACCTTCCTTTCCACAGTTATAAAACACCTTGGATTGTTGTGGACAGTTTTGGCTGATGTGTCCCTCTTTTCCGCATTTATAACAAACGACTGGTGCTCGCTCTCCTCCCCTAGAAACAGTTAATGTTGGTACTGACGTTTTCACGTTATTATTGTTGTACATTCTCTTTTTGAAATCTCCCCCCGAGTCGTTTCTTCTACCATCATGGTCAAGATTACCACCAGAGTGGTTACCACTTTTGTCTGAATGTTTTCCTCCCCGCTGGTTTTCATTGCTCCGATGACGGCTGCCATCGGTATGACCCTGGTTGTGGTCCCTCGGTTGAACATACTCATTATCTCGCTCTAATAATTGAGCCCTGTTTACAACATCTGAATATAAAAAAATTTATGAGATATAAGATATTGCCAAATCTTGGGTTTTAGACCTCTCAGAAACATCCGCGTCATTCGTTCCTCATTCTCTACCAAATAAGGTGCAAACTTGGATAACTCTGTGAACTTCGCCTCGTACTGAGACACCGTCATGTTGTTTTGTTCCAGTCTAATAAACTCTACCTCCTTCATATGATGAATATTTTTAGGAAAGTTCTTGTCATTAAACAGCTTTTGAAATGTTTCCCAAGACATGTTGAGTGCGGCTGGCTGGGCACGCTTCACATACTCCCACCAGTAGTTTGCCTCACCACGGAACATAAAGGTGACGACTGGAACTTTATATTCCTCCGTGCATCCCAAGACATCAAATATCTAGGTAATTTGTTTAACCCACGTCTCCGCCTTGATCGGATCCAGCTTTTTCGCAAATTCTGGTGGTCCCAACTCTTTGAACTGCTTGGCTGTGACAAGCCGCGCGTTGCTATCATTTCCATTCGTATTTTGTACACGAGTCTCCCTCGTCTGATTTTGCATGAACTGTAAAAAGCTTCTAAACATTCCATCATTCATCATTTGTTCGGTAGTGTTGTTTATAGGAGGAATATTGTCTTCCTGTTGCACGTTCCCCTGGGTGGTGATTAAAGGTGTCTCCACGGTCTCATTTACTCCATTGTTAACGTTCTCAGCTGCCATTCTCAAATACTGCCATAAAACAAGGGTTAATTAAACAAATTAACACACCACATAATACCCTATATTATGACCGACCAACAAATAAGCTTAGGTAGGACACACTAGCGAAGGATTACTTATCTCTTCCCTCCTAGTTCTATTCTCCGATCTCCGCCAGAGACCATATCCCTAAGCTCTAATACCAACTGTGATGCCCCCAAAATAGGTATACATCACCCATTTTGAGTCGCCAAATACATGGTACAGAAACAACTACAACATCATTACAACAACTTTCGTGCAAAATACGACAACACATAAACTGTGAGTTTAAATACAAATATTGTCTTCTAGACAATATCCACACTCAAATAAGTCCTCATTACAATTATTGAAATACTATTTTACAATATAGTGAGGACTACTAACACAACTGACTAAAAACATCACTCCACACCCCGACTAGTTCTCGTTATATTCTTGCCTCCTGATAAAAATGGAACAAAAAGGAAAAGGGTGAGCTCAACTAGCCCAGTAAGAATACTATGACTAAGATAATATACAAAAAGTTATCATTAGTCTTCAATAGGGAAAAATCTGATAAAATATAATAGACAACAAGTTTTAGATCAACAACTGCAGCGAAAATAACAATCTATTAGAAGAGTCAAGTAGAGAATGAATTCTACTATCTTCTAAGATTTAAAAGTCCATCATCAATATTTTATCCCTGTAACATCAATCAATATACATCTTGAATCAAATATTCATCTTTGCACTACAGGCCAAAGATATTCATTTGTATCACCAGTTGGTCATGTTCATCTAAACACATGTTCATCTTTGCACTACGGACCAAGGATATTCATTAGTTAATCATTCATCTTTGCACTACAGGCCAAAGATATTCAGTAATATCATCATTTAGGACTGAAGATGATGAAAAATATCTTAAAGAAAATGAATCTAGTGAGACAAAAGGACAAATATTAGGGATTCTTACTACAGTTTATCCAAGTTCAAAAACGCTCCATAATAAACCATAGTGGAGTAAAATTCAAGAATGAAGATCAAAATATGGATACATTCAAATATAGTAACCATAATAGACATCTTGGACAAAGAAAAGAAAATTTCATTTTTCTGTGAATATTATCGTATTCGTGAATAGTGTCGTATACGTGAATTGTATCGTATACGTGAATAGTAACCCCGACACAAAAAGGTAGAAATTCCACAATAAAGTTCATATCAATATTTCAGCATAATGATATTAAAGAAAATAATATCATTTACGAAAAAAATAGCATCCCTTACCTCAAAAGAACAATACTTCCGGTTGAAAAATTAGGTATAAGGCTGAAGGAAACTTGTACTGAATAGAAACTCTCAAAGTATCTAAATACTCACAAAAATACGCTCGATAATATAGAGAGAGAAAGAGAGAAAACTTGTTTCTAATGTGATTTTCAATTCTAACTAAGCACCCTATTTATAGGAAAATACTTAAAACGCCAAAGCAGACTAACCTGCTACCTGATTGCTTTACCTGCTACTATTCACTCCCACCAATTTTGAAATAAAATTTTAGCACATTTTTCACCAACCAAAAGTGGGGCCCACCCATTCTAAAAATTTTCAAAGTATTTTACATAATCAGTAACTTTAATAATTCATAATAAATAGTCATTTTATCAGAAAAATTCAAATCTAATATCTATTCCATAAGAAATTTAATTCTCTACAACTTTGTAGAAGAAAGTTTTTCCAAATTCCAAACAAAAAATACCCGAAATCCACATACGGACGATTTTTAATACCTCCATTCTGACAAAATACTGATAAAACACCTCAGCATTAATTCTACATAAAACAAATATTTCCTTATCATATAAATCAATAATTAATTATTCACAAATAATATTACAGAATCACAATTATGACAATCGGGTCGTTCCCAAGAAAGAAGGGGCTTTTCGATAAGGATTTCTCCTTACTGGCGCGCAATTAGGTGACCAAACCTCTCCTTAGACAGAACTTTCTTAGACATTGCCAATAATACTATCTAATAATATTATTCAAATAATATGAATTATTGATCTGATAATAGAGATACTGTGCAGTGACAATTATTGAAACAACAATAATATAAAATATCAACGTAGCAATTATTGAATCAATAAAATAAAATATTGAACAGTAATTACTGTAATAATTATTGAGTAGTGCCTTCTTACGTAAGGATCAATAATTTAACAATACTATGCAATACCGTGTGCTACTGTGCACCCACGCGTATTACTATATTTTAACCACCGGGTATTCCAACAGTGTTAACAGTAACTACTACGCCGTTGTTTGTAAAAACTCAACTTGTCATTTTCTTCATCCTACCGTTTTCCGTTATGGAGCCCACAAATGGCTGCGCCATTGTACGAATATTTTCCGACAGCAAGAATATTTTACGACCAAACGAATATTCCCCGACAACAATGAATATTTTATAACCACTTGCTTATTTTGTAAAATTTGCACATTTCACCCATAATCAAAGTATTATATCAAATTAACACCTTATTATTCAAAATAATAATTAGAGGAAATTTGATTCTATTTATGAATAAGTTGAGGTCTTACAGCCTCGACAGAGTTTATTCTTATCCATTTATTTCCTTTGATTTTATAATCTATAAATGTTGTCTTTATTGCTACTTATATGTTGTTCAGTAGCTATGAACTAAGTATTGGCTCTAAGGTTATAATGGAACCCTTTGTTATTTAAATTGACTGTCTTATCTCTTTGGTTGGCACCATATGGGTTGGTTTAATATATTCATGCTTAATGATTCTCACTAAGACATTAGTGATAATTTTGGTAATCTATATGATATTGACAGAAGGATTATAGATTTACACCGTAATAAATTGGCATGTGATTATGGGTTTTGACTGCATAAGTTGTGCGTAGAATAGACATATATTTGTGTGCCACGTACGACCTAATAGAGAACTTATGCTTAAATCCTTGTTAGGTTAATTCGCATAGACATATGTAGGATTATCACCTAGCTTGGATGTTTTTTTCTGTTCTATTCCCATTCGGGTGGATCTAGAGAGGATATGTTTATGCATACCTCGACAGAGGTGTATGAGCACATCTATGTTTTCGGTCGACAAACTGTCGGGACCATTAAGACCAAAGAGAGAAGGGTAGGAAGTTTGATGAAACATTGCACGCCAGGTGTTCGACAGAATGCTTGCGTGGGGGTGAAGTTGTGACCTTAGCTTGTAGTGCCTTCGATTCTATTCGTTATCTATTTACTTGCTTTGTTAATTAGTTATTGTTAGAGTTACTGCCCTAGAGGCCAATTATTTGACATAATTGCTTAACATTTCGATATTATATTTGATTGAATAAATGAATGATTTTATTATAGTTTTATTTACTGCTTTATATAAATGTTAACATAATAAAATTTCTTAGAATAGTGATACAAATTATATAGTTTCAAGTATGTGACTTGAACATGAGATTATATAATTACAATTAGTATCATTGCTCTTAAATGTCCCTAGTCGAGTATCATTGTTGATGGGACAACAATGATGCATTGAGACTAGTATGTGGATTGACTAATGACCAAATCTCATTGGTCATAAATATATGAGATATTAAATCAATGCATAGGTACGTGTTAGAGAACGATGTACTGGACAGACCCACCATGAGAATCCTATGTGGAGCATTATGCGAAGTGTCATTAGCGATTCTCATAGTGACAATGATGTAATGGTCCTCCGACCTGAAATCACTATATTATTACACGGGAATTTATGTATTTTGATATCATCAAAAGTCACCTTTAATAGGGTGGACAATAAAGATGATTATTGGGTACATCATGAATCGTGTGAGGAATATGAGTGATCTAGATGGAATTTAACCCTCCTATGTATTAGGGGTGATATTCATAGACCTCTTGATTGAGTAGGACTATGAAATGCATGGTCATACTCAAATAGTGATTTATTTCATATAGTCTACTCATTGATCAAGAAAAACTCAGATTAAATTATGAAGAGTATGACACATTCCATGACTCGAGTTTAATCTAGGATATAAAGGTTAAAAAGATTAATTACATTGAAACATTGGTCACGAAAAGGTTGCATCGAATCATCGATCTTATTATTACTTGGGTAGCAGTGATGCATTACTAGATGTCGCTCACTGTTTATAATTTTATAATATGATTTTAAAATTATTGTCAACGTAATAATAACCTATAGGGTCACACACAAAGAACATAATTAAAAAGGAATTAATTTAAATTGTAAAGATTTAAATATGTCAATATGATTGATAGAATTTAAATTACGGATTTAAATTAATAGGATAATTTATATATAGGTATATTAATTAAGTAAGACTTAATTAAGATATATATATATATATATATATATATATATATATATATATATATATATATATATATATAAATTCAGATTTTATTTTAATTAGATTAGGGTTTTGATTAATTCCTATTAACTACTATATATATGATATATAGCAGTCATTTTAGGTAACGAATCATAACCTAATAAAAACCCTAGCCGCTCTTAGAAAGAGACTATAGAGAAATTTTGAAAATCCATTCCTTAGGTGGCTAGTACCGCAGCTCCCTTCAATTGCAGAATCGTACGACGGTTCGCGTGCGTTCGTGTAGATATCGTAGAGGCGTAGTTCTTTCGGATTGCGTTGGAGATTCGAAGCGGTTTCAGAGTTTTCTATAATCGGTATAACTTCTAAACCACTGAATTAATGTTTGTTTCACATGGATCCTTTGTTGGGTTTCGGGAATTGCTTTATAAATTTTTATATTCCGCTGTACGTTTTTGTGCCGAAACCCTACAGTTATATCTAGATTAACCACACTCCTATTAGTCTGCTGTTCGAATAAGACTTAAGCGATACAAAGTCAGTATTTGGTAAATATTAGTGATAGTTCCTCGTGGGTACGACAATATCCTTATCACTGTATTACTTGTTAGACCACGTATACTTGCGCGTGTTTAGTGATCGGTTTTTCGACCAATAAGTTTTTGGCGCCGTTGCCGGGGAACTATTATTCTAATATTGTCCAATATTGATTTAAATCAATTTAGTCTTAATTTAAACGTATATATATTTCTTTTATTTGTTTGATCTTCCTTTTTGTTTTTAAGTTTACAGGTTATGGACGATCATTGTTATTAATGGCCTTATGAGAGGGCGACACAACTGAGCTCGGAAGAAGGACTCGAGCAATTGCAAGTTCAAATTGCAAATCTCTTGAGCTTTTCTGACAATCTTGAGTGTCAGACCACTCAGACTGCCTACTGTCAGGAACAAGATGATATTAAATCGATTCCCTATCATCCAAATTGTCAGGGTTATCCAAACTATTGGGACTACAGTCAAAAGCAATATCATGATCTGAATTACTCCTATCCGAATCAAGTTGAATATCAGTCTCCGCCGCATTATGAGGTGACATCTCAACCCAATGAGAGCTTTTCTGAGTACTCAACATGAGAAGAAGAGAACAGGCTTGAAGAGCTTCTCACTAACTTTATTTAGAGAAATGAGGTTTGGATGGCAAGCCAAGAAGCTGCATTGCAAAGTCTCGAAACTCAATTAGGACAACTCGTTAATGCCATCACCAATCTACTGCAAGGCAATCTACTGGTCATAATTGATCTCAACAGTGAAAAAGTAGAGCAATGCATGGTGGATACGCAAGGAGAAGGCAATGAGTCTCACAAAGTTGTTAAGGGAGATGCCATGGCGCAAACTATCCAACCGGTGGAGTCTGAAGTTGGAGAAAAGAGGATCAACATTGGTTATATAGTCAAGACTGATCAACTACCAGAAACCACGCTCATGACTGTGGAAACCCTGGAGGGCCCACTAGCGCAAAAAGAACGCTTTCAACTTGATGAAAAAGACAAATTAGTGGATAATTCCAGTGGTGAAAGATTCTTCGTGCCGATGGGTGAAGAAAACGGGGATGATCAATCATCCATGTCTGCCAATAATTTAAAGGAATTGACAAATAGGCGGCATAAAATGGTCATTTTTGCTTATGAGCCAGACTGAACGGCAACGGGATAGTCAAGCCAACGACTTTAAAATAAGCAATTGGTGGAGAGGCACCCCCATCTCAGTATCAATTTTCTCTGTTTTTGTTTTTCCTTACTTATGTCTAGTTTATATTGCGTCTTTTCTTTTTACTTTGTTAAAATGTCTGCCAGTGTAATTGTACTGCAATGTCGTATATGTTGTGCATGTTTTTGTGGCTATAGAATGCAGACAACATGTTTTCCTTTTGTGTTGCTATTTTATAAATAGTAGTATAGTTACGCTAGTTATCATGTGGGATTATTATAAATTTATGTATTTATCTCAGTATGGCTAATACATGGTAAGTTTATGTAGGGAGAAACTCAGATTCAAGAGTGGCGCCACAGCGCCAACAAATACCCTGGATCTCGCGCCGCAGCGCCGGGATCAAATTCTACATTTTCATCCTCGCGCTGCAGCACCAAGATATAAAGGACATCTCGCGCCGCAACGCCGACATTTAGCACGACCTACTGCATTCTCGCGCCCCAGCACCAAAATTGTACCTAGCACTCGCGCCGCAGCGCCACCAGACTTCACACCCTACTTCTAACTCGCGCCGCAGCGCCGAAGAAAGAAGGAATGCCTCACGCCGTAGCGCTGGTAGTGAGAATTTGTTTTTAAAAATAGTTTTAAGCCAACAGTTTAGCCCACTCTTCACATTTCTCTCAACATAACTCAACAACCCAAAAGCCCCTCTTCTCATCAAATGCCTATCCCCAACACGACCTCCCCGTACCAGCACTATCCCTCATCATATTCAAGAAATTGCTGCTCCAAGTTCACCAACACAAGAATTCATTTTCAAATCAATCGCACATCTAAGGCTCCATAGGACTGCTACTCTTCTCCATTAAGGTAATTGGGGTTGTCGTTCAATCATAAACAGAGTTTGATATAATTGATTGGTTGTGCATTTGGTTTCTCTGTGATTTGTGTGATTTCCACTGCTGGAAATCTAGGGGAGAGCATTTTCAAGCAAAGGCTGTCCAAGTGGTTTTACAGAGCGCACACAAGGTGTTCGATAATTTTCCTGAGAGAAAAATTGGACTGTTTTGTCTTAAAATCAGTGGGTTTTTCATTGGGGATTTGTTGCCCGTTGCTTTAAAGGTTGTCTCTACAGAGAGTGGCATTGCTTAGGGACTATTTTTGTTCACACCAACTGCAAATTCTGACATAGCTTCGAAGCGGCAACGACTGAGCGTCGGCGGTTCCTCGCCCGTAGCACTAACGGCGTGGGATAACACCAAATTTATCAGCGAAGAGGCCTGGAAACGATACAAAAGCTCTTTTGCCACGCGAAATTTGATTCCTGAGCGGGGTTTGAGGCCTGACAAAACAAAGGAAGGCGAGTTGGCGGCTATAATTGCGGGACGCCAGTGGGTGCACTTCACAAAGCCACCTGAGTCAGCCATCATTTATGTGGTCTATGAGTTTTATGCAAACGCTAGTCCCGAAGGTCCTGTTGTTGTCCAAGTTAGGGGGCGGTCAGTGGCGTTTGGAAGCCAAGCCATTAATGCACTATTTGCGACGCCTAGTTTTGAGGGTAGGGACTATATGGAGCTGGGACTCCGCAGCTGTGATCTCGATGATATTATTAGGATGCTCTGCAAGCCCGGGACTACATGGAAGACAAATGACTTCACGGGTGAGAGGACCGGTTTTCCGTATGTTGCGCTCAGTAGCTATGGGAAGGCATGGTTCAGCTTTATTTGTGCCAACATAATCCTGACTCGTCACCTGAGCGACGTGACTAAGGACAGAGTAATCCTCTTATTCGTCATTGTCACGGGCCTGAACGTGGACATCGGAGTTCTTATACATGAGTCCATTATGAAGGCGATCAAGAGCATCATCGCTGCTGGACTTCCACATCCATCCTTGATCACCCGACTGTGTAAGAGGGCAAGTATCCATTGGGGGCCAAAAGAGATAGCTTTGCCGCCCATGTCAGTCATTGACCATCAGATCATCTCACGCATCAATGTGTGGGACGGGGCAGCTTCTTATGTCAGAGGCGAAGGGTACAGACCACATACTGAGCCACCTCCTACAGTAGAGCCTGAGCCTTCGCAGCCACCAGACGCAGGCCCATTTTCACTGGGACTACTGGCAGAGATCATGGCATTCCGTACCCTGCTGCATCAGAAATATGACGCCTAAGCTCAGAGGCAACAGAGGCACATTGCAGCAGTGGCCCAGAGGCAGGACATAGCAATGCAGTATCAGGCTGAGCAGGTCAACACGATGCAAAGCATATACTCCGTGTACAGTGGCGAGGATGCTGAGTTCACGCCATTCTAGTTCCCAGAGCCTCCTGTCTTCCCACCATACCCTTCACCGTTACCGCCCGTCGAAGCTGATGAGGACGATGCTGCTGCCGAGTGACTGAACTTTAGGGAAGCCCTCTTGTATAGATTGATATATGCTTAGCAATGAGGGCATTGCTCACCTTAAGTTTGGGGGTGTTATGGTTTATTATCTGTTTTATTTTTGTCTATTGCCATGTTAGGTTGCCATATTTAGTACTTTGCTTATGTTTTTATCAGTATTGTGGTGCAGTCATTTTGAACTACGGTATTATGTTTGGGATTATTATGGATGGATGCCGTATACAGTTTTTGGTTATTATTAATGAATGCTTGAATTATTATCAGCATGTATGTTGGTTTATAGCCATTTTTTTGGGCTTATACAGATTTATATGCTTGTGCCATGTTAATGACTTTATTACCCTATTTTGAGCTGTTATTATGCAAGGGTGGTATATTTATCATTAATTTTTTATTATGACTAATTACAAGCGCCAAGTAATTATGTCTATCTCTTAGAGTCGTGTTAAGCATGTATGAGCTAGGGGTTTGTTTAATCGATAAGTTGAGACTGTTATTGATCCGTCCTTCTTAGCAAGCACCGACCAACTGTATTACCTATTTATTTTCGAATTTAGTTCGCATGTTTATTGCTTTGAGAGTATGTTCACTCTTATAAACTTTCATTTTTACAAGGTAATAAAAGACTTATACGTTTATATAGTTTTGGATCTTGGATTTTGGCATGTTTGCATATAAAAAAAAGAGAATAAAAAGAAAAGAAGATTGAATATCGAAAGTCTTGCGGTGGGTCGAGATGGAGCGTTAAACGCACTCACCCATAAACGCATGACCGATGTTGAGATGGAGCATAAAATGCACTCACTAAATAATCTTCGGATTTCGTAAAGTCTCATTTGGCTTATGTTGATTATGTGGCCTTAGCTGCTCGAGTTATTAGATTCATAGGGTTGTTATACACCTAGTGCCCTAAAGTCGTCTGGCTTGGGAGTCACTAATCAAAAGCTCATTAATGGGTAGTTCTGAATAGCCTAAGGTAATTAAGGATTGTCCGAGTCAGATTTTACTGTCTTCATGCTAGAGTCTTTTGATCCTTTCCTGCACTTGCGTCTTATTCTTAATGCTTGTTAAATGTTTAAGTTACGGAGTGTGCATATTGGTATTAACAATCGGCTGTGCGAACTTATTTGAGCTATGATTAGTTAGGACGGTTGGTCTCCACACACACACATAGAATGGATCAAATACAGTCTTATGCTTGAAATTGATTAAACCCTTACTCATATCTGTGTTTTCCCTATTCTCTGGGAGTAGCTATGGTTGAGCTTAGAAGCTATGATACTAGTATACAGTTTTATTTTTCTTTCGCGTGTGTTTTACTATTGTTAGTTTGTGTTAAATAGTTTACTCGAGGACTAGCAAAGACTTAAGTTTTGGGGTATTTGATGAGTGGGATTTATACCCGCGAATCAGATACTTTATGGCTTAAATAGTTGCCTGATCTTCGTAGATTTTATATAGTTTTTATATTATTTTAGTATTATTTAGCTTAACCGATGTATTGCAGGGCTTTAAAGGACTTTTCTATCTTTCAGGGGATAAATCGAAAAATTTACATACACTGGCGCCGCAGCGCCAATGCCTAGGCTTAATCTCGTGCCACGGCGCGACCCATGGTCATTGCTGATGTCATCCTAGCGCTGCAGCGCCACAGTTCCTTTATGGACTCCGGTGTTTTTATTGATTACGTGGCGCTGCAGCACCACCATAAGCCTTATTGCTCACGCCGCAACGCGACCTCCGGTGCCCAGGCAGAGAAGACTTGCTTTTGACCTAGCTTAAAGGAGGAACTGAGATATATATATATATCGAGGAGCCTCTGCATACATCAGACATGATATATTCGGATAGATTAGGATAGAATAGCTTAGTTCTCTCTCCTCTTTTGTAATTTCTCTCTCTTTCTCTTAGATAATGTCTGTAAATATAGATTAGGAAGTTTAGGGAGAAGTCTGGATATTCCTTGGAGCAATAAGAGAGGTAAGCTATACGGACTGGAGAGCTTGAAAGGAGCGAAATGCTTGGAGACTGAAGAGCCACGACATAGTTTATTCTTATCCATTTATTTCCTTTGATTTTGTAATCCATAAATGTTGTCTTTATTGCTACTTATATTTTGTTCAGTAGCTATGAACTAAAGTATTGGCTCTAAGCTTATAATGGAACCCTTTGTTATTTAAATTAACTGTCTTATCTCTTTGGTTGGCACCATATGGTTTGGTTTAATATATTCATGCTTAATGATTCTCGCTAAGACATTAGTGATGATTTTGGTAATCTATATGATATTGACAGAAGGATTATAGATTTACACCGTAATATATTGGCATGTGATTATGGGTTTTGACTGCATAAGTTGTGCGTAGAATAGACATATATTTGTGTGCCACGTACGACCTAATAGAGAACTTATGCTTAAATCCTTGTTAGGTTAATTCGCATAGACATGTGTAGGATTATCACCTAGCTTGGATGCTCTTTTCCGTTCTATTCCCATTCGAGTAGATCTAGAGAGGATATGTTTATGCATACCTCAACAGAGGTGTATGAGCACATGTATGTTCTCGGTCGACAAACTGTCGTGACTAGTAAGACCAAAGTGAGAAGGGTAGGAAGTTTGATGAAGCATAGCACGCCAGGTGTTCGACAGAATGCCTGCGTGGGGTGAAGTTGTGACCTTAGCTTGTAGTGCCTTCAATTCCATTCATTATCCATTTACTTGCTTTGTTAATTAGTTATATCTAGATTAACCACACTCCTATTAGTCTGCTGTTCGAATAAGACTTAAGCGATACAAAGTCGATATTTGGTAAATATTAGTGATAGTTCCTCGTGGGTACGACACTCTCCTTATCACTGTATTACTTGTTAGACCGCGTATACTTCTGCGTGTTTAGTGATCGGTTTTTCGACCAACAGATGGAAAAACCTTTAGCGACCGAGTAATCGCTAATACTAATAGCGACTGTATGCGGTCGCTATAATAGCGACGAAATTGTAGTGTGGTCGCTAATATCAGTCGCTATTAAGGTTATTAGCGACCGAAAAGTGCGGTCGCAGATATTTTTGATCGTTGTTAGACCTTTTTCTTGTAGTGTGTGACGCCCCCAAAATATGTCCGCCATTCTGAGTCACCAAATACATGGTACAGAATCCAAATACAAATCTTCCTAAATATGCCAAAATATAAGTTGTGAGTTTCAATACAAAAATTGTCTCGTAGACAATATCCAAACTCAAATTAAGTCTTCATTACAATTATTATCACACTATTTATATAGTGAAGACTTCTATAGTAACTATCTTGGACCATTACTCAACTCCCCGACTAGTCCCAACTACACTTTCATTTCCTAATAAGAACAATGGAACAAAAAGGAAAAGGGTGAGCTTAACTAGCCCAGTAAAGAATATTATGACTAAGATATTTAAGAATAGGCAAAACTAATGATTTAGCCACCGAAGTTGGCACGTTTTATTGAATACCTGATTGAACTTTTAATTTTTCAAATTAATTCACTGAACTAATTTTTATTTTCAAATTGGGTCATTCCGTTAAAAAGAGTTGACAGACGTTAATTGTTTACCTACGTGGCGCTGACGTGGACTTAAAAAAAAGGAAAAAAAAGAAAATGACATGGAAAATAAAAGTCAGTATAAAAAATAAAAAAATTGCTTATGTGGCAAAAAAAACTTGAAAATAAAAACAAAAAAATCAAAACATTTTTTGCAAAACAGATCCAACCATCTTCTTTATTTGATTCATTTTATTCTTCATCAAAATAGATCTAACCAAACTTTTTCGATACCCACCAAAAACCACAGACATCCAGTCAAAACAGCTCAAACAAAAACATACCCACTAATCCAAATCAAAAGACATCGCGCAAATCACCTCAAACTAGCTCTGAATTTCTATATTTAGGCACTCTTGTGAACTCTCGTAGCGGGATTACCGATTCTCATACTATTCCTCCTCCTCCAAATGGCACTCATTCAAGAAAAATGGAATTCCCAGACCTCCAGCCATTAACTCCACTTAGGCTTAGTGGACAGCAGCAGCAACATAATTATAGGAATGTCGATTATTTGAAGCCCTTTTACTCCAGATGAAGAAGAAAATGACGAATTTTACTCTCCAAAAGGGTCGATTGAAACTGGATTAAGAAGAACATTTTATGAGCCAAAGAACTTTGAGGATGAGAGAGGAGAAACTGGGTCTACTACTACTTCTTCGTATACACCTTCGGGTTTGGATTCACCGATAAGTCTATTTCTTTAAGTACTTCTCCCCCAGCCAGTTTGAGCCCTAAAACTTTCTTAAGGACTAAGTCGCCGGATTTAGTTGCTCTTCAGACTTCTCCAGGGAAAGATTTGAGTGAATCCCAAGATTCATCACCAAGAGTTTTTGATGTATCATCTTTGGATCGAATTTCACTTTCTCCGGCGAGAATGAACATTTTTGCTCAGTCGCCACTTCATTTCACGGCCACATCATCATCACCGAAGAGAGATTTAAGTAAAAGTCGGGAATCATCACCACATTATTTTGGAGAAGATGAAAATTATGATTTTGATTTTGTGTATTTATATCTGGGTTGTATGTTCATCAAAACCTAGATCTGTTTTGATGAAGAATAAAAGGAATCAAATAAAGAAGATGGTTAGATCTGTTTTACAAAAAAATGTTTTCATTTTTTTATTTTATTTTCAAGTTTTTTTTGCCACATAAGCAATTTTTTATTTTTTTTATACTGACTTTTATTTTCCATGTCATTTTCTTTTTTTCCCTTTTTTTAAGTCCACGTCAGCGCCACGTAGATAAAAAATTAACGTCTGTCAACTTTTTTTTAACGGAATGACCCAATTTGAAAATACCAATCAACATTTAGATTGAGTTGTGAAGCCATTCAAGATGAAGTCTTCCACAATGTTAATCAGAAGAAGACTTCGACAAAAGTGACTGTGTTGATTGATTTCACAATCAAAGCAAACGTGCAAGTATACACGATCAACAAGTAATATAGTGATAAATTAGAGTGTCGATCCCTCAGAGAATTCCAATTAATAAACTCCAACTACTAGTACTGTATCAATTCAATTTTATTTAAACAACCGAAAATTGTGATTCTTAAAACTAAGAAAAGTAATTTTAATAAAGCAAGAAATTATTCTAAAAGAAAACAAAGAACAAATCAAGAATTATTTGAATGCAAATAAATGACAATTAAGACTTCAATTTCCCCAATTATGATTATTAAATCAATTATCTAATTATCCCAATTATTAAATCTACTGAATTGTTAACAGGAATTCTCAAATACCAAAAGCTCTCTCTCGAGTGATCAATTGCCTTCTATTTAACCCAGATTAATTTTGCTATATCTCTATGCAAAACAATTGAATTAAACTCGTTACAAACCCAATTCCTTTTATGTTACATGCGACAAATAGATATTCTCATTCTATTCACAAACCTAATTATTCACTGTGCAAATAACTAAGTCACATGTCACCCTGCCCAGTTCTAACTCTAGAATTCCTCTCTCGATTCCTTCTAGAGTAACACGGTAATTATTGGCCAGGTAATTAATCAATAAATACAAGGCAAAATGAACAATTTGCTTCAACATAAATAATTGGAATAAATTAGATAATCATTTCATAACCATAAGAGGTTCCATTGGAATCTTAATAAAAGGAATTAGTTCATGACGGAAATAAAAATCACAAATAATTGGTAAATCATCCTTAATGAGTTAAACAATTTAAAAGAATAAAGAAGAAGAAGAACTCCAAATTTCAAGCCTTCAGATATGCTCCTCCTCCTCCGTTGATCTCTAAATGTGAAGCCTCCTCCAATTCAATAAAAAGAATCAATTTATATTTTTTTACTTTCCCAATTCCACAAATCCTAATCCAAATAGACTCCTTATAAACTCCTCAAACAAAGTCAAACTAATAGTCAAAGTACTGTCCACGCCTATCCCACGCGTGCGGTCCACGTCAGAGCCAGCCGAGGATCAGCGCCCCGGCGCTATTGATAGTGCATTTCCCAGCGCCCCGGTGCTGGTCTTCTGAGAAATTACAACTTTGCCATTTATTAGCTTAAATCTCCAATTTGTCCCCTCAGCTCCCGAATCTGCAATACAACACATAAACACAGTAAAAATATTCCTAAATGACTCGAAAATATAATAATTTAAACCCAAGTATATTCGATTTATGGGTATATTACCCAATCATCAAATACCCCCAAACTTAAACCGTTGCATGTCCTCAAGCAACAAACACAAAACAATACTAACAATATGAAAACGACAACTCATGCAAATGCAACTAACTAAATGAACGTAATTCCAGCATCCAATAGCTCACGTATATCCATAGGCCTCAGAAAAATCACAAAAACATGCTAATACATCATGTGAACACAGATCAATGATATCCCAACAATCAACCAATCCAAATCTGTTATTACTGATATTGTGAGTGTGTGTTCAACAACCATGCTAACTAATGAAAAGAAAAAAGCTGAAAAATAATAAAGTTTATAAAAAGCTTCATACAGTTCTACTCAAGAATTCATAAAATAAACTAGATTCAACTGAAATTAAACAATCACCAAAATTCAGGGGTCAACATAAAATACTTATGCTTATTATTTTATTTTTTTCCAAACGGGGGCATTTTGCACTTTTCCCGCTTTATTATTATTATTAAAAAAATTTTCTCTCATGACTATGCATTGTCTTATTCCCTTAGGCTTTTCAATGCTACCTT
Organism: Panax notoginseng; assembly: GCA_016801055.1. Classification (NCBI taxonomy): domain Eukaryota; kingdom Viridiplantae; phylum Streptophyta; class Magnoliopsida; order Apiales; family Araliaceae; genus Panax; species Panax notoginseng. The sequence goes on along the minus strand of CM029014.1, from coordinate 129,820,556 downwards.
AACGAGCTTTCGACCAACGACTCCCAAGCCATTAAGACCTTAGGGCGCTAGGTGTAGAGACAGTCCCATCGGGCTTACTTGCTCAAGTAACAAATGCCACAAAACTAGACAAGCACGCCACGGTGTGTTAAATATATTTTTTTTCCCGCTTATATATTCCAAATATTTTTTCCCCAAACTCGGGTTTATGTATAAATTTAGTCTTCACTAGCTATTCAAATTGTCTTTTCATTTCACTAGCAATCATCCTTTAAAACTCTATTATCTAACCATTTAAACTATCATAGCCAACCTGGTCGTTTTTCAAAGTGCTATCCTATAATATTAGTGTCAAACAGATAAAGATTCAAATCATGTCAATAAAATCATATCACTGACTCAACAATCCTTACTAGACTTGTTCATGCAATTCTAATTTCATCATTGGTCCCCGAATAAACGCACTAGCAAACGCCAGAATTATTATGCAATCCTAAATGCAATAATTAATTAACAATAACAATCCAAATCCACAAACTAATAACAAACTACAAATTTGAAAATAAAACTTAACTACCCCCAAACTAATCTAGAGCAATGTCCTCATGCGAAAAATATAACAAAATAAAACAGAGAACTTCCCTGACGAGCTTATTCTTCGGGTGGTGCATCATCATCCTAGCTCATCTCTTGATCGGAAGGGGGAAATACAGGGAGAACAGGAGCAGTTGGGAAATGGCTAAGTTGAACGCCCGGATGTGATTGGACGGTCAGTGCATTCTGTTCAGCAAATTGGTCAACTAAAAATTTGAAAATCACGTCTTAACGTTCCGACAAGCGCACATTTGGGATTCCATGTTGTAAAACCAGCCATCTATCTCCCGCTGGATAGCTTCAGGGACCACACCACGATGAGCTGCTGTAGATGAGCCATAAGTAGGTGGAGCTTGAGGTGCTGGGGCTTGTGCAGGTGCAACTTGGGGAATTATAAAACCCAATCCCCTAGGGTGATTTGCCCCACCTGTCCACACTTTGTATCTACTTATCAACTTGTGGTCCAGCACTGGCATGGGCTTTTGAATCATCTCGTCGGACTTCCATTTGACGCCGAACTTAGCACACAAAACGCAGATGAAAGACGGATGTGGTAACCCTCCAGTGGTACTTCCACGAGATGCTCGAAGGACAGATTACAAAATGAGATGGCCCACATCAATTTTATATCCTTTGATGATTGAGTATAGAAGGACTGCACGTTCCCAGGTAACATGACTCACATGGGTGCATGGCATGAGTTTTGCGTAAATGAACGCATACCATGCCTTCCCATATAAGCTGAGATTCGATAGTGGGAAAGTCATGTTTCCGCGTTCATGTACGGTCCATATGGTGCCCGACTAACAAAGTTCACGAATTATCTGCTCATAGTCCGGTCCATCACTAACAAGACTGGCATACTCGTCATGAAAATCCTCCACTGGCAGTTGATAACACTCATTGAAGTCCTCTTCGCCAATTTCCACTATTTTGCCCCTTACAAATACCGTATAGTGATCATGTTCGGGCACGTTGGCATAAAATTCTTTCACCACTGTAATTACGGCTGGATCGGGCTGCTCGGTAAGTGTGAACCAGTTCCTCTCGGCTATCATGACTGCCATGTCGCCATCCTTTGATTAATTCGGTCTCAACCCACGCCCGAAACCAATGACCGAGTAGCCATTCGATTGTATCTTTCATGAGCCGCATGACTGACAAAACGGCGGCTGTCAAATCGCGGAGGCGGAGTTGAGGTGGTCACTGACCCTTCACCACGCTTACGTTTGGATGCCATGCCAAAAATTCTGCAATTGCAAGCATATATATGTAATAGCATCGAATAGAATTGGAATTTGGATAAACTTAGGTATGACTTTACCCCCAAACTTTAAAATATATGTCAAAATTGACTACATTAGTGGGGATGATACTTGACACAAAAAAGCAACCACATGCACAATAGTACCAATCGGAGTCAGGGACTATTCAGTTTCGAGAATGAACGCAAGCCACACACGAGATGTCCTCATGAGTTGTCATGGAGTGCAATAAGAGACATAAATGTATCAAAATAGTGTAATTCACCCCCACTCTAAGTTACTATGTGCAATGATAGCCATGTGCTACAGTAGATTGAAATCATTGTGGTGGCATAAAGGTCCAGAATGATAGTGCGAAGACATGGTGATATGTGTGCATGTGGACAAGATCAATGACTCGGGCAAATTATCAAACACCTTGTGGGTGTGCCATGCATCCCTATCATTCAAACATTTATAGTAACATATGCTCCCAATTTAAGAATTAACACATATGTGTCGTATAAGATAGTCAAGATCAGGAGAGTGACTTTCTTCGATGTTGGTGTAAAAGGATATAAATTTAGTAGAATATGTACATACCAACCATATCCGTAGATAGCTTTTTGCCCCAAAGATCAAATATAATTCAAGACATACCTAGTTAGATCTTGTTGCAATTGAATGAGAAAGATGAAATTTATGGAACAAATGAGAACAATGGATCGTATCTATCTGATTTTAATTATGAAATTGGTATTAGCACTATTCAACTATCCTGTGAAGGTAAGGGAGGCTTGTGGCATGGAATTAAAAGAGAAGAGAAGTTGAATTAGAAAAGAAATGTAACCGTCCGGTATTTAAGTTCAATTAGGAGTCTGGGACGCAGCCTCAGCGCCGGGGCGCTCGAAATATGCTAGGAAACAGCGCCGGGGCGCTAGCCTGGGTTGTCAACTCTGGACCTCAGCGTCGGGGCTCTTGTTGCCTGCTACGTATAAGTTCAAGAATCAAAATAAAATAAAATTAAAAGGGAAAATGATTGGGTTGCCTCCCAATAAGCGCTTGGTTTACTGTCGTCGGCCTGACTTTGCTGGTGTGTTCAATTTTCCACTGAGTCGGAGAGGTTCATGACCGTAATTTGACGTTCAATGGGCCCACTCCAATAATGTTTGAGTCTTTGACCGTTAACCTTGAATGGGCAATTTGAATTTGGTTTTTCGATCTCGATGTTACCGTGTGGTGCAACAGACACGACTGCAAAAGGACCTGACCAACGTGATTTTAGTTTCCCAGGAAATAAATGCAATCTCGAGTTGAAAAGCAAGACTTGTTGGCCCGGTTCAAATGTTTTATCGAGAATTTTCTTATCATGCCATGCTTTGACTTTCTCCTTGTAGAGTTTTGCGTTTTCATAAGCGTTGAAACGAAGTTCATCCATCTCATTCAACTGCAGTAACCTTTTCTCACCTGCTGCTTGTTCATCAAAATTGAGCTTCCGAATGGCCCAGTGTACACTATGCTCTAACTCGACTGGGAGGTGGCACGCCTTTTCGTAAACCATTCGATAAGGTGACATACCAATCGGATTCTTGTATGTTATACGATATGCCCATAGAGCATCGTCAAGACGTAAAGACCAATCTTTTCATGACGGATTGACCACCTTTTCCAGAATCCTCTTAACCTCCCTATTGGAGACCTCAGCTTGGCCATTAGTTTGGGGATGATACGCAGCTGCTATTTTATGACGAACCCCATACTTCACCAACAATTTTGTGAACTGCTTGTTACAGAAATGCGTTCCCTCATCACTTATTATTGCCCGCGGAGTTCTAAATCACGTGACGATATTTTTCTTTAAGAATCGAAGGACGACGTTAGCATCATTTGTGGGCAAAGTTGCGGCTTCTACCCATTTGGACACATAATCCACCGCCAACAAAATATACTGATCATTAAAAGATGAGGGGAACGGTCCCATGAAATTGATTCCCCAAACGTCGAACAGCTCTACCTCCAATATAGAGTTGAGTGGCATTTCATTTCGCTTGGAGATATTATCTACGCGTTGGCATCGATCACACTTTAGCACATAGAGATATGCATCCTTGAATAACGAAGGCCAGTAGAATCCTGATTGTAACACCTTCGCCGCAATTTGATCACCGGAATAATGACCTCCATAATCGGATGAGTGGCAATGACCCAAGATACTGTCCATCTCTTCATGTGGCACAGAACGTCTAATCATTTGATCCGCGCAGGCTTTAAACAAGAACGGTTCATCCCAATAGTACTGCTTCATGTCATGGAGGAATTTCTTTCGTTATTGCGAGTTCGACTCCGGTGGTAACACCTTAGCAACCACATAGTTCACATAATCAGCATACCAAGGCAGTGTTGTGGTTACTCAGAGAAGTTGTTCATCTGAAAATTTCTCGTTAATCAATACATTGTCTTTTCTCTGCACCTCATCATTTTCCAATCGCGAAAGATGATCCGCTACTTGATTTTCTGTACCCTTTCTATCCCGAATCTCCAAATCAAATTCTTGCAACAATAACACCCACCGTATCAACCTCGGTTTGGCATCCTTCTTCTCGATCAAATATTTGATTGCAGAATGATCCGTGTAGACAATGACCATGGTTCCGATGAGGTATGCTCTGAATTTGTCGAAGGCGAACACAACTGCAAGTAGTTCTTTTTCGGTGGTTGTGTAGTTCAACTGAGCATCTGTTAACGTCTTGCTTAAGTAATAGATTGTATGGAAAATTTTGTCGTGACGTTGTCCCAAAACTGCTCCCACTGCATAGTCGCTGGCGTCGCACATCAATTCAAATGGTAGAGACCAATCGGGTGCCACAATGATTAGAGCAGATACTAACTTCTTTTTTAAAATTTCGAATGCCTTGATACATGACTGATCTATTTTGAAGGGCACATCTTTCTCTAACAGGGAACACAAAGGTTTTGAAATTTTTGAAAAATCTTTGATGAAATGTCTGTAGAAACCCGCATGTCCCAAGAAGCTCCGTATTCCTTTCACAGACGATGGAGGTGGTAATTTCTCAATAGTCTCAATCTTCGCTTTATCAACCTCTAATCCTGCTGCAGAAACCCTATGCCCGAGAATAATCCCTTCCTTCACCATAAAGTGGCATTTTTCCCAATTAAGAACCAAATTAGTCTCCACGCACCGTTTCAACACTAAAATCAGATTTTTCAGGCACAGATCAAAGTTATCACCGAACACAGAAAAATCGTCCATAAATACCTCCAATTTTTTCTCGACCATATTAGAGAAGATTGCCATCATGCACCGCTGAAAGGTTGCTGGTGCATTGCATAAACCAAAAGACATTCGTCGAAATGCAAACGTACCGTATGGGCATGTGAATGTCGTTTTCTCTTGATCCTCCGGTGCTATAGCAATTTGATTATATCCGGAATAACCATCCAAGAGACAATAGAATTGATGTCCCGCTAACATATCCAACATCTGATCAATGAATGGCAAGGGGAAGTGATCCTTGCGTGTGGCTTTATTTAGCTTGCGGTAGTCCATGCATACTCTCCATCCTGTAACTGTTCGAGTAGGGATGAGCTCATTCGCCTCATTCTTCACCACTGTCATACCCCCTTTCTTTGGTAAGCATTGTACAGGACTCACCCACGAACTATCTCAGATCGGGTAAATAATGCCAGCATCCAACCACTTTATAATCTCCTTTTTCACCACCTCCTTCATGATGAGGTTTAGCCTTCTTTGCATCTCGATGGTTGGTTTTGCCCCTTCTTCCATTAAGATTTTATGCATACAGAATGATGGGCTAATACCTCGAATGTCTGCTATAGTCCACCCAATTGCTGTTTTGAATTCTCGCAAGACGCGTAGCAGTTTCTCCTTTTGCGTATCAGTCAATTCTATCGAAATAATAACTGGTAGGGTATCGTCTTTTCCCAGGTAAGCATATTGCAGATGGGGTGGTAATGGCTTTAACTCTAGCACCGGTGGCTCTTCTATTGATGGTTTGAACTTTTTACCTTCCGCTTCGGGCCTCTCTATGGTGTCGAAGGATTGAGTGCTTTTCCGAAACACTAATGGTGTGTCTAGCCATTTGACGTATTCGATATCCTCTTCAATACTATATTCATCTGCCCCAAGCAAAATAGATTCAAGTGGGTCCTCCGAAAAAGTTGTGCTGAATTTATGATTCACCAATTCCTCCATAATATCAACCCGCATACATTCACCTTTTTCTTTTGGGTACGACATTGACTTGAAAACGTTAAAGGTGACCTGTTGATCTTCAACTCGCATTGATAATTCACCTTTTTGAACATCAATCAATGTTCTTCCTGTCGCCAAAAATGGACGCCCAAGAATGATCGGGATTTCACTGTCCACTTCGCAATCCAGAATAAAGAAATTCGCAGGGAAGATGAATTTATCCACTTTTACTAACACATCTTCAACTATACCTCGTGGATATGTAACCGATCTATCTGCTAACTGTAAACTGATATTTGTTGGGTGTGGAGCCTGAAGTCCAAACTGGCTGTAGACGGATAATGGCATTAGATTTATACTGGCCCCCAAATCACATAAAGCTCGTCCCGAAAACTGATTTCCAATCTCGCACGGAATATTAAAGCTACCTAGATCCTTGAGCTTCGGCGATAATTTATTCTGAATAATAGCACTGCATTCCTCCGTCAATGCTATTGTTTCAAATTCACCCAATTTCCTCTTCTTCAATAAAACCTCCTTCATAAACTTTGAGTAACTCGGCATTTGTTCCAAGGCTTCGGCGAAGGGGATGTTGATATGCAATTTCTTGAAGATATCCAAAAATCGTGAGAACTACTTATCTAACATGGATTTCTGAAATCTCTGCGGATACGGTATGGGGGGCATTGTGCTAGTTGGTTCCGAATTTTTCTGCTGTAAGGTCTCATCTTGACGCTTTTCGGTCTCCACCACTTCATCGGTTTCAATTGATACCTTGTCTTCCTTTTCCTTATCCGTGACTGACTCTTGTAGTTCTTTTCCACTTCGTAGAGTTACCGCCTTACAATGCTCATCTCTGCCCTGGTTTTTCTTAGTGTCGCTCGGAAGTGTTCCAAGTGGTCGGTTATTCAATGCCTGTGCCATTTGTCCCATTTGATTTTCCAGATTTTTGATTGATGCATGCTGACTTTGTATACTTAGCTCCATTTGATTAAATCTCTTATCACTCTCCTCACTCCTTTTCTCAGTTGCGTTAACAAATCTTTCCAAGGTTTCTTCCCAACTTGCTTTCCGCACAGGTTGTTGTGTCTGGTTTTGAAACCCGGAATTGTTTTATTGTTTCGGCGCTTGTTCTGCAGCTTGGTTGTTACTCCATGAAAACCCCGGATGATTTCTCCACCCTGGATTATATGCATTTTGATTCTGATAAGGCTGAGTAGACCGATTATAACTCCCCACATACTGGGCTGCTTCAGCATTTATGGCACATTGATCCGTAGTATGACCCCCAGCACATATTTCACAAACCATCGCTACCTGCTGAGTGGATTGTGGACACAATAATTCTATCTGCTTAGCCATTGCGGTCATTTGCACTTGTAATGATGTTATCGCATCCACATCATACTTTCCCGATGTTTTCGGAGGATTATTTCTTGTCATGGGCCACTGATAGTTGTTGGTGGCCATCGTTTCTAACAACTTATATGCCTCGTCCAAATTTTTAGACATAATCGCTCCTCCTACTATTGCATCAATACTTGCCCTCGTGGATGCTTGTAAACCATCACAAAATATCCCCAATTGCATCCACTGTGGAATTCCATGGTGTGGGCACTTGCGGAGCATATCCTTAAACCTTTCCCACTCCTCATACAACGATTCTAAATCAAACTGTGCGAAGGTATGAATATCATTCCGTAGTTTTGCTGACTTTGCTGGTGGGAAAAACTTAGCTAGAAATTTTTGAGCTAAATCGTCCCAAGTAAGGATTGAGTCCGAAGGCTGAGAGTGTAACCAACTTCGTGCTTTATCTTTCAGGGTAAATGGGAACATTCTCAACCTTATAGCATCTTCTGACACGTTGTTGAATTTGAAGGTGTCACAAACTTCCAAGAAACTTAAGATGTGCTCATTCGGATCATCTAATGAACTACCCCCAAACTGACATTGATTCTGAAGCATTTGAATGGTTGTTGGTTTGATCTCAAAGGTGTTAGCATTGATTGCCGGCCTCCTAATACTTGACTGAATATCCGTGACATTCGGCATGGCATAGTCCCGAAGTGGTTTCTGATCGTTCCCTGCCATGTTCATTGGAATTTCTTGTTCTGCCAGTTTTTCTTCCTCGGGTGGTGCCGCACTAGTCGATTGCGCTTTCCGGAACTTCCTTTCAATCTCGTCTGTATAAGGAAAAAGTTCCTTTCTCGCCTTTGATCTAGTGTGCATACACTGGCAAAGAATTACTGCAAAGACAAGAAGAAAAATAAGTAACGTTTAAATTAAGACCGAATTGATTATAACTAATATGGAATTAATATTAACAAAGAAGTCCCCGGCAGCGGCGCCAAAAACTTGTTGATTGATTTCACAATCAAAGCAAATGTGCAAGTATACATGATCAACAAATAATATAGTGATAAATTAGAGTGTCGATCCCTCAGAGAATTCCAATTAATAAACTCTAACTACTAGTACTGTATCAATTCAATTTTATTTAAACAACCGAAAATTGTGATTCTTAAAACTAAGAAAACTAATTTTAATAAAGTAAGAAATTATTCTAAAAGAAAACAAAGAACAAATCAAGAATTATTTGAATGCAAATAAATGACAATTAAGACTCCAATTTTCCCAATTATGATTATTAAATCAATTATCCAATTATCCCAATTATTAAATCTACTGAATTGTTAACAGGAATTCTCAAATACCAAAAGTGCTCTCTCGAGTGATCAATTGCCTTCTATTTAACCCAGATTAATTTTGCTATATCTCTATGCAAAACAATTGAATTAAACTCGTTACAAACCCAATTCCTTTTATGTTACATGCGGTAAATAGATATTCTCATTCTATTCACAAACCTAATTATTCACTGTGCAAATAACTAAGTCACATGTCACCCTGCCCAGTTCTAACTCTAGAATTCCTCTCTCGATTCCTTCTAGAGTAACACGGTAATTATTGGCCAGGTAATTAATCAATAAATACAAGGCAAAATGAACAATTTGCTTCAACATAAATAATTGGAATAAATTAGATAATCAATTCATAACCATAAGAGGTTCCATTGGAATCTTAATAAAAGGAATTAGTTCATGACGGAAATAAAAATCACAAATAATTGGTAAATCATCCTTAATGAGTTAAACAATTTAAAAGAATAAAGAAGAAGAAGAACTCCAAATTTCAAGCCTTCAGATATGCTCCTCCTCCTCCGTTGATCTCTAAATGTGAAGCCTCCTCCAATTCAATAAAAAGAATCAATTTATATTTTTTTACTTTCCCAATTCCACAAATCCTAATCCAAATAGACTCCTTATAAACTCCTCAAACAAAGTCAAACTAATAGTCAAAGTACTGTCCACGCCTATCCCACGCGTGCGGTCCACGTCAGAGCCAGCCGAGGCTCAGCGCCCCGGCGCTATTGATAGTGCATTTCCCAGCGCCCCGGCTCTGGTCTTCTGAGAAATTACAACTTTGCCATTTATTAGCTTAAATCCCCAATTTGTCCCCTCAGCTCCCGAATCTGCAATACAACACATAAACACAGTAAAAATATTCCTAAATGACTCAAAAATACAATAATTTAAACCCAAGTATATCCGATTTATGGGTATATTACCCAATCATCAGACTGACTAAGGAAAGTCATCAAGTGCAGTAGCTATCAATATAACAGAAGACAACGATCTTGGAAGCAACCAGGATTGTAATGTTTGCCAAACATAACAGGAACTGATGAAGCATACAAAGAGATACTGGTCAGCTTATAAAGAACATGGCTAAAGTGATTAAGCATTGGGTTAGTCCATTGATGATAAGTGAACAGGAGATCACAAAGAGAAAGCGAGCTGGGCATGCCACAAATCTGAAGTATCTTGCTATTCAAGAGAGACCAGGACAAGGAGTCAAGCTATCAGTTCCTGAGATAAACCGAAGCAAATAGAAGTAATGAAGCACTGCACAAGAGAAGGAAGAGGTGTTCGGTATTAAAGAACCAATGAACACTCTTTAGGATCGTAGTGTTATCTCAACTAGTCGATGAGCAACATTCAACATGACACTACGATAAGGTCCAAGAAGAGCTACATTAGAATCGTAGAGTTCGGTCATCTGAAGATTGAAGCATTGGCAACGGTTCAATCTAAAGATTGATATTCGAACAGAGCTTATTGAGAGCATTGATGCAAAAAGACAACCTCTGATCTAGAAATCAGAAGGAGGAAATAAAGTTAACTGCCTACCCGAGACATCAAAGTGACATTTCTGATGGGGTAGGTGAAACAGTAGACTGCAGTGTCAAAAAGTCATAAAAGGGATGTCATGTCACATCTGCAGTCTACACCAAATAACTCGAGATATGCGAAGTAATTCAAATAGCTTTCAACGGCTATATCCCAATGGGAAGATTGGGAAGGAGTATATATCAGCCAGAGCTTCAAAGATAAAGAGATGTTGATGTTGCAAAAAGTGTAGGATCGTTGAGTTGTTGGAATGCTATTGTTGACTCTACGAGTTCCACCAGAACTAAACAGAATAAGTCTCAGTGAAAGTGAAATTACAAAGGTGGAAGTGAAGCAGCTTTGAAGAAAGACTCTAACAGACTAAAGCTTCACTCAATAAAGATGAGAATGCCACTAAAGATGGTAGCTAAGCTGAGAAACGAGAAGGTTAAGAAGATAGCATTCAGAAAAGTGGCAGAGCATAAAGAAGATCCAGATAGCCACTCAACGAATCACCATGAACCTAAAGCTGAATCAGAACAAGTGCAAAACCATGTTTGCCAACCAGTCAAGAAGGATTTAGGGAATGCTAAGTGCTAGACGAAGTCTACCAAAAGCTCAAACACTTAGCATACCCAAATGGTGATGGTGCAAAGCTGACAACAGATGAATATGAGCAAAAAAGAATGAAGATCGGTTGCACCAAAGAAGATGTAGTCCAGACTCAAAGAAGAATGCCAAGCTGCTAAGTACAGAAGATGTTCAAGCTTAAAGACATCTTAGCAGTAAGGCACCAATAACAATAATAAGAAGAAGAAGAAGAAGCCAGGACCTGAGGGGTCCTTGTCCGGAGGGACTAAATGAAGTTCCAAGCCTGCTGGGATTGAAGAGTTTCTAGGGAACTAGAAAAGTTCCAAGGCTGCTGGCCTTGAAGAGTTCTTAGTGAACTGAAGTTCCAAGGCTGCTGGCCTTGAAGGAATCTTAGTGATTCAGGGTGCTGCCCTTCCTTAGTGAAAATCCTGCTAGTTGAAAGCAGAAGAGTGGATTAGGAGCCTGAGTCACTGAACTACTTAAAATCCCTTGTGTCATTTACATTATGTACCTAACTGTTATAACTGCTATGTATGTATTAACTGCTTACAACTTAACTAACTCTAAGAACAATGTATGTATGAATATGAATATATCAATGAAGGGGATCTTTTACTTATTCCGCTGTGCTTGAAAAGATTCTTATGTTTGTCATATGCTAATTCATTAGCAATACAAAATAAATGAGAAAAGTATTTAAAAATTAAAAGGATATATTCAACCCCCTTCTAGATCTATTGTGTGCCTACTGGGAACTAACACAATCCATTAGAAGAGTTAAGTAGAGCATGATGTTTACTATATTCTATGATTTAAAAGTTTATCATCAATATTTTATTCCTGTAACACCTGTTGGCTTGTTTCGGTATTAAAAAAACAATCACATACATGCAAGTGCACGTAGTCCAAAAATAATATAAGGTAAGAAAAGTATCGATCCCACGGAGAAAAATGATTATTTTTAGTCTAACATGCAATAACTTTGTAATTATTTTAGCTTGCTTAAACAAATGATTAATATGTGAATTAACTATCTAGAATGATTATCAACTAATAAACTAACTAACAAGCAAATGAGTCAAATTAAGAAGATATGGGATTCTAACTTCACTTAATGCCTTATTCAAATTATATACCTCTTGTTAAGTCTAATTGATTACTTTGGATTGCTAGTCGAGAACACAAAAGTAAAACATAACTATCTCTCGATATACCATGATCATATCACATACAATCCACAAAAGATAGAATATATGTGAACGTCCAATATTACCTAAACCACTATATTTCTATGTGACTTAAGAGTAATAAGGATTTAAGCACAAGTCCTCTCAAAAGACTACACGAGGTAATACAGTATATGTCTATCCGGATTATGAATCATGAAATCTATCACATGTAAAAAAATCATGAACACATGCTAGTATGGCCAAATTTGAATTCGTACTTCATTTTCCAATTTCATACAAATTAATACTATAGATGGTGATCAAGCATCTAAACAATTAAAACAACCATATTAGGCAATCTATACATAGTCAATCACGTCCAACAAGAGGCATAGAAATCTGAACTAAGCAAAAAGGTCCATTAGAATCCCATAATGGAGATTAGTTCATCACTTAAGCAATAACCATTATGGGAATCTATTCAAGCATGAGATTAAAAATTGCAAACAAAGAGAATCAAGAGATGAAGAAAGTGCAAATCTGATATTTCTTTGTCCAATGTAAACCTTCAAAATTGAATCAATAATCCCAAATCCATTAATTTAAAACCCTAATTATGAACGTCTAATAAAGAGGCCAGAGAGAAGCCAAAAAGTAGAGGTAAAAGCTACGAACTTTGTGTCTCTGTAAAAACCCTAGAATAGTAAAAAACCGATTAAAGAATAAGTCTCTAACATCCAATTACACCACTTAAAGGAAAAAAACGCAAACAAATTTTTTAATGAAAAGTCAACACTGGTCAGAATTCCTCTAGCACGGCCGCCCCACCCCGTAAGTAAAGTGGGGCGCGGGTGCGCTACTCTTGGCTGCACTTTCGACTTGGAGCTTTATAAGGGTGCGGCCGCACTGCTGTGTTTTCATGCAGGATGTTTGCTTGTGCACTTTTGGCCCTTTTCCTATTGCTGCTAACTTCAAGTTTCTTCTTCCATTCACTTCCATATCACTTCTACTTGCCATGCTCACCTTCGTATGCTAGTTCCATCTTCACTCCACCAAAAGCTTGCCAACCCACCGTTTCCATGTTATTTCTACCCACGATGCTAACAAAAGAGTTTCCGCCATGCAATCTACAAAATGAAGATATAACGCATAAAAAGTAACTAAAACACTTGAAATTAAGCTATAGTTCTAGCAAGTAGATAACCAATAAGTAGGTATAAAATCTACTTATCAAATACCCCCAAACTAGAACTATTGCTTGTCCTCAAGCAACAAATACAAATGCAAACTACATGCTATGCAAACTACGCTACTATGACGATGAATCCCAAATTTTTAGCCAAATATGAATTCCAATAGGAGTTGCCTCAGAAAAATTACAAGATCTATGAACAAAGCATCAAACCAAGCTAAAGTCATAAAGACATACAATCTGAAAATCCAAACCTATTGACAATGATGTAGTATGTGTGCTAATATCCACAAATAAGCTTGATAAAGGTAGACATTCCACATGTTATGCTTCTAAGAAGGAAAAATAATGCTTTAAGTCTAGAAAACTGAGACATATGAAATAACAACCAATCCAACACATTAATCCAAACTAAGGGTTAACAAAGGGCTTATTTTGATTTTATTCACTCACGAGGGCGATATTCACACATTCCAATGGTTACACCTGACTGTGCAATGTCTAGTCCTCTTAGGCTTTTTAGTGATACCCCTTAGCAAGCTTTCAACCAACGACTCCCAAACCGTCAGGCTTTAGGACGCTAGGTGTAGAGACATCCCATCGGGCGTACTTACTCAAGTATCAAAGGCCACATAACTAAACTAGCCAAAGTGTTTTTTTTTTAATTTTTTTTGCATGCATACCCAATGTTTTCCCCCAAACTTGAATTTCTGTGTCATTATGGTCATTACACCAAAGAAGATGTAATCTAGACTCGAAGTAGAATGCCAAGAGGACTATGCCAAGCTGTTAAGTACATAAGATATTCAAGCTTAAAGACATCTTAGAAGCAAGGCACCAACAAATTAACAACAACAACAACAAGCCAAGGCCTGAGGGGTCCTTGTCCGGAGGGACTAAAATGAAGTTCCAAGCCTGCTGGGCTTGAAGAGTTCCTAGGGAACTAGAGAAATTCCAAGGCTGATGGCCTTGAAGAGTTCTTAGTGAACTGAAGTTCCAAGACTGCTGGCCTTGAAGGAATCTTAGTGATTCAGGGTGCTGCCCTTCCTTAGTGGAAATCCTGCTAGTTAAAAGCAGAAGAGTGGATTAGGAGCTAGAGTCTCTGAGTCACTTAAAATCTCTTGTGTTATTTACTTTATGTCATTTATATTATGTACCTAACTGCTATGTATGTATTAACTGCTTACAACTAAACTAACTCTACGAACAATGTATGTATGTTCATGATTAAATCAATGAAGGAGATCTTTTACTTATTCCGCTGTGCTGAAAAGATTCTTATGTTTGTCATATGCTAATTCATTAGTAATATAAAATTAATGAGAAAAGTATTTGAAATTAAAAAGGGATCTATTCAACCCCCCTTCTAGATCTATTGTGTGCCTACTAGGAACTAACATAATGAGTTATATATGGAGATAATGAATGATCAATAAAGAATTTACCACTTCTAGTAAAAGAAGAGAAATGTCCTATGTGATTCGATAAATGACAACCTAAGAATCATTGGCCAAGGTGGAATGAAATTAGAAAGTAGTATATAATTTACATTTATTCGTAGTTGTGTATTTGGGAATCGAAATAAATATAATTAAATAAAATAAGACTTGACAGTAATTCCATGTCTTATATTTAATTGGGACATTGTATGGTGGAATGATTGAATTGTACGGTAACTATTTACTCAAAGGTTCTTTTATGATTAATGTTGAAATCTATATTATTTGGAAAGTCATTGATCGCTAAGGAGGCTTATCCTTATTGTAGAATAAATATTATTTATTTAAATAAATTAATAGTTTAATTTATTTATTTAAATGAGATTAGAATTGTTCTAATTGATTTATTCGCAACCGGTTTAATATGGAGAACCTAAAGGGTCACACCATAAAAAAGAAGAATAATTATTTAAGAAGATAATCGCATAATCGTAATAATATGTTAAGTGTATTTAATTTAATCTATGGTGATAGAATAAATTAAATAGCTTAATATTTATTATTTAATATTTTGAAAATATTAAATATTAATTAATAAGAGGAGTCTTATTAATGTTATTACAATTATTATTATTTTAATTTCTAAAAGAGTTTGGAAATTAATTTAATATAAGTACTCTAATTTATTCCTAATAAGATTAGGAGGTAAATTAATTAAAAGAGATGAATTAATTATCCCTAATAAGATTAGGGAACTTAATTAATTAAAGAAATTTAATTAATTAAATAATACCCTAATTTCTAATTAGATTAGAAGGGTTAACTGATATATTTATAAGATGAGTCTCATATCAGATATTGAGTGACGTGATTCTAATTGTTGGAGAGTACGCCCTTTTTTCTATAGAGAAATAAAACTAGGGTTTTAGCCAAAAACACCATTCTTCTTAATTCTTGTTCTTCCTTGATGGATCACCTCCAGAGGTCAAACGCTTGGGTAGCTAACGTTGATCAAAGGAATGAATCAACCAAAAGATTCAAAGAGATCGTGTAGAAGTAGGAGTTGAACTCGTACATGTGGAAGCTCGTATCTATAAGTGTATGATTTTGATTCTCCTACTCTTTTATAGATTGATAATCAAGCACAAGAATGATCTTGGTTTATGGTTTGTAAGAATATTTTAAAATTCGTTTTTATTACGCTTCTGCTTCGTTTGCGTGATTTGATTGTATATACATATTTCTAGCAAATCTAACAATTTTGGGAACATCACGCTTAATATATGTCGTTTAAGAATTTTAAGTAAATATTAATTGCTTAATTTCTAATATTATTGACCTTCAACTCACTCGTCGCATCACTAATTTTATTTTGACCTTCAATTAACTCGTAGCAATATTTCTCTTACAAATTCTTGAATAAAAAATATCCAGAGTAGTTTATAAGTGGTAGTTAATTAATCATTTTTTCTACTCTTTAATGATTAAGAAAAGAAGGTAAATTTTGACCAGTTATCTTAAAATTAAGATTTTTAAACATTATTTATCATTCTAAACCAGTGGCGGAACTAGAACCTTTTTGTAGAGGGGTCAAAATTTTTAAATCAAGCGGACTGAAATTATTAATACCACCACTTGCTTTGGAACTTGGTAATTCATTATTATTATTTTTTTATCAGCAAAAAGTTTTTTTAAGTTATGAAACAAAAGTTTGTGGTAGAACCAAAATACCATATCTACAAACCACAGTTTTGAAATATGAATGCGCACTCACTGATAACAAAAATTACCTCCAAAGATAACAAGTACATAATGCAATTGATTATACAAAAGCCATCCATTGGAATTATACTTCACTTAGTTTATACACTAGTTTTGTCGAAGCTTCTTGTTCATATCTCTCATCAAAAGACGTCGCTTAATCAAGTATTTATCCATAATCTAGTAAAAATAAAAACATTAATTGATAATCAATAATTTCATCAATTTAAACATTTCATAATATTTTCATCATTCATCAATTATTTGAGAAAACAAAAATTAAACCCACCATATCAAGAAATGAAAGCAATATTTTGTAGATACAGCTCTATTAATTAATTTCTAGATATAAATATGAAAGCAATATTTTGTAATTAGTGAGACTTAAAAAACAAGGACGTTTGTTACTTAACCAAGCTAATTTAGGTCCACTGATTGTTTGTTGGGAGGTTTAAGTAAATTAAATATAGCAACCAAACCAATTTATTTACTCCCATCCAATTTTGTTCTTCCTTTTTGTCCTCCCCAATACCAATTTATAATTTCTCAAATTCTACCTAGACAATTAAGACAAATTTGAAATTAAAATTAAAAATTAGTCAAATTACTTACCAAAGTCCAAAGCAGTGGAGGCTGGAGCAGACAACGGCGGCGGGGGGCGAAGTAGTGGCGGCAGAGGCAGTCGGCAAGAGGGGAGAGGTCAGAGGCGGAGAGCAACTGAAAATGAAAAGAGAGAGAGGCGCTGAGGCGCGGAGAGTGAAGAGAGAGAGAGGCGAAAAATGAAATGAGGGAGTGAAGACTTAAAAAAAAATTTTTTTTTTTAATGAAACGACGTCGTTTCATGTTATTTAAAAAAAAAAGAAGAAGAAGAAGTTAAAACAGATCTGTAGAGGCGTCGGAGAAGAAGAAGTGAAGAACCACGGAAGAAGGCGCTGGGCCAGTGGCTGTCGGCTGCTGCCCCCCCCCCCCCCCGCCCCCGCCCCGACCCCCTAGCTCCGCCTGGATCGCCACTCTACCGAGGTCAATTGTCCCCCGCCCCCGCCTCCGCCTAATTCCGCCTCTGTTCTAAACACTTGAAAAATATACCGACAATTTAATAATTAAAATTTTAATTACGGGTAGCAAGACTCTATTCCTACCTAACAAACGATGACTTATTAGAACCCTTGAAGAGTGAATTACTTTTCACCACTAAGAGATGCTAAGTTTTTTTAAAAAAAATTTATTTAATTAATTTTCCATTTTCAACTCACCTTTTGCCTTGACCAATTTTATAACTAATATGTTTATCTGACGAGGAACATCAAAAACATACGAGTAGTGCTACGCAGACAGGGAGATTGGACCAGAAAATTGGACCGGTCCAAATTTTTTTTTTTTTTTTATTGTGACTTTCAAAAAATGTATAGTATTTATTCCAACAGTAATTTTTATAAAATATAGTGTTTTAGGTGTAATTTGGATACACATACAAATACAGGGTTATACAGTCTGTATAACCCTGTATTTGTATGTGTATCCAAATTACACCTAAAACACTATATTTTATAAAAATTACTGTTGAAATAAATACTATACATTTTTTGAAAATCACAATTAAAAAAAAAAAAAAAATTGGACCGGTCCAATTTTCCGGTCCATATTTCCTGTCTGTCCAGACTTATTGAAAACATATATACCAACTCAACTGGTTGACTAACTCGTAAAGCTGTTGCAACGTATATGGACATGTGTTTGAATCATACCTTTAATTTTTAGATTTTTTAGCCACATATCTTGTGTAATTTTCTATTATTATTATTATTATTATTATTATTATTATTATTATAAAATCACATAATTTTAAAATAATAATAATAATAATAATAATAATAATAATAATAGAAAATTATTATTATTATTATTATTATTGTTATTATTATTTTCTATTATTATTATTTTATATTAAAATTATGTGATTGGAGTGCGTAAATAATTAATAATTTAATTTTTTTAACTCTCATTCGCTTGAAAATTTTAAGAAGTAATAAATAATTTAATTTCTTATACAATCACTAACCATTAAATTAATTGAAATGTATTACAAAAACATCTACCTAATTTTGAAAGAAAAAGAGTACAAACAAACGTTGTTAAGAACATTAATAATGATTACTAAAAATTTAAAGGGTGTTTAATTTAAGTTTTAATAATTACTTTCAAACTTTCAAGTAATAGAGTAGTACTTATAATATTAAAATAACATACTTAAAGTACCCCATAATCCTTCCAAGTAATACGTTGGGTTTTTGTGCACGCATAAAAAGGAAGTGGGTAAAAGGTTGAAGTGCAATTAAGGTGATGCAGTCAAATAATAAAATATTTAACTGTGCTACAACATCTAGAGGCTGGATATACAATTAGGGCGGTAAATGAGTTCAATCTCAACGAATACTCTAATGTTTAAATTCAGTTTGACTCGAAAAAATTGAGCCCGAATTTGATAAGAAATTTCTAATTTTGTGTCAGATTTGACTCGGATCAGTAGTCGGACCTACTCACCTCGTAAGTACTCGACTCATTTACAAAACGAATTACTCACGAGCCTTCAAATCGAGTTTCGAATATGAATCATTTTACTTAATACTGAATCACTACATACTAAATTGATTATTGAACTAATGTTTCTATATAAAAGTTTTTTACTAAATAAATTTATTTATGTAAAGAAATTACAAGAAATATAATAAAAATTGACAATCAATTTATTGATTTATTCAAGTACAAACTTACACAATTTAATACTACACTTTATAAGTTATAATGATTGATACAAATATCACATATTTAACTTATTAGTATCCAGCAGGTATCGAGTATGTTTCGAGAAAAAATAAAATACTCGAACTCTAATATGAGTAAACACTGATATACTCGAATTCGACTCGTGTATCATTAAATAGAAAACGAGTATGGATCAAATTCGACTTGAATCAACTTCAAATTCAAACTTTGTATCATATTTTCGAATCGATCTCGAGTCGAGTATCGAACTACTTATATCGCTAAATGTAATACAATAAAGGGGCAAAGAAGTAATTGAGATTGTCGTAGAAGTGTTGTTAGTGACGCTACAGCCTTTAGTAATAGGGGTGATTTTTTTTTTTTAATCCATGCCCTCTATTTTATTGATCAAGGATTCAGATCATGTTGACAAGTATTGGCACCCTTTAAAATAATTCATTTCCGAACAGGCCATTCTACCCAAAAATCTAGGGTTTATAGACATAATTTCACTCACCAGATAAATTGTGTGGAACATTCTCGAATTTCACCGAGTCATCCCCAACAATGTACCTAGATTTTCGATTCCGCCATCGAAATAGTCCATCTTCACATCTTTAGATATTTTATTTTTTATATTATATATATATATATATATTTATATATATATATATATATATATGTATTAATCTATCCATTTTTCTCTCTGTCTCTCTCTTTCTGCAAGTATTTTACTCCAGAAGAAATTCTCATCCTTTGGACCACAACACATTTCAATGGCAAAGACAAGACCAGGTAAAAGGGACTTGGACTTTTACACCATTAGAGGCACCAACAACAACAACAAGGTCGTCAGAGGTAATATATACATTTTTTAATTATTGTGCCTTTTTGCCTGCTTGTACTGATTAAATTTAGTGAAATGTGGTTCTTGAAGCTGTTTTTTTTGTGCTGATGAAATTGTTCTTCTTCTTGAACAATACATGCATTTATTTGTATATGCACATTTTGAGCTGTAGAATTTGTTTTTGGGGTTTTTTGTTGAGATTTTTGAAGATGGGTGTCTGCTTATGTAGTTTAAGGACAATAGGCTGACCACATTCACATACACGTACATGTACCTGAGTGTATTTCGTTTTATTTGACATATTTTAGATTTTGGGAGTTGGTTTGGTTTGATTTTCTCAGTTTTGAAGGTGGGTGTTTGTTGATGCAACCATAGGTATATGCATGAATGCCTAAAATTGGACATTTTTTAAGTAATTAAAATGTTAGTTATTTGTGAGGTTTTTGAAGCTTGGTGTTGCTGTTTATGCAATTATTGCTACTGGCTATATACGCATACATGCTTAGGTATGTGTCTTTGTGTCTCTGATTTATTCTTATATACATATTTTGAGTTGTTAAATGTAGTTTTATTTTGTCTTTTTAGATTCTTGAAGTGGGTATTTTGTTGATGCATATATACATGTATGTAATGCATGCTTATGCAATGTTTGAGTGATTGAGGGGGGGGGGTTTATAATTGAAAATACAGTAGAGTAAACTGGAAAGAAATATTATAAACGTATTTTTTATATTGCTCTGGTTTTGTAGCCGGAGATTGTGTCTTGATGAGATCCTCGGAAACTGATATGGCACCCTACGTGGCGCGTGTGGAGAAAATAGAAGTTGATAACAAGAGCAATGTGAAGGTTAGAGTGAGATGGTACTATCGGCCAGAGGAGTCAATGGGTGGGAGAAGACAATTTCATGGCGCAAAAGAGTTGTTCCTGTCGGATCACTATGATACTCAGAGTGCTCACACAATTGAAGGTAAGTGCATTGTTCACTCTTTCAAGAATTACACCAAGCTTGAGAATGTTGGGTCCGAGGATTACTACTGTCGCTTTGAGTACAAAGCTGCCACCGGAGCATTCATACCTGATCGTGTCGCAGTGTGAGTATTGTTCTACTCTGCTCATCATTGATGTTTAATTACTGGTGGACATGTTTCATAACTTTCTTTGTGTTTTCTGATTTGAAGGTACTGCAAATGCGAGATGCCGTATAACCCGGATGATTTGATGGTACAGTGTGATGGGTGTAAAGACTGGTATAAACATTTTTATGTTGTCAAATATTATGAACTTTTGAGGATTTTTTCCTTGCATTTGTTGCCTGAAAAGGAGGGAAAACAAAATTATATTTTCGGGCCCATCTTTGTAGTTCTTTTAATGTGATTAGATTGATTTTTTTATTTTTTTACCAATGAAACCTGTTTGTTTTATATATTTGGTTGCTTACTTATCAAAGAACATTTTGGTTTGATTTTCTTAATTTACTATATTTCATAGATTTTGATCAAATTTCTCTCTGCTATTTTTCTACATTTCCTTGTAAAGCAAGATTAGCTAGAAAAATATACTTTGACTTGTTAGTTCTTTTTTAAATTGTCTGGGAATTTATACAATATACTAGTTATTGAATAAAAGGTAAATCCTGTAAAATATTTTCAAGCACTCTTAGTTAGATCTTCAAAGGTGGACTACAAGAAAAGGAAGAAGCTCCAAGCTCTTTCTTCTTTTTTTCTTTCTCTCTCCCCCCCTTCTTTTGTCTTATAGCTCTTTTATGATAGAACACTTCAAGCTTTTTCAACTTGTTAAATGCATTAAGATTTTACAATCCACATGTCACAACTACTGGGTGAAGATATAGATTGTTGCTATATAGACTTGACATGTCTTCCTAGTGTACATTCTTTGATCTTATGTCATTGTTGATTTATATGGGAAGGTTGCTCTGTATGAGCTTTATAGAGCTAACCTATGTCTGAAGGCTACTCTTCTTGGATTTATCCATATGGATATCCTTGCACCCTGCTTATAATTGTGCTAAATTTGTGGAAGAAAAGTTCATTTCTTCTGATTAGAGGAAAGATTTATTCTAAGAGTTATAATTATGTTGCTTTGGCTTCCGTTTCCACAAATTTTGGATTTTTAACTTCTATTAAATTTCCTTGTGTGTATACTGTATAAGCTGTGGAATATTATGTGCTTTTCACCATGGTATTTGTAGGTATCATCCTGCTTGTGTGAAGATGAGTATTGACCAAGCAAAGCAACTAGATCACTTTGTGTGTGCTGATTGTACATCTAAAGATGATGCAAAAAAATCTCAAGAGGCAGTTCTTACCTCACCATTGACTAATGGCAAGGTGAGAGTATTTGTTTACTATTTTCCTGTTTAAAGTTGCATGCATTTTTTCGATATTGCCTTATTCAGCTTGGTGCTTCATGATTTACATCTTGCACTAGATATGTAGTTACCACGTTTTTTTCTTGGCTAATTTGTGGGTGTAACTTTAAGGAGAACCAAATAAAGGAGACTGATATTTAGAATTATTTTTCTTTTCTACAACATGTCGTATACATTAGTGAAATGGGAGATTGTTTCGTACAAAGGAAATAGCCAATAGGCTGATGTGTTTAATTTTAATGACTATCAATTTGCATTGTATATTATTAATGTAACACACTTAATCATCTGACACACTGATTTAGGATGAGTGCAAAGATGATATGGAAGAGCGAGCACTCAAGCACCAAAAGAAATAAGATGCTTCCTTAATTGGTTGATTGGTAAACATGAATGTAATACATGTGTAGAAAATTAAAGTTAGAAAATAGGATTTGTAAATTATTTGATAAAAAAAGTTTTGTTTGAAAAAGTGGTCAATAACTTCCTGCATGTCAAGTTTGTTCATTTGATGTTTTTTTTCCTGCTAATCATAGTTACAAATTTTTGGTTTATGTGAATGCTCGTAGCTTTGCGTTCTGTGAGTGCTGTGATGTGAAATAACTAGCATATGATGTTGGGTTGTTTGTTAGGATCAATGTTTTTGGTAATTGAAGGGTAGTTTCTTGCTAAAGTTCGTCTCTGTTGGATGGTGATTCTTATATATTTGAGGAATTGTTGCTTCTTTAGACAGGCAGATACTTTCTTATTTTATTTTATTTTTTGGAACATGAATCTTTATGATGTCATGCATTAGAAAATTTCAAATAGTATACAAGTATATGCAAGATTTGTAAGCACTTTTTAACATTGGGGTGTAATAAGCGGTGCTGTTGAAATGCATGTGCAATTGTGTGAACAATATTAAGATTGATCTTGATTGATTTTTTTTTACATTTCATGTTCTACTCAATGTAGTAGTCAGTTGATATTACTTGCCTTGGACCTATCCAAAAAAGAAGAAGAAGAAGAAGAAGAAATATATTACTTGCTTTGGAAAAGTGGTTCTATAACGTCTTTCGAGGAAAAACTCAAAGTAATTTTTCTACACCTTCTAATCTTATTTAGTAGCTGCCAACCTCTTCTTGTTGGTATATCATTTATCAGATGACATTCTAGAACACACCCAAATGATGGTCATATATTGTTAGAAGGTGTGATTTTTCATATTACACATGGTTTGTAGGGCTAATCTTGCATGTAGAAAGATGCATCATCTTGCGCAACGAAATGATTATAATTAAGAAGTCTAATGTGATCTGCTTCATTAGGTGTCAATATTTTGGCAAAGTAAACGTGCCTGGAACTGCATTATTATTTTTAACTAGTGGTCAAAGCCCAGTTTACTGAAAGGCATGTTGTTCCTGTTTCAGTATTACTTTTAGTGTTTAGGTTCTAATACAATTTTATGCAACTGGACTTGCTTCTCAGTCACGTGTATACCCTGATGTTGGAGAATCTTAGGGATTGATTGGCTAACACATACTGCACATTCTGTTAGAGTGTGCCTTATGTTTTTGTTCTAGCTTGAAGGCTAGAAATCATTATATGGCTACTTTTTGTAGACATTGACTAATTAACCTTTTGTATTATAACTTGTACAAATACTCTAAATCAGGAGCTTAAATATTCTGGATAGTATTATATGGTTTTGTTTATGCGAGCATCTAATGGTACAGTTCAGTCTTGATTTCTGTGGCGTCTCTTTTTTATTTTTGCTAAGAACAATTCCTTGTGTTCACCTGAGCATAAGGATGATATAATAATTATTTTTTGCTATTATTTAATTGTTCTCTGTAATCTTAGTCCTCAAAAGTCTCTCTAACTTTTTGTCATTCAAACTATGCATGACTTGCATTTTCTTTTATTTTTCTTCTATTTTTGCTTCATGTTTCTGATATTAGTCATCGTGCACGCATCACATATACTTGCTGCAATTTCATGACATTCTGAGTACATGTGGCAATGTACATGACATTTTATTGGTTGTGCGCTATAGTTTACCAGTAATGCTGCATATAGTAAAATTCTGTTAGCCTTATCATTGCTATTTATGAATATCTTATCATGAAAGTCCTGTTCAGAAAAGTTTCCTCTGTGCATATCAGAATTTTCTGCTTCAAGTTATATTTGTTATTGTGGTCCAAATCTTTGCTCACACGTACTAGGAAGCCTATTTGTACAACTTTTATAAGAACAGTGTAAAAAAATGGTTATCTTCTATCTGTATTTGAGATTCTATGTTCCAATTACGTCCATTCCGTTCCATTGAATCACCAATTACTGAAACTAGTAAGAACCACTTCCGACTAAATGTTGGACATTTTGAATTTTTGCTAGTGATTATAATATCTACAATGACATTATTATGGAAGTGGAGAAAATCTATGCCATATTTGTCCAATTTTGTATTCCATATTTACTTAGACAGCATTCTGATCTCCACAGGTGGAGTCCAAACGCCAGAAGACATGAATGCATTTGGAGTGTCTGATGTAAGCTGTAGGAAGAAGCTCTGCTTTTCTTGCACTTTTTGTTCCAAAATAGTTACTTTTGTTGTACAGATGCAGACAGATGACCTCACTGGTACTCTCTGCCTAGTAGCTTTAGTCATTAACATACTTTTCTTCTTGGCTTGTATGCAAGTGTGGTTTAGGAACTGTACTGTACATTTGTGGTAGCTGTTTCTCATTTTTTATTTTTTATTTTTTATGTTTTGGTTTGGGGACATGAGAAAAAGTTACTGTTTCTTGTTGGCCATTGCAAATTTGCAATACTTTTAGCTTGTTCAATTTTGTGGGTCTTTTCCATTCAGTTAAGCAGCATTCAGGCCGCGTAAGAAATTCTGTTGGACCTCAGAGTAAACCTTGGAGTTCTTTCTTTTTCTTCTATAAGATGATTATTTTTTGCACTTTTAGAATTGGTACTTGGTGGATCGGTAGAGCAATGGAAGCTGAGTTTGTTGCTAGTTTTAGCCATAGTGTTACCTCTCCCTCTGCCTCTGCCTCTGCCTCTCTACAGCTACAGCTGCAACTTTCTAAAGCACTTTAATTTCCTTCTAATGCAATGGGTACTTTTTTATGTTTTATTATTCTTTAAAATGAAGTTTGTCCTTCGGAGTGGTGAAATTCCGGTGGATTGGGTTTTGTTAGGCAAGTAATTCTGGGTGCAAGCTATTCACATACAATTGTGCACAAATAGGATAAAAAATAATTTGCGGGTTTTACCATTAAGTAATAAGGTAATTAACTTTTTACGAGTGTGTTAAAAATTGGTAGGAGCACTTGGGTGTATTGGGGGCTCTAGGTGTCTAGGTGGACTAGGCATTATTCTAGGTGGTTTTATTTGTTTACATACTTGTTATGTTGAACAAAAAATCTAGTAGACGTAATTTTTTTTTCTGTTTTTTTAAATTTAAATTTTACATGAAAATTACAAAATAATAAATAAATAAATAAATTTTTAAGGCTTAAAAAATTTATTTCAAGTAGTGTAGAGTTTTAAAGTAGAAGTTTGATTTTGTTTAGGCTTTCAGTCTAATTGAGAAAACTATTTTTACATCATCTTTTTTATTATTTAATAAATGGGTTTTTTGTGCTTGTGCATAATTTTTTTGTATACAATTGCATATATAAAATTACTCTGACAGGCAAAAGATAAAGGCTATGAAACCAAAGACTTGGTGTGTAAGAAATACATAAAGTAAGGTGAAAATCTAGTACCACGGCAATAAAAATGCCTATTTAAAAATGTGCAATTAATTTAGCATTATTCAAATTGTATCGTTTTATTTGATACTTAAGTATCACAATTCAGATGGACACAGGTCGATTGAGTGAAGAGATTTTGGTCGCACCAATGCGGTCTAACAGTAACTATGAACTAGTTTAGTTTCATTTTTGGCTGCAAATTACACACTAGGGGTGTGTGGTCTGATAGATTCGGGAAATTCGGAGGGACTTGCGCCATGTTATAGGATATTACGGTGACAATAAAGAGTTTGACATTCTAAAAGGGTTATAGTTTAAATTGACTTGTGATTTTATTATCCAATTTGACTTCTTTATTTTTGAGAAAGTCGAATCCTATTCAATTATGCTTACAATTATAAAGAATCTTTACTAGTACTCTTATTTCAATCGGGGACGGGCGTGATAAATTGGGACGATGTGATCAAGCTAGTTCAAGATATATACACACACACACACACACACACACTTTATTACTCTTATTCATTAGAACAATTACATACCTTCATTGTTTGACATTTCTGACATGTATTTATTCTCACACTGAAACTATTCCTGGCGGCCCCGATTGTCAAACTTTTTGGTGTGTTTATTTGTTCACTGTGCATGTTTAAGTTTGTCGCTTGGTGATTTGGCGAGCGGACAGATTTTGGCGTTAACATTGACACTAGGGTCTAATTCTAGTGTTTAATTACAATCACCAATCTACTTTCAAGTTAAACTAATGACAGGTAAACGAAATGGAGTTCTTGACCAGGACATAACAAGCTCGCAAGTCAGTCAAAGACATGTTTGGACCAATAACCCCACAATGGTCCCAACAAAAGCTCAGTTGACTCCAGTTCGACGACAATTATTTTTCACAAGCCAGAAAGATCTTGATCCCCATAAACTCAGGATAGACAATCAGTCCCAAACCCATACACGCCAAAATTGGGGGCAAGAAGGACATGACATGTGGGAATTAATTCGGACGCACAATATCTAACAGGCAAAGAAGGCTATAGAGAACTTATGCTTCCAGCAGGAAGAGTGGGATGCACAATTGGCATAACTAGAAGGGGAATGAGAGGTTTCTTCGGGTCGGCGTGGATATTGGGAGTCTACACCACATAGTCGATCCAGATCCTAATGATCTGAAGGCTCTCCGGAAGGAACGAACAAACACATGCCATACTCCTGGGACCCGGAGGAGGGACGAGTACGATCTGAGGGTCGCAAACGGGTTGTTTCACTCGATTATTTGAGAGATCAGAATGGGGGAACTTTCCCGAGGGGAATACCTAATTTCATTATGCAGCTTAGATGAACCAATTACTGTTGACCCGAAGTCACCCTTTACACCAAAATTTGATCGGGTTCGGGCCGATCTAACTAAAAAGATGCCACCTTTAGAGACATATAACGGCACAAAAAACCCCTACGATCATACTCACACGTATGAGCGTCTCATGCATTACTATAAGCATTCAAATGTAGCTCGGTGTCAGATGTTTTTCCCTACTTTGAAGAAAGGAGCACAATTGTGGATGACGTCGTTGCCACCTAATTCCATCTAGTCCTATCTCGAGCTTTGCGAAAAATTCCATGGTTGGTTTGGTAGCAATAAGAGAAGATGAAAGTTAACAGCTTCTCTTATACAGATTAAACAACAATCAAATGAAAGTTGAGTCAATATGTGAAGAGGTTGAGGGAGGCGATTGACACTGTGACGGACCTTAACGTTCCACAAGCGCTCTAATTTTTCACTGCAGGGTTAGACACGGAGAAATCGTAGAAGTTGTTGAGGGATATTATGTTTAAATCCCCTGAAGGATTTATCGGAAGCTTATGATAGGAAGAAGAATTTTATTGCCATTGATGATGCTATGGGAAGTCTTAAGCCATAATCACGCTGGACGGATAGGTCTCGGGACCGGGATAGGAGTTATAATTCCAAAATGGATACACAAGTGAAGAAGGAGGCTCATAATGGGCTACAAAAAATGACGGACCTCCATTCCGAAATTGGGGTGTTAATAAGATCTATACTTCGCTCAATACTGATCGGGGTAGAATCCTAAACGAGATTAAGGATAAACCATTCTTCGATCCATGCTCAGTTAGTAACCGTACACCAAAGGGAGATCAAAGTTTGTTCTGCCAGTGCCACTGTAATACTCGTGAATTTTGTAAATAATATTAGTAATGATAATGAGTATGTTTAAAAACTTATTTGTGTGCATATATATATATATATATATATATATATATATATGTGTGTGTGTGTGTGTATGTCATAAAACTTAATAATTGAATTTGGATTGAATTGAGTATGAGATGATTGAGGTGTAGTGATGATAGTGATAAGCTTGATTATAATTAATTAAACTTAAGTGATAAGCCGTGTGTGATATAATTAATTACTTGATTGGATTGATTGAGAGATGATTTAATAATGTATTGGACTAATGGATAAACTCAAGCCCAATGTGAATAAATTTCAAGTGTTAGGAGATATAGCCCAAGTATTATGTGTTAGGGAGTAATTGAGCCCAATGTGTATATGTAAGTGTGCATGACCCAATTTGAATATTGTTAGTAGCCCAAAGATCAATATTTGGACTAGCCTAAGGTGTGGTGAAAATAAATAAAGTGCAAGTATACTTAAATATGTATGTGGGTGAATATGTATGTGGGTGAATATATATATATATATATATATATATATATATATATATATATATATATATGTATAGATATATATGTGTATGTATATATGTAGGAAGCAAATAAGCTAGCTAAGTACAAAAGATGGAATAAAAAATGTAGCATGTTTGTAATACTCCCTCCCAACCATCCAAAGCCCTCCCCTTTTTACTAAATTGCTGAAAATTTTGTACAAAGGTGCAAGCTTAGTCCATGTGAAGAGAATGATGAGCTAGGGCTTAGCTAGTTTAGGGTTGGTAATGTTTTTCACCAACTAACCTTTTACCAATGGATATTAACCTATTGGATGTATAAAATATAAGTATTATACATGTATTAGTATATGTATTTTGTACATGGAGTTTGCCTATAAATAGAACCCTATTAGCACATTGCTTCATTTGCTTGAAAATTTTAAGTGTTAGTAGTTAAAGAGAGTTAGAGAGAAATTGATAGAAAAAGAAGAAACCTAGATGAACTCTTGCATTTTGGTGGAGTTCAAGAAGAAGGAACAAAGGTGGAGAGCTACTTGAAGTTTCTAGCTAAGAGAAAGAAAGCATCAAAGAGGTATGTTCATAACCTAGTTATAATTTTGTAAGTTATGCTAGTATATATGATTTTAGGTAGAAATGCATGTTTAGTTGTGGGAGATTTATGTGTTGTGGGATCATGATGGATCCGAAGGTATAATGATGGTTATTGGAAGGAGAATAAGTGATGTATATGTCTTGTATGTAATTTTATGACCAAAGGAACAAGAAGAAAGCATGCAAGAATGAAATCTAGCTTAGAATATTTGAAAGTATGAGATTTGATACTAAATGTCATATGTAAGACCCCGAATTTTATGAAATAAAAGTATTCAATTTTCTTATAATTACTATTCAGTAAATGGTTAAATTGATAAAAGGTTAAAGTTAAGTTAAGGGTGATATATGATTTTTTTTTTCAAAATAAACAAGTGACTATAAAATATTCATTGTTGTCGGGAAATATTCGTTTGGTCGTGAAATATTTTTGTTATCGGAGAATATTCGTACGACGGCACAGTCATTTGTGGGCCCCATAATGGAAAATGGTTGGATGAAAGAAAACGACAAAGTATGAGTTTTTATAAATAACGACGTAATTGTTACCGTTAATACTGTTGGATTATCCGGTGGTTAAAATACAGTAATACGCGTGGTTGTATAGTAGCACACGGTATTGCACAGTATTGATGAATTATTGATCCTTACGTAAGAATGCACTACTCAATAATTGTTACAGTAATTACTGTTCAATATTTTATTTTATTGTTGCGTTGATAGTTTATATTATTGTTGTTTTTATAATTGTCACTGCACAATATTTTTCATTATCAGATCAATAATTTATATTATTTGAATAATATTATTAGATAGCATTATTGACAATGTCTAGAAAGTTCTGTCGAGGAGATGCTAGATAATCTAATTACGCGCCAATAGGGAGAAATTCTTATCGAAAAACCCCTTATTTCCTGGGAACGACCTGGTTGTCATAATTGTGATTCTGTAATATTATTTGTGAATAATTAATTATTGATAAGAAAATATTTATTTGATGTGGATATAAATGATGAATTTATGATGAGGGTTTTGGTTATTGGTGATGAAATCTTATAAGTTTGACATTTTAGGATGATTAAATGCATTAATTAGTAAAGTATAAATAATTAAAATAAATTATTTATAAGTTTAAGAAATGATTAATATTGTGATAATATTAATAATATTAGATTATGAGATTATTATGTGATTTATAACATTTGGATTAAGGTGTTATGAAATTATTGGTTTAAAATATTATTTAATGATTAATAATATTAGTAAATGAATTTAATGTTATTATATAATGAATAATATTAAATAGAGTTTATAATATAATGAATAATGTTATTATCTTCGTTAAATATTCGTTGAAATATTATTTTCTGTTCAAATCATTTTTGATATAATATTATTCTTGAATTTTACTCTACAAAGTAGTATCATATTGATAATTTGGATATGATTGAATTATGGATAAATTAAATTGTTAAAGTCTTTAAAAATTTATCCTTTATCTCATGTATATCATTGTCATCATTCTCATGTTTATATTGTGTTGAAAGTTATCTATGACCAGTAGTGCATAGATGGACTTGGTATTTTTATGACCAGGGATTATTCGGTATAATCATGACCGTAATGTTACAAACGATGTGGTAAAAGTCATTTTTGGCCCGTAGTGCATAGATGGACTTGGTATGATTATGACAGGGGATTATTCGGTATAATCATGACCGTAATTGAAAACACGAATATCCTTGACCCGTAGTGCATGGATAATTCGTGATCGTGATACTATTAAGCTGAGTCTCAGCATTATTAGTTTTACAGTTGTATATCTTTGGCTTGTAGTACAAAGATGGACTGTTGGTCATTGGTTTTACTGTTAATGAATATCTTTGGCATGTAGTGCAAAGAACTGTTGATTTACTTGATTATAAATATGAAATGTGATTTAATTATAATATGTGGTGATTCAGGTGAAGACAGGTGATGAGAGTT
Organism: Panax notoginseng; assembly: GCA_016801055.1. Lineage (NCBI taxonomy): Eukaryota > Viridiplantae > Streptophyta > Magnoliopsida > Apiales > Araliaceae > Panax > Panax notoginseng. The sequence goes on along the minus strand of CM029014.1, from coordinate 129,789,075 downwards.
CTCTTTATCTTGGGTATCACCAAGAAATGTTGATGATTATTATAGGAATGAAATATTAATGATGGACTTTTAATCTAGAGGAGATAGTAGACATTATGTTCTACTTGACTCTTCTAATGGATTGTTGACTCCGCTGCTATTATGGTTGGAAACTTTTATCTTCTACCATATGTTCTAAATCTCTGATTTATTACTGATGAAGGCTATTGATAATTTAATTATCTTTAGTCATGATATTCTTTACTGGGCTATTTGTGCTCACCCTTTTGCTTCACAATTCCTTTCAGGTAATAAGAGTGTAGCTGGGTCGAGCGGGGGTAACAGGGAAATAGAACGGTGGTCTCTAGCTGTGGAATGTTCTCCCTAAGCAGTATAGAAAGTGTGTTGTATTTTATACATCATTTAGTAGTTATATTTGGTGAATCAAATAGGGTGAGGCAAACCCAACGTTGGAAGGGTGTTTTGCCACTATCATACAAGATGTCTAACGACATGCGACTTCGTGTTATCATAAGACATGGTTGTGCACATCCACTCGCTGGGTATATCTATGAGCACTACCTATACAATCTTGGAGTTTGGTTAAAATATAATTCTCAATTGGAGAAAATGGAGATAATTATATGTCAATAGAAGACTCACCATTGGAGAGAATATGATAGTAATCTTCTCGTTTTTCTTTGGGGTTTATTGGGTCAACCAAGGATAATTCTGTGGGCATATGATTTCTATCATAACCTAGACGCATGGCCTCCCATGTACGAAGGTTTCCTTGAGTATTTTTCGAAGATTTTAATTTCTAAAACAGTTATTGACTGTACCTTTATGTAAGCTGCCATTGTGACGTGCTATCCACGGTTGGGACATGAGTCACAATCGGTATATATTTGTATCAAAACTTACAACATGTGTTGTTGTATTTTGCACGACAATTATAGTAATAAAGTTGTAGTTATTTTCTGTACCATGTATTTGGCGACTCAGAATAGGTTGGATGGATTGGACCTATTTTGGGGGCGTCACATCATAGAATGTGTAAGTTACTTATTTAACCTAAAAATCTTATGTTGAAAATCTATGAAATACGATCATAACCCAAGTGGAATCATCGGTTTTGGACGTAAAACGAACTTGTAGCGAAACATTTAGTAAAACTTGAACCATCTGCTAACCAGCACCGAGGCGCTAGCCCAAGAGCAAATCCCAGGCGCTGGGCCGGTTCCAAGGTTGACTAGATCCGGGTCAAACCGGGCCGGGTCGGGTCGGATCAAAGGGGTCTGGGTCGGGTCAAACCAGGTCAGAACATGATTTTAATAATAATAATAATAATTAAAATAATAAATAATTAATATAATATTATTAAGAATTATTTTAATTAGAGATGATTAAACAATTAAAGTAATTATAAATGAGAACTAATAAAGTATAATTACTCTAATTGTGATTTAATATTAAAGATTATATTAAGGATCTCTTAAGTTATGATTAAACAATTAAAACTAAAGAAAGTTTTTATTGTGGAACTAATAAGCAATTAAGATAGTACTTATCTTAATTACGAATTTATAAAGCTTAAACCATTGGAATAATAACGTGGTTTAATAAATATTAATCAATTACAATGATAGCGAAAACTATTTCTCATTGTGAAAATAATGAAGTATGAACAATTAAAATGACATTAATAACATTTTAATTGTGGACAATTAAAGTTAATAATTACTTTAACTATGGAATAATAATAATAAACAATTAAATAATTTGGAAGATTATTTAATTGTGGAAAAGTGAGACATAAATAATTAGAGTGATATAAAGAGATATCTGTTGGGTAAAATCTATATACGCACAACACGCAAGTATACGTGGTCAACAAGTAATAAAGTGATAAGTTAAGTATAGTTCCCACAGAGATTAACAAGAAATTAACCCTCACAATTACCATCTTCTTATTAATCCAAGTTTTATTAAACTATCCAATTTAAGAATTATAACTAAAAATAGTAAAAATACTAATAATACCAAACAATTAACAAACCCTAAAAACTGAAATTTCAAATAAATATTGGATAATTAGGCTTACAACTTTACTCTAAGCATCACTCTGATTATTACACCTTATTCCAATTTAATTCACTATCCCAATTTATTAATCAAGAACACTCAAGTAGAACTAGCTACCTCTCGATGCACTAATACCATATTAACTTAAATTCACAAATTAGATAGAATTAAGTTAAACACCTTAATTAACTAACTCATTGTATCTCTATGTGAATTATAATCAAAGAAGGTTTAAGTTCAAGTTTTCTATCCGATTACATGAGATGTTAAGCATATCTCTACCCTAACATTCATCAAGATTTCATTCATTCACAGAATTCAAGAACACATGCTATATTGACTAAGTCTAAACTCGTATTTCCTCTTTCGAATCCATTCAAGTCCACATAAAATTGGCGATCAGGCAATTCATAAATTCAATCACAAATCAATATAGATAAACTGAAGAATAGCTTATTAAACTGAAAATCAAAGTTACATAATCATCGTTCTACCCAAAGATCCGTTATAAGCCTAATAAAGAATTTAGTTCATCGTCAATGAAATAAAAACTGAATTAATTAAAGTAAACATCATCCCAATTACAAATATAAAACTAAATAAGAAGAATAAATCCAGAACCACCCTTCTCTATAGCCTTAATCTGCAATTGTTGTGAAATCTCCTTCAAAGTCTTCCTCCAATGCTCTTGCTTAGAAATCTCTCTTCAATGATGTCAATTCCTTGTGTGTTTCTTCCATCTTGTGTTTGTTGTAAATTATATGACTAAGACATGTATTCTGACTCTAATTCCTCATCAAAATGAGTTCCAACCTGAGCCAATCACTATCCTTCATGTTTGTTACAGCATTTGAAGCCAAGCAGGAGACTGATTTCCTGTACCCCCGCCCTGGCGGGGGTTTTACCTTGTAATTAGCCCGCCCCGACGGGCCTGTCTTCTGTCAATTTTCTTGCACCCCCGCCCCGGCGGGGGTTTTACACATAGAAAGCCCGCCCCGGCTGGCTATCATTATGTTAGTTGTCCACTTTAGCTCCTAATCTTGCCAATTTTTTGCCATAATTCCACATTTAAGTCCAATTGCCACTCCACCACATCTAAACACAAAATAACACTAAACAAATAAAAGCAAAACATAAACACAAGAAATTAAACACCATTTAAGCTCGAATTAGAAGCCGATTCATAGGTATAAAACCCACTTATCAAAATCTCCCAAACTTAAACCGTGCTAGTCCTCAAGCACGAAACAAAACAAACATGCAATGCAATGCAATGAGATGTAATGCATCTAATCTAAATGCCTACGAATCCAGCAGTCATCATCGAATCAAATTCATTCTTCGGCCTCAGAGAAATCAAGCAAACTCAATAATGCTTCGTATCAAAACTAATCAATAATTCCCATCACTCATCAAATCTTAAACTTTTATTATTGGTATAGTGTGTGTGTGCTCAACATCTATACTAACTGATGCAATTTTCAAATTTAATACACAACAAGCCTCTTAGAAGACATCTTATGGAGACAAGATTCAACTAAAATTAAACATTCACCAAGATTAGGGGTCCAAATAGGGTACTTATGCTTTCTTTTTCATTCACGGGGGCTCTTTGCTCTTATTTTTCATTTTTCTTTTTTTTTCTTTTTTTTTCACATTAATAGATAGATAGTGAGTATGCTTTACGCTCCATCTCACACATGTGTTTATGGGGAGTGCGTTTCATGTTCCTTTTCGACCCACCACAAAACTCAATTATTCAACTCGGGAAGGTTCTCATTTTTAGATATAAGAAGCTTATATACCCCACTTTTTCCCCTAAACTTAGGTTCTTGCCTAATTCTTCACCTTCACTGCCTATCCTTGTCATTCTTTCATTTAAACTAACATTATCCTTTAGAAATTTCTTATGTATTAATTTGAACTAATCAGTCCACATAAATGTCATTAACGTGCTACCCTTTTTATACCAATGTCAAATAGGTAGAAGATCTAATTCATAACAAAAGAGTACATCAAAGTTCTAATAATCGGTACCGTACTTGTTTACTTAATCCCAATCTCATCATTGGCCAAAATAACATGAATTCTATCAAACCGCTGGACATATGCAACATACCACAATATTTAACTAAAATTTAATTTTTTTTATATATGTAGTAAACATAACATGATTGAAAACTAAATAAAACTATTTACAATCCTATATTACTATGCACTAAATCACTACATGAATGCAAGTACTTTAATTATCCTAAACTAAACATGAAACATATGCAAAGTTAACTAATAAAATTAAACATGTAAACATAAAAATTAACTAACTCCCCCAAACTTGAAAACTACAATGTCCTCATTATAAAGAATAAAGCAGTAAATGTATGAGGACTTCCCTGTAATCGCCTAAGCTGGATGTAGTGGTGGCTGTTGTTCTTCATCTGAATCACTAGGTGGAAACCTTGGCATCGGAGCTGGCTGCTGGTATGGGAATTACGCATTGTGATTGAAACTCCGGAGCATCGCGTTCAATGATGCAAAGGACATATTCATTGCCTCAAACATATGGTCCTGTCTTGCTGCGAGTCTCTGCTTCTGTCTTCGGGCATCTTTGTTATACCCATCCATTTGTATCTGAAGGTTTTGGAATTGAGGGCTAGGTGTAGCATCGGGTTGTGGTATCGCCTCCGTTCCTTGCTCTCCCATCGTCTCATCCCCCGAGTACTCGTTATCATCTGTGGTGTCCTCAGCTTCAGCCTCATCCTCCGAGGCTGGTGGAAATATGAATCTGACTCCTCTAGGGTGAGACTCGCCCCCGGGCCACACCGAATACCGCGTAATCATCCTTGTGTCTAACGTCTGAAGCGGCATCTGGGTTGTCTCATCATCGGACCATCGTACTCCTGCTTGTCTACACAACCCATAAATGAGCGATGGGTGTGGCAAGCCGCCAGAGAATGGTCCTCGCAGGCATCTTCAGATAGAAAAATTTATTATAGCACCCATATCGATGATAAAATCTTGGACAACGACATATAAAAGCAATGCCTTCTCCTTGGGCACATCTAACATGTGTGTGGATGGAAACAGCTTGGCGCACACGAACGCATACCATATCTTTCCGTACCGGCTGAGATCTTTACTATGGAAGACAGTGCCCCCCTTTTGGCCTTTGATCCATGTGGTACCCAGCTTTGGAATCTCCGTCAAAATAGCCTCATAATCAGGATCGTGGTCACATAAGTAAGCGTACTGGCAATGTCTAGGAGCTCGTAATTGGTAGTATGTGTTGATGGCGTCGGCACTGAAAGGAACTAACCTGCCCCAGACAAATGCTATGAATAGGGCCTTATCCTCTGCGTTGGCGTAGAATTCTTTTACCACATTCACAACTGCGGCCTCGGGCTCTTCCGTGAACTTATTCAAACCTTTCTGATAGATTTGTTGCATTATTTCACCGTCGACGTGTTTAGGTGCCAACCCCCGGTCTGGTGTGAGTGCTTTTGTCGCAAGGTAGTCGTAACGGTCGGCAGCGACGACACTTATAAATTTTTGCCTGTCAAAGGTCTGTGTTGGTGGTGTGGACCCTAAACTCTCTCAACGTTGTCGTTTTGACACTGGTTTAGGTGCCATTGAATTGGAATTAGTGAGCTTCAACAATAAATTCCCCCAAACTTCCCTCAAGCAAATTGTCGAACACTTAGAAAGCAAGACGTGCAATTCCCCAAACTTAGTGATTTGGCTTCAAATATGGTAGTAGGTTTTGAGAATTTGTCAGATAAATCACTTACTCTCAGTGTATCCCCAAGTTGGTTGATTATCTCCTCCTTTTTTGCTGTAGAAATTCACTCAAGAAGAACCCTTGGCTTTGAACTTCTGAATTGGTGTGAATCTATGTGGTTAGATTGGGTTGTGAGGGAATGGTTTTATAGAGAGGAGGTAATGTAGAGAGTTATGGGTTGAATTAGTGGGGAAGTGTTTTAATGTAGTGGGGAGATGGTGATTAAATTGCTAAATCCTGTGTTAAAAGTGTATATGAGTAGTGGGGTAGTAGGATGTTGAAGTGGAAGAGTGGTGAAGATGGTTTGCAAGCTTTGTAACTGCCGAACCTTTGCTCTTCAGATTCCGTACCCCACCCCGACGGGGGGTATTAAGCCTTGGAAGCCCGCCCAGGCTGGCATGTGTTCTGTTATGCGAGTTGAGACCCCCGCCCCAGAGGGGGTAATGTGCTTCGAAGGCCCGTCCTGGCTGGCTTGTAGTTTGCTATTGGTATCAAGACCCCTGCCCCGGCGGGGGCGTTCCTTCATAAATAGCCCACCCCCTAATGCATGCCTTCTGCAAGTTCACTTAATTTTTCCCATTCTTTTCATCCTTAACATATCCATGAGCCTTTTAGTTACCTAAAACATCATTAAACATGACTATAAGTTAAATTTGAGTAAATTAAGCATGGACGGTAAGATTATCTAAAAATTATTACTTAACTAACTAGTTAATGAACTTATTCTATACTACAATTTGACTAGCATGAATAAAAATACAGAGAATAAAAGTAAAATTGGGTTGCCTCCCAATTAGCGCTTGATTTTAAGTCTTTCAGCCTGACTACTCCTTGTTTATGGCACGTCGGTAAGTGTGATTGCGATGACATCCGTGTTGAATTTGCCACCCCAATAATGTTTTAACCGTTGACCGTTGACCTTGAATGTCTCTAATGGATTGCTACTGTATAGTTCAATGGCGTAATGTGGGAAAACCCTTTTTATGGTAAATAGACACGACCACCTCGAATTTAGCTTTCCTGGGAACAACCGAAATCTTGAGTTGAACAATAGTACTGATTACCCCGGTTCGAACGTTCTCTGCATGATTTTCTGGTCATGCCATTTCTTGACCTTTTCTATATACAACTTCGCGTTCTCATAGGCCAGTAGTCTGAATTCATCGATTTCGTTCAATTGAAGTAGCCTCTTTTCTTCTGCTGCTGTTTGATCGAAGTTGAGCTTCTGAATTGCCCAGTAGGCTTTATGTTGTAACTCCACAGGTAGGTGACATGCTTTCCCATAAACCAACTGATATGGTGACATCCCAATTGGCGTCTTATAAGCAGTCCTGTAAGCCCATAGTGCATCATCCAATCTGAGAGACCAGTCTTTTTTATTCGGGTTTACTACATTCTCTAAGATTCTCTTCACCTCCCTGTTCGAAACTTCAGCTTGCTCACTTGTTTGGGGATGATATGACGCCGCCACTTTATGGTTGACCCCATATTTTGCCAAAAGAGCTATGAACAATCTGTTGTAGAAGTGACTACCCTCATCACTTATAATAGCTCTTGGCGTGCCAAATCTTATAAAAATATTCTTTTGCAAGAACCTAAGAACCACTTTGGCATCGTTTATGGGGAGTGCTACGACGTCAACCCATTTTGATACATAGTCAATTGTAAGCAAGATGTACTGATTATTGAATGATGACGGAAATGGCCCCATAAAATTAATGCCCCAAACGTTAAAAAGTTCAACTTCCAAGATAGTTTGTAGTGGCATCTCATTCCTTTTTGATATGTTACCCTTTGACATCTATCACAGCTTTTTACGGACTGGTGGGCATCCTTAAATATTGTAGGCCAATAGAACCCTGCTTGAAGCACTTTGGCCGCTGTTCTCTCACTTCCGTAATGTCCCTCGTATGCAGATGCACGACACTTGTGCAAAATATTCTTCACCTCACTGTAGGGCACACACCTTCGAATCATCTTGTCGGCACACTGTTTGAATAGGTATGGTTCATCCCACATGTACTATTTGACGTCATGCAAGAACTTCTTCTTTTGTTAACATGTAAGATCAGGGGGAAGGATGTTGCTCACCAGATAGTTAGCAAAATTTACATAACACAGAAATTCTACATTGACTCCAAACAGTTGTTCGTCCGGGAATGACTCATTAATTACACACTTATCCTCTTCATCTTTACCCGAATTTTCCAACCTCGATAAATGATCTGCAACTTGATTTTTTGTCCCCTTTCTATCTTTAATTTCCAAATCAAATTCCTGTAGAAAGAGGATCCATCTGATAAGTCGAGGCTTAGCATCCTTCTTCAAAATTAGATATCGGATTGCTGAGTGATCTGTATAAACCCCAACCTTTGTCCTAATTAAATATGCCCAGAATTTATCAAAGGCATATACTACTGCAAGCAACTCCTTTTCTATAGTTGTGTAGTTTAATTGGGCATCCGTAAGGGTTTTACTTGCATAGTATATGGCGTGGAATGTCTTCTCTCGGTGTTGACCCAAAACAGCCCCTACCGTATTGTTGCTTGCATCACACATTAACTCAAAAGGCATATTCCAGTTCGATGTGACAATAACTGGAGCTGTAGTTAATTTCTTCTTCAATAGCTCAAATGCTAACTTATACTCCTCATCAAATTTGAAAACTGAATCCTTCTCTAAGAGACTGCACAATGGTTTTGCAATCTTAGAGAAATCTTTTATAAATCTCCTATAGAACCCGACATGTCCAAGAAAGCTACGGATTCCCTTAACTGAAGTTGGCGGTGGAAGATTTTCAATCGTTTCCAACTTTGCTCTATTAACCTCTAATCCCTTCGCTGAAACCTTTTGCCCCAAGATTATTCCTTCTTCAACCATGAAATGACACTTTTCCCAGTTAAGCACCAAATTAGTCTCTGCGCATCGCTTTAAAACCATGAGTAAGTTTTCTAAACAGACATCAAAACTATCCCCAAAGACAGAAAAGTCGTCCATGAAGACTTCCACATTTTTCTCCACCATGTCTAAGAAGATAGCCATCATACACCGTTGGAAGGTAGTGGGTGCGTTACACAAGCCAAAAGACATTCTCCTGAATGCAAAGGTGCCGTATGGGCACGTAAAAGTGGTCTTCTCTTGATTTTTAGGAGCAATGGCTATCTGATTATATCCCGAATACCCATCCAGTAAGCAGTAAAATTCGTGCCTCGCCAATCTATCTAACATCTGATCGATAAAAGGTAGAGGAAAGTGGTCTTTGCGGGTTGCCTTATTCAGCTTCCTGTAGTCCATGCAAACCCTCCAACCGGTCACGATCCTCGTCGGAATTAATTTGTTGTCATCATTCTTTACTACGGTCATTTTGCCCTTTTTTGGCATATATTGAATGGGGCTAACCCAAGCACTGTCTGAAATTGGGTAGATGATTTTCGCATCCAACCACTTCAAAATCTCTTTCTTCACCACTTCTTTCATTATCGGATTGAGCCGTCTCTGTTGTTCCACTGTTGGCTTTGAATCCTCTTCCATTAGAATTTTATGCATGCATAAGGATGGACTGATTCCCTTGATATCTGCGATTGTCCATCCGATAGCTGATTTGTATTCTCTCAGCACTCTCAGCAACTTATTTTCCTGCATTTTGTTAAGCGTAGAAGCAATAACAACAAGTAAAGTATTAGAATTACCTAAATATGCATACCTGAGGTGTTTAGGAAGTGGCTTAAGCTCAAGTATAGGTGGCTCCTCTAATGAAGGTTTCATCCTTGCTGTGGCTTTCTCTTCCATGTGTAATGGCTCAAATGGTGCCTTGAATCTACTAACTCGTGGCAAGGAATCCAGCATATGCAAATAATATACGAACTCTGGATCATCTAATCTTCATCCCCCAGTAGTGTAGTTTCCAGTGGATCATTAGCCAACTTTTTAACCATGTCTTCATTGATTATCTGATCAATGACATCCATCCTGAAACACTCCTCTTCATCCGTAGGGAACTTCATGGCTTTGAATATGTTGAACTTCACCTCCTGATCTTGGACCCTCATAGTTAGTTAACCTTTTTGCACATCGATGAGAGTCCTACCCGTAGCCAAGAACGGTCTCCCTAGGATGATTGGGATGTTCTTATCTTCCTCAAAATTCAGAATTATGAAGTCCGCGGGGAATATAAATTTGTCTACCTTGACCAGAATATCCTCCACAATGCCTCTTGGGTACGTGACTGACCTATCCGCCAACTGTAGAGATATATTGGTCAGTTTCAGAGCTGGTACACCCAATTCAGTGTATACGAATAATGGCATAAGGTTCACACTTGCCCCCAAGTCACATAAACATTTGTTGAACATCATGTTCCCAATTGTGCACGAAATGGTAAAACTCCCCGGATCTTTCAACTTTAGCGGTAACTTTCGCTGTAACACTGCACTGCACTCCTCTGTTAATGCCACAGTTTAAAAATCCTCCAACTTCATTTTCCTAGACAGAATTCCCTTCATGAATTTAGCATAACTAGGCATTTGCTTTAGGGCTTCTGCGAAAGGGATGTTAATATGAAGTTTCTTAAAAACTTCTAAAAATTTAGTAACTACTTATCTAATTTCCGTTTTTGGACTCTTTGCTGAAACGGCGGTGGAGGATACACAACTGGTTTGTCATCTGATTTTGTCTGTTCAACTTGCTTTTCCTCTCCTTATTTCTCTTCAACCACTTTATTTTCATCAACTTTGTCATCTTTTGTAACTGAATTTTCTGTAATTACCCCATCTAGATGTTTTCCACTTCTCAAAGTGATTGCCTGACATTGCTCATGATTTCCCTTCGGATTCCTTTAAGTGTCACTTGGTAGAGTCCCTTGCGGTCTATTCTTCAATGCTAAGGTAAGCTATCCCATCTGATTTTCTAGATTCTTGATGGCTACTGCTTGTGACTTCATAACTGCCTCATTACTCGTTATATACTTCGACAACAACTCTTCTAAATATGTTTTTCTCTCTTGATGCTGAGTTGTTTGTTGATGTTGATTCTAAAACCCCGGGGGATAAGATTATTATGGAGGTTGCTGATTCTGATTGTTGCTCCATGAAAAATTAAGATTGTTCTTATTCCCCGGGTTGTAGGCATTTTGATACATATTCTGTGGTGGTATCCTATTATAGTTGCCCATAAACTAAACTGATGCTGGGTTGATGGTGCACTGCTCCGTAGGATGTTCTCTAGCATATAACTCGCAAACATACGCCACCTGTTGTGGTTGTGCACCCGTCATGGTATCCATTTTCTTTGATAAGGCAGCAATCTGTGCTGCCAACGTGGTTACTCCATCTACCTCTAAAATCCTAACCACCTTAGGCCGTATCATCCTCGATGTAGGTCACTGGTAGTTATTAGTTGACATTGTCTCAACTAACTCAAACACTTCCTTATAACTCTTAGCCATAAATGCTCCACCTTAAGCAGCATCAATACTCGTCCTGAGATTCCCATTTAACCCGTTGTAGAATGTGTTCATCTACAACCATTTTGATAATTCGTGATGTGGACATTTCCTAAGCAACTCCTTGTATCTCTCCCATGCCTCATATAATGATTCCCCGTGCTGCTGTTCAAACATAGTAATCTCATTCCTCATTTTTGCAGTCTTTATTGGTGGGAAATATTTGGCTAGAAATTTTTGAGCGAGGTCTTCCCATGTAGTTATTGATCCCGATGGTAGTGAGTGTAACTAACTCTTCGCCTTGTCCCGCAAAGTGAATGGGAACAAGCGAAGTCTGACTGCTTCATCCGACACCCCATTATACCTAAAAGTGTCGCATATCTCCAAAAAATTGACCAAGTGTTCATTCGGATCATCATTTGTAAGTCCCCAAAACTGTACCGAGTTCTGAATCATTTGAATAGTCCCAGGCTTGATCTCAAACATGTTTGAAGCAATTGTTGGTCTGGTGATACTCGACTGAAACTCAGTCACCTTAGGAGTAGCAAAGTCCCGTAGCGCTTTCTGGTCTTCGACATCCATTACTTCTGCTTTTTCAGAATTCTCAAAGTCTTCCCTCTTGTCTTTGATCCACTTACTTAACCTTTGAAATCTTTTCTCGATATCGTCCTCAAAAGGAAGCAAGTTTGGGTTTTTGGACCGAGTTTGCATAAACCGACTTCAAGAACCTAAAATAGAAAGAACAATACAAAAAGAAAAAATACTTAAGTAAAACTGGACTAATTAAACTGATATTACAAAATTATTAATTCTATACTAAATCCCTGGCAACGACACCAAAAACTTGTTGGGTAAAATCTATATACGCACAACACGTAAGTATACATGGTCAACAAGTAATAAAGTGATAAGTTAAGTATCGTTCCCACATAGATTAGCAAGAAATTAACCCTCACAATTACCAGCTTCTTATTAATCCAAGTATTATTAAACTATCCAATTTAAGAATTATAATTAAAAATAGTAAAAATACTAATAATACAAAATAATTAACAAACCCTAAAAACTGAAATTTTAAAAAAATATTGGATAATTAGGCTTACAATTTCACTCTAAGCATCACTCTGATTATTACACCTTATTCTAGTTTAATTCACTAACCCAGTTTATTAATCAAGAACACTCAAGTAGAACTATCCACCTCTCGATGCACTAATACCATATTAACTTAAATCCAGAAATTGGATAGAATTAAGTTAAACACCTTAATTAACTAACTAACTAACTATATCTCTGTGTGAATTACAATCAAAGAAGGTTTAAGTTCAAGTTCTCTATCCGATTACATGCGATGTTAAGCATATCTCTACCCTAACATTCATCAAGATTCCATTCATTCACAGAATTCAAAAACGCATGCTATATTGACTAAGCCTAAACTCGTATTTCCTCTCTCGAATCCATACAAGTCCACATAAAATTGGTGAATAGGAAATTCATAAATTCAATCACAAATCAATATAGATAAACTAAAGAATAGCTTATTAAACTGAAAATCAAAGTTATATAATCATCGTTCCACCCAAAGATCCGTTATAAGCCTAATAAAGAATTTAGTTCATCGTCAATGAAATAAAACTGAATTAATTAAAGTAAACATCATCCCAATTACAAATATAAAACTAAAGAAGGAGAATAAATCCAGAACCACCCTTCTCTATAGCCTTAATCTGCAATTGTTGTGAAATCTCCTTCAAAGTCTTCCTCCAATGCTTTTGCTCAGAAATCTCTCTTCAATGATGTCAATTCCTTGTGTGTTTCTTCAATCTTGTGTTTGTTGTAAATTATATGACTAAGACATGCATTCTGACTCTAATTCCTCTCCAAAATGAGTTCCAATCCGAGCCAATCACTATCCTTCATGTTTGTTGTAGCATTTGAAGCCAAGCAAGAGACTGATTTCCCATACCCCCGCTTCGGTGGGTGTTTTGCCTTGTAATTAGCCCGCCCCAGCGGGCCTGTCTTCTGTCAATTTTGTTGCATCCCCACCCCAGCGGGGGTTTTACACATAGAAAGCCCGCCCCGACTGTCTATCATTCTGTTAGTTGTCCACTTTAGCTCTTAATCTTGACAAATTTTCACCATAATTCCACCTTTAAGTCCAATTGCCACTCCACCACACCTAAGCACAAAATAACACTAAACAAGTAAAAATGAAACATAAACATAAGGAATTAACACCGTTTAAGCTCGAATTAGAGGCCGATTCGTAGGTATAAAACCCACTTATCAATATCTCTAACTATAATCCAAAGTAATACCAAATTAATTATGGAGTAAAAAAGTATGAATGATAATTAAGGAAATTACTTATGGAATAATTAAATAAATAAAGTAAGAATAACTTATGGATACAATAATGTGTGGATCTTTAAAGCAACAATTAATTAAACTAATTGTTTTGTGAAGTCTTAGTCATCTAAGGTTAGTGTGTTAGACTAATTAAGATTTATATTTATGGGTTGGTAGAGATTAACCGTTATAATAAACATAGGTTATTTGAAGGATAAGAAGTCGATGTTGGATATAATCAACGACTTAGGCAAGTACTTAAACTTGTACTCTTATTGATCGTACGAGTGAATAATTGATAGAATGATTCTTGTTTTCTTGAAGGTTATTATTTATTCTCTGAGGCTATATTTAAATCACAATTATATATTCCCTGAACCATGTTGCAAACATTAAACTTATAAATTGTTCCTAAATGTATTGAGAAAGGTGTCTATGTCATTTGATCCGGCTAGACCATCTATGAATTAAAAAGCTATCCAAATCAATTGCTTTGGTGCGAACTCTTATAATCTGCTGAGATGAATAACCCTCATGGAAGGGGAAACTATATCCTGTCGGGAGACCAACACGCGTGCGAACATTATGTTTAAATGTTATGCATAACGTAGGGTACTGTGGGCTGATCACCTATTGTACTTGTTTATAGTAGGTTATCAGTGAAATACTGTTAATTCTAACAGGATTTCTTGGTCCATAGTGACTATTCAGTGTTAAAATTTCATCCATTTAGAAATGTTGAAACCTTTGAATTCTTTTAATAATCCTCCGATTTATAATGACTCATTATTTAAATTTAAAGGACAGATTTGGAACTATTGAGACTTTCTTTATTCATAACATTCTTACTTAAACTCTTGAGTTATCATTTATCGTTATACCCTTTGAGATTATGAGCTTTATATATGCCTGTTCATATTTATTGTTATATTAGTTGCTGGGAAAATTTGTTGCTCATTCTTGCTTTCCTTAAACATTTTAGTTAAGCAGAACAGTGTGGAACCTCAGGAAAGGACAAGGGAAAAGGCAATGTTACAGAGTAGCTTTGTTCTTCTATGTTAGAATTTAATTCTTATGTTGTATTAAGACTTAATTATAATTATGTATTAAGGTATGTTTTGTAATACCCACGAATTCAAAAGCCGAGTTTTCTTATTTCAGAAGTCTTTAATTCACTCGAATGTTATTATATTGTTGTATATTATTATACTTGTGGGCAATCGTGCTCACTCTTGCGTGATAATAACATTAAAGTTAAGAACGAAAGGTTCAACGAGCCTTCTACTAGCAAAGGCAAGGGCAAGATTAACAAGTGATGAATACTTGTTGTTTATTTGTTATGTTATGTTTCAGACTTATGTTTAAATTGTGTAAGACTAAATACTTGTTTATGTTTCCATATTTGAGATTTAAGTTTAGTATGACCTGAGTTTGATATATTTAATTTCAGATGTTGTAACTCCTTAAGGAGAGGATTTATTTCTATCTATTTTTATGGTTTCATTTATTATGGGTAGATAGATATACGATGTTTGTATAGTGAACATCAAATCACGTGGAAATTGAAGTACCCGGATTTGGGGGTGTCACAGAGTCCATAACAATCAACTGGCTTGAAACAACTTTTAAAATTATTTGCACTACTCAAATTTAAACGTGTTCGATCTAGCTAATACAACTAGCATAGATCTAGATCATAAACAGTTCATGAATGAAAGAACTTTAATTAATTCACAGTTCAATAATAGTATACCATGAATTCAATTGCACAAAATGCGAGTATCAGTAATCATTAAAGATGTGAATAATCAGCAATAAGTATCCATTAACATGCTTTGAGAATAATAACTCAAGTTTGAATTAGAGAACTTACCTCGTCTACGGACTACTGCTACAAAATTAAGTTTATCCGCTTAGGAAAGACATATCATTGATATTTCAATTAGCATCACATATATTTCTTCATAACATTACTTATAATAAATTATCCGCTGTTTTTGGCATCGTTGGGCTCGTGGTTTATGTTAGGTTTCAACGAGACATTTCAGCTTCATTGTTAGTATTTGTAGTCAATTGATTGGGGTTCCATTTTGGCTTATACTAAAAATTCTGAAATGGCTACAAAGAGACAACAACTTAGCATCGGCGGCTCCTCGTCAGTAGTACCATAATAGGACCAAATCAAATTGGTCAGTGAGGATGCTTTCGCACGGTACAATCAAACATTTGCTAAGAAAAGCTTGGTGCCTCAAAGGGGTTTGAGTCCAGACTCTAAGAACGATGGGGACATGATGACCATGATCATAGACCACAAATGGGTGCACTTCACCAAGCAGCCTGGATCAGCAAATTTCTCTTTAGTACGAGAATTCTATGTTAATGCCAGTTTTGAAGGTCCAACAGTGGTGTAGACACTCAAAATTTTGTTTTCCTGTTACTAACCATGCAGGAAGACAAAAGTGCATTTTTCACACTCTAGAGATAACCCTGGAGGATCACAACAACAATTCCAACCCCGGAGATAGCCCCGGGAGATCCAGTTTCCAACCTTAGGAAATCAGTTTCCAACCCCAGAGATAACCCTATGAAAACAAGTTCCAGCCCAGGAGATAACCCTGTGGGATCAAGATCAAAGCCTGGAGATAACCCCAGGAGGTCAAGCCGACCTCAAAGATAAACCTGAGGATAGTCAAAGTCAAAATCAGGTCAACCTCAAATATAACCCTGAGAAAAAGATTGCTACAACTGCGCAATTATTGGAGATAACCCCAGAAGGGGCAAAATGGTCATTTTGCCAACTCAACTTCAACTAAAATCAAATACACTCATTTCGACTAAAATGGCTTCAAAAGAAGTCCCACAAGAATCATATCTTAACTTTCGAGCCAAACTACGCAAAACGGCTTAACGGACTGCCTAAAGGAAACCCAAAAATACCATTTCGGTCATGGACCCATCTTTCCGGAATCAAAAAGGGCAAATCTTATGTCATTACATACCTCTCAGAAAGAGCTCTCCGAAATGGTATGGCACACTTCCATCGGACTCCCGGATTGAAAGTTATGAAGGTTCGAACGAACATCACGTTTTCCGAGTACACATACTTCGAGACGGCGGGACCCACATTACCCGAGGCACCCCAGGCAGCCGCAGGTACACCTGCTGCTGCCGTAGGTACACTTGTAGCTCCCCCCTCTATAAGTAGAGGGCTTGGGTTGGCCATTATTTAAGAAGAAAAGGCGAGGAAGCCCAATCCAATTTGCTCTGTACACACTATAAACTGAGTGATTTCTCATTTTTAACACTTGTGAGCTTCTATATTGCTATATTTTTACCGGCGAGAGCCGAGTGTTCATCCATTTAAAGCTATTAAAGTCTTCTTTGGCAGTCCACTGTAAGCCTTGTTACACTTTCTAAAGCCTTTCTCCACTACTATGCACACACAGTTCTTCACGTTTAGAGTCGTGTTGTGTGTGTATGCCCGGACTTTGGTCCGTGGCTTTTATTTCTTTTTTGTATATATATATATATTTATATATATATATATATATATATATATATATATACTTATATATAAACTGTCAACAACATATATATAAGTGTATATATATATATACACACACACACACACACACATTCCTGTACGGCCTGGAGTTTACTTCGTGGCTTTGTACTGCTTTATTTACATTTTGTCCCACCTGGAGTTTACTTCGAGGTGGTTGATCACTTTTATTATTTTCTTTACATTTTGTCCCGCCTGGAGTTTACTTTAAGGCGGTTGATCGCTTTACTGCTTTATTTACATTTCCGATCCCCCATGGAGGTGCTTTGTGGTGGTTGATCGTTTATATATATATTTACAGCTTTTATATATTATATATATATATATATATATATATATATATATATATATATATATATAATTGCTTACAACTTTCATATAAATTACGGCATCATGTGAACCTAAGAATCATGTGATCACAGATTCAGTTTTTTGAATCTAGATTCAATTCCTGTGATGGACATTTTTAGCTGTAACCAGCTTGTAAATTATTGACGGTGTTTGAATTTCCTTATATGGCTCTCATGCTCACAAGGAGTTTGGCACTGCTATGTATATTATTTTCTTGAAGATGCTTCGCATCTCGAAAAATAAAAGCAATCAAGCCGAACATTTAATAAAATGGAAGTATCAAAGGCCTCAATTACTATTGAACATAAGGGTTTGAAAAACCTTTTTTATAAAACGTCATTGTTATATCTTGTTCAAACTAAACTTTTATACAAAATTCAAACCCTTTGTATATAGGTGTGAACGAGGCATAGCACTACTTCCAAATAATTGGACATTGATCCACACACACACACACATTTATATAATAGTTTAATTGAAAAGTGGCGGTCACCGTGGTAACACGAATGTCGCGGGGTGCCTAACACCTTCCCTCCGCATAACCAAGTCTCCGGACCCTAACGAATCTCGGTTTCACAGACCCATTAAGCAATGTCACATCACTGGGTCAATGTGCAAATCTTTTCTCGGTTGTGTAGGTACAACCATTTAAAAAATCAACTAGCGAGTCTTACAGTCCAATTGTCGACATATACATATCGGACCATTTCATAACTTGTTTCTTCAAACAGATTTCACCTAACATGAGAACACCAAAAGACAAGAACAGAAAAAGGACAAATAAAAATTTCGACGTCGACAGGTAGCGACTCTGCTGGGGACCTCCAGTAAGAGGACTTAAGTCATTATTACAAGCTTTTCAAAACTGT
This sequence comes from Panax notoginseng, assembly GCA_016801055.1. NCBI lineage: Eukaryota > Viridiplantae > Streptophyta > Magnoliopsida > Apiales > Araliaceae > Panax > Panax notoginseng. The sequence continues at coordinate 129,770,659 of CM029014.1, read as the reverse complement.
TATATGTTTGTGTGTGTATGTTGCATTTACATTTGATGGATGTGTACGAATGCATTTACTTACTATACTTAATGCTTTACACTATATCTACTTGTGATATTAGTGCTTCACACATGTCATCATTTTCATAAACAGTGAGACACGTTGTGTGTGAATGTATGTTGTGTGGTTCCTCCATCAGGAGGCTATCCTACCGGTGTTTGATTACTGGACTCGTAGGGAGACTAATCCCAACGAGGATCAGGAAAGGCACCATCCAGATTCGCTCCAGTTGAAAAACCGAATTAATTTCCCGTCAAGTAAATTGCGATGATCTGGGAACTTTCATGCCAAAAAGTCGCTAGAGTAGCCTAAGATAGGTCAACCTCTGATAAACCAAACGATGATGGAAGTTTCTTAATGCATTCCCATTTCAAAGTCAATTACTTGTAATTTCATTCCATGTCAATCTCAATGTAATGGAGAATATAAAGGACTATGTGTACATGCATTCCCTTTCATATCAAAACATGTCATGCTATAAAACAACTGACATCCTTTTTGTAGGATAATACTCCTAAACAGACACATTACATAGCATGTAACATTTCTACATTCCCTAAGACTAAACTACATAAGTCTTTTTGTAGGGAAGCGATTGTTCCTATTTCCCGTTCAAAGTCCAAAAAGGCATTAAGCCTATAGTCAGACATGGCTACAAGTTCCCCACCTGATCCTTCTCCTGTCTCACGAGAGGAGTTCGAAGGATTAAGGAATCAGATAGCAGAATTGGTTGTCTTTCTAAATGAACAAAGTAAAAACACTCGGGGCCAGATAATGCCTACTCAACCAGAGTCATTCACACCAGGGGGCAATCAGGGTGTTGGCAAAAAGATGGAAACCCAAATACCTGAACCCCATTCCAAAAAAGAAACCAACAAAACCCCTGAAATCATAAAACTCAGGGATGATCGAGAAAACTGGGGATATAAGAAAGAAAGTACAACAAATTGAGGAAACCATCCGGTTAATCAAAGGGACTGGAAATAATGGAAGTGTCAGCTATTCATATCTTTGCATATTCCCAGAGGCTCGATATCCTGACAAATTTAAAATCCCAAAGTTTGAAAAGTATAATGGGGCAGGCAATCCCTATACGCACCTAAAAGTATATATTGGCCAGCTGGGGTCTTATGCAGAAGATGAAAGCCTCAGAATAAGGCTTTTTCAAAAGAGTCTCACTGAAGAGGCTAAAGCCTAGAATGCCCGACTTGACAATGCCAAAATCCACAACTGGGAAGAATTGGCCCATGCCTTTCTAAATCAGTACAGTTTTTAGTCACAAATGACATCGGATCGATACCAAGTGACTAAAGTCAAAAAACAAAATACTGATTCTTTCCGAGAATATGCCCAAAGGAGGAGACATCTAGCAGCACAAGTCATTCCATCAATGACATAAACTAAGATGTTAATGACGTTTATTGATATCCAAGAGGCTCCTTACTATGAGAGGATCCTAGTAGGCATAGGAAAGCAATTCTCGGAAATGATCAAACACGGCGAAATGGCAGAGATGGGTCTGAAGGCAGGAAAGATTAAAGACTTCACTGCCTTGGAAGCAGTCGCCAAACATATACAGACTGGCAATTATGCGAGCGATCCCAAGGGGGTACCCGGTAAAGGCAATGAAGATGTATCCCTTATTGTACAGGGGCAAGCTAGGAGACTAGCCTACAGTCCCCCCATTTAGAAAAAGCAAGACAATCTGCCATTTCAACAACAGGCTTCATTCAACCAATACCATGAATTTTTTTTTTGAAAGAATGAAAAATTGGGTGTTCACTCTACTGGGAGATTCCCTTGAAAATGTATTGGCGATATTAATGGATCACAAGAAAATTATCGAACTGGCTCCACCTCTGGAACCAGGGAGCAAAAGATACAATCCGAGCCAGAGATGTCCTTACCACTCAGAGACTCCAGGACACGATACACAAGATTGTTGGTCCTTAAAGCATAAGATTCAAAATTTGATCGAAAGTTACAGTATTGTGGTCCAACAACCCGATCAACAAAATTTTAACACCAACCTTCCGTTGCAGTATGATATGGAAGAAGTAAACATGATCGGGTCAGGAATCGCTAAAATGCATCCAAATTGTAAGTACATACTAAGGGTGAAGGAATACCCCCAAAAGGCACAGAATAAATGTCCTAAAGTGGGAAAATGCAGAGGAAGGTATGCCAGTAATGCAAAAATTAGAGACGATCCAGAATCAAGTAAATCTGCTGGCTAAGCTGATAGGGCGACAACATGAGGAAACGAGGCAATTTTTCACTCAATTATAAGAAAGCCAAGAGAAAAAGGAGGTTAACCATAATGCAAGTCCATATCTCTCCATGATGAGCTAGCTAAATGAAGAATATCAAAGCAGGCTGAAAGTCCAAGAAAGGGGGGATTATAAAATTAGTAGAAGATCTCGCAAACGAAAAAATCACTCGGGGCAATGCAATTTCTCAAAGAAGAAAGATCAAACTACCTCCACAAGAGCCCAAAAATTCACCCATCTGAGAAAATCAAATGAAGAAATGCTACACTTTCTAATAAGCGAAGGAAGGATTACTGAGTTGCTGCCTCCTATAAATCCCAAGATAAAGAGTTATGATTCCACCAAGATATGTCTCTATCATTCTAACTCACTTGGAGATACGACTGAGGAATGCAGGTCTTTGCGACATAAAATTCAGGATCTCGTTGAAAATGAAGAACTGAAGATAGAATTCCTCATGACAAGAATAAGTGAAGAGAAAATAAAAAGCTTAAGATGTCCAATCAAGACATGTAGTTCAAAGGAGGTGAAGGCTATGAGCACCAGTCCTGACAGAACACAAGATGGACTGATTCTAATGCAGGGAATGACAGAGGAGACAAGGGAATCCCCAAAGGATATTCCTCCGCCAACATCAAACATCATGTGGTCCAAAGATAGCAACCACGTTCCTAATTTTATAACTTTGGATAATGCAAAGGAAATACTAATCCTTTCCAAAGAAGAAAAGGCCAAAAAGGAAAGTTCCTTGCGAGAATTGCAACAACAGTTCGAGGGAGATTTCATGGTCGAATCATCTCAAACCCATGAAAAAGGTGAAGGGACAGATGAAGAAAAAGGTGGTGAGATTGTTGGGGAAGCCAACCCATTGAAGAATCTAGAGTTCATCCCTTTTTACGAGGGGTCTAGTTCAAGCGTCCTTGAGGAATGTACTGAATCAGGAAGCTTTCAAGTTATGGCCATTCAGAACCAAGAGGTAACCTCTATCGTGAGTCTTGAAGGCAACATAACCTCTGACAACTAGACTATCAGGCCGCAGCTAGCCAAGGATATATAGATCCAGTGGGTAAAGTGGGGAGTTCCAGGAGATGCTGGGACGGTATCACTTTCGTTGCAATATGCCTTTTATTTTCCATGCATGTAAATATTAAACAAAAAGAAAAAAAAAGAAAAACAAAAACAAAAAAAAAGAAGAAAAAACAAAAACAAAAAAAAACAAAAAACAAAAACAAAAACATCTTTACACCCTTCTCACCACTTATAACTTTGAACCTTTTTATGCTAGGTTGGAACTACACAGACCTGATCTCCCCTCATCAATGGGAGTACGTAGGCAATCATGTACGGTGCGGTCTAACCACTACAAAAATCAAAAAACCCCTTCAACCAAGCTATGACTGCAAATATTTTCAGCCTTTCAAGCCAATGTTGGAACTACGCAGACCTGATCTCCCCTTATCAATGGGAGTACGTAGGCAGCCATTCACAGTGCGGTCTAACCTCAACAAAACCCCAAAAAATCTAAACAAACACTTGTTAAACTGTTTATCTTATCAAGTAGTAACTACGCGGACCTGATCTCCCACACATACAAGAGTACGTAGGCAGCCATCAGTGGTGCGGTCGAACCCTCAAAAGAAATATCTAAACCCAAACATTAATCCCAAGACACCAAAGAACAATCCTCCAAGTCAGCGACCCATGTTGAGAAAACCCAACAATACTTCAATGTCATTCCATCAAATCTGGCACAAATCCCAGAAAGAAAGAAATAGCGATACACTAAGACAACCAACAACGAGGACCTTCAAAGATCCAACACCCTTAATCACAAGTCTTCATCAAATAAGAAGAAAACCATCAATACCGATTGCAAGAACAAGTCAGGAACAATGATTGAGGGCATCAAAGCACAAATCTAATACATGTTCACCATCTGGTGTAGAGGTAAAAGCCTCTTGCAATCTCAACATCTTATCAACCCATCTGTCAAAGCAACTATCCCAAACAACAAGGAAGGGTGGGGCAATTTCAAAATTAGTGACAACTCGATATTGGAACCCTTACAACAAGATTGGGCAATCTCGGAAACAACGACAACTCAACACTGGGGCATTTATCAACCATCCTAAAGAGGAAAATGCGCCAGTCGACACCATCAGCATGGTACATCATCATTAGAGTTTCCCTCACATCATCTCATTTACGATTTGGATATTACTCACTTGCGACTTCATCAACAAAGAGAGTTTCTCATATGAATCCTCGGCGTCAACATGCAAAAGGACTAGGGCATTGTCTAATTCCAAGAAACGGAAGGAGCTTATGGCGAGATCAAGCCTCTCATCAAAAGAAAGGGGAGAACTACTGAAAGAAATCATGGCGACTTTAGCTTGCCCCTACAAAAGAAGGGGAAAATTCTCAAGAAAGTCATTAACTTAAGCCCAATGATAAAAGGTCTAGGGACTGAAATCCTCATCATCAAATGTGCCAACCAGCATCGAGTCCTCATAGGTCGATGCCTTTACACCGAAGTTCAAATCTAGATAGCGAAAGAACGAGCTGCATCCTCCAGGAATGTCAGCAGTATTAAGGTCATCAGTTTAGTCGGGTTACGAATCAAACGCTCAAGGAAATGGGGCATAAGCACCCAATAGTGAAAAGAAACTCCAAATCACCTCAAAAAAGGGTGAACGTAACATCATGCAGAGTCTGGTGAAGCAAAATGTTGAATATTACTTCAGCAAAGGTATCGAATGATCCGGTATTCTAAAACCATTTCCATCAATTCAGCGCAACCTCAAGACAATTCAGCAATGAAAGTTTTGTATACCCCCTTTTGAGTGGGAACTGAAACAGTTTGGCGATGTCATCGTATTTAACTACAAACAGTGTAGGATCTGTTGTCAAACTACCATCAGGGTAGGCACCATTGTAAACTACCAGCGTATACATCAGGAAGGTCCAGTGATTTCAAAATGTCATCCCCATTAGAGATGTAGAAAACATCTCAACTTATCTTCATTAAATAAGCATAGGCAACACCGACAATTAGCCAAACCGTTGGAGTCAACACCAGCATAGGCATCAGCAATGCTCGGTAAAGGTAAAGCGATTTGCGAAAATATTTTAACATTTATCATAACATTCATTATATTATGATTTGTGACATGTGAAAGGTGATGTACGAGTTACGAAGTGCGATCGGCCAAATGCGAAGAGCGAAGTGTGAAGTGTGAAATGCGATGTGTGATTTACGAACTGCGATTTGAGAAAATATTTTAACATTCATCATAAACATTCATTACACTGTGATTTGCATCATTAGAAATACCTTGTCATATTTCAAGTGTCTAGTAATCTTTATCATGTCCATTCCATTACATTGCATGAACATGATAAAGAGGGGCATCTGTAGACACTCAAAATTTTATTTTCCTATTACTAACTATGCATGAGGACAAAAGTGTCTTTTTAACACTCTAAAGATAACCCTGGAGGATCACAACATCAATTCCAGCCTCAGAGATAGCCCCGAGAGATCCTGTTTCCAACACCGGAGTTAACCCCGGGAAATCAGTTTCAAACCCTCGAGATAACCCTGGGAAAATCAGTTCCAACCTTGGAGATAACCCCGTAGGATCAAGTTCAAAGCTTGGAGATAAACCTAGGACGTCAACCCAACCTCAAAGATAACTGTGAGAACAGTCAGAGTCAACATTAGGTCAACCTCAACGATAACCTTGAGAAAAAGACTGCTACAACTGCGCGAAAATCGGAGATAACCCCGGGAGGGGAAAATGGTCATTTTGCCAACTCAACTTTAACTAAAATGAAATACACTCATTTTAACTAAAATTGCTTCTAAAGAAGTTCCATAAGAACCATATCTTAACTTTCGAGCGCAAACAACGTAAAACGGCTCAACAAACTTCCTGACGAAAACCCGAAAATGCTATTTCGGTCATGGACCCATCTTCCCTGAATCAAAAAAGGGAAAATCTGATGTCATTGCATAGCTCTCAAAAAAGAGCTTTTCGGAATGGTATGGCACACTTCCATCGGACTTCTGGATTAAAAGTTATGAAGGCTCGAGTGAACAATGCCGAATGCACGTACTTCGAGATGGTGGGACCCATATTGCCTGGGGCACCCCAGGTAGCTACAGTTACACCTGTTACTGCCGCAGGTACACCTGTGGCTCCCCCCTCTATAAATAGAGGGCTTGGAGTGGCCATTTTGCAAGAAGAAAAGGTGAGAAAGCCCTGTCCAATTTGCTATGTACACACTATAAACTGAGTGCTTTCTCATTTTTAACACTTGTGAGCTTCTATATTGCTATATTTTTACCGGTAGGAGCTGAGTGTTCGTCTATTTAAAGCTATTGAAGTCTTCTTTGATAGTCCACTGTAAGCCTTCTTACACTCTCTAAAGCCTTTCTCCACTATTGTGCACACATAGTTCTTCACGTTGAGAGTTGTGTTGTGTGTGTATGCCTAGACTTCGGTTCGTGGCTTTTCTTTCTTTTTGTATATATATATATATATATATATATATATATAGAAGTAAATGCTCCCAATGTTAATCCAGGCTCATCGAATATATATATATATATATATATATATATATATATATATATATATGTTGTTGCCATCAAACTCTATTTGATTGAGCCTATATTTAACATCCGGTGCGTTTGCTGCTTATATGTACATATATTTACATTCCTGTATGGCCTGGAGTTTACTTCGTGGGTTTTTACTGCTTTATTTATATTTTATCTCACCTGGAGTTTACTTCAAGGTGGTTGATCGCTTTTATTACTTTTTTTTTACATTTTGTCCCGCCTAGAGTTTTCTTCGAGGCGGTTGATCGCTTTACTACTTTATTTACATTTTCGATCCCTCACGGGGAGGTGCTTCGTGGTGGTTGATCGTTTATATATATATATATATATATATATATATATATCTACTTACAGCTTTTATATAAATTGCGGCATCATGTGAGCCTAAGAATCATGTGATCACAGATTCAGTTTTTTGAATCTAGATTCGGTTCCCGTGATGGATATTTTTAGCTGTAACTAGCTTGTAAATTATTCACGGTGTTTGAATTTTCTTAGATGGCTCTCATTCCCACAAGGAGTTTGGCACTACTATGTATATTATTTTCTTGAAGATGCTTCGCATCTCAAAAAATAAAAGCAATCAAGCCGAACATTTAATAAAATGGAAGTATCAAAAGCCTTAATTACTATTGAGCATAAGGGTTTGAAAAACCTCTTTTATAAAACGTCATTGCTATATCTTGTTAAAACTAACCTTTTATACAAAATTCAAACCCTTTGTATATAGGTGCGAACGAGGCATAGCACTACTTTCAAATAATTGCACATTGATCCACACACACACACACACACACACACTCATATAACAGTTTAATTGAAAAGTGCCTGTCACCGTGGTAACACGGATGTCAGGGGGTGCCTATCACCTTCCCTCCGCATAACCAAGACCCCGGACCCTAACGAATCTCGATTTCACAGATCCATTAAGTAGTGTCACATCACTGGGTCAATGTGCAAATCTTTTCTCGGTTGTGTTGGTACTCGGATTGGTTGTAGGTTCGTGGCCTTCTTGGACTTTGACCGAGTAATAGGTCTGATTGCTTCCCTGCGAAAGACTAACGTAGTTTAGTTTTAGGGAATGCATAAATGTTTACATGCTATATGATGTATCCATTTTAGGAGTATTATCATGCAACACGGATGTTAGCTGTTTGTAATACTAGATAGCATGTTAATACTTTGTAAATATGCGTGTGCACATATTTCTTCATACTTCTCATTACATGGAGATTAATATGGAATGAAATTACAAGTAAATGATTTTACAAGTAATTAAAAATGGAAAGTATGAAGAGACTTTCCTCCACATTTGGCTTATCAGAGGCTGACCTATCTTAGGCTACTCTCGTGGCTTTTTGGCATTAAGGTTCCCAAATCATCGCAATTTACTCGACGGGAAGTTAATTCGGCCTTTCAACTGGAGCGAATTTGGGTGCTGCCTTTCCTGAGCCTCGTTAGAATTAGTCTTCCTACGAGTCCAGTAATCAAACACCGACAGGATAGCCTCCTGATGAAGGAACCACACAACATACATTCACATACAACGTGTCTCACCGTTTATGAAAATGATGACATGTGCGAAGCACTAATATCACAAGCAGATATAGTGTAAAACATTAAGTACATAAGTAAATTCATTAGTACACATCCATCAAATGTAAATACAATATCCACACACAAGCATATAACAGTTTTGAAAAGCTTGTAATAGCAGCTTAAGTCCTCTTACTAGCAAATGTCCCCGGCAGAGTCGCCACCTGTCGACGTCGGGATTTTATTTGTCCATTTTCCATTCTTGTTCTTTGGTGTTCTCATGTTAGGTGAGATTTGTTTGAAAAAATAAGTTGTGAAAAGGTCCGATATTTATATGTCGACGATTTTACTGTAAGAGTCGCCAGTTAGTTTTTTAATTGGTTGTACCAACACAATCGAGAAAAGGTTTGCACATTGACCCAATGATGTGACACTGCTAAACGAGTCTATGAAACAGAGATTCAATAGGGTTTGGGGACTTGCTTATATAGAGGGAAGGTGTTAGGCACCCCCCGACATCCGTGTTACCACGGTTATCGCCACTTTTCAATAAATTGTTATATGAATGTGTGTGTGTGTGTGGGTTAATGTGCAGTTATTTGGAAGTAGTGATATGCCTTGTTTGCACCTATATGCAAAGGGTTTGAATTTATTTAAAAATTCAGTTTTAAACAAGATATAGCAGTGATGTTTTGTAAAAAGAGGTTTCTCAAACCCTATGCTCAATAGTAATTGAGGCCTTTGATACTTCCATTTTATTACGTGTTCGGCTTGATTGTTTTTATTTTTTGGATGCGAAGCATCTTCGAGAAAATAATGTACAAAGCAGTGCCAAACTCCTTGTGGGCATGAGAGCCATCTAAGGACATTCGAACACTGTGCATAATTTACAAGCTGCTTACAGCTAAAAATGTCCATCACGGGAACCGAATCTAGATTCAGTAGACTTAATCTGTGATCACATGATTCCTAGGCTCACATGATGTAGCAATTTATATAAAAAAGATGTAAACAGTTTTTATATATATATATATATATGTGTGTGTGTGTGTGTATGTGTATGTGTGTTTGTGTGTGTGTGTGTGTGTGCGTTCAAACAATCAACCACCACGAAGCACCTCCATGGGGGATTGTAAATATAAATAAAGCATAAAAAACCAATCAACCACCACGAAACACCTCCATGGGGGAATGGAAAATATAAATAAAGCTTTTAAAAACCAATCAACCACCACGAAGCACCTCCATGGGGGATTAGAAATGTAAATATATAAAAGCGGTAAATATTTATATAAAGACATGATCAGCCACCACGAAGCACCTTCATGGGGGATCAGAAATGTAAATAAAGTAATAAAACGATCAACCGCCATGAAGTAAACTCCAGGCGGGACAAAATATAAAGAAAGCAGTAAAAACGATCAACCACCATGAATTAAACTCCAGGCGGGACGAAATGTAAATAAAGCAGTAAAAGGCCACGAAGTAAACTCCAGGCCTGACAAGAATGTATATATATATAAAAGCGGTAAACGCAGGAGGTGTATAAGACCTTTTTCAGCATGCTGTTATTGAGAGCTACACAATGACATAGGATTAGAGGTTGTACGAAGTCAGGAAGATGGGACCATACCTTGGTCTTCAAGCTTCAAATTCTATCCGGTGTATTATCTTGTTCAGTAGTTACTCGGGATTGGCGCCCTTTGGTTCTTGTAAGACATTGCTGTGTAGAATGTATGTGTGAATGTTGAGACAGCACAAATTGGGATTGGGATGGCAAGATGATGGTTCTGCCCTTCACTGGGGTTATCTCCGGCTTGAGCTGATTTAGCAGTCGTTGCTCAGGGTTATCTCTGAGATTGGGCTGGTGCAGGTGATAACCGTCCTCAGTGTTATTTTTGAGATGTGCCAGACTTCCCGGGGTTATCTCCTAATTTTGGAAATGAGTGCCTCGGGGCCATTGCCAAGTGTTTGAAGCTGATTGCATGGGTTTGAAAAAAGCATTTCTGGGGTTATCTCCGGAACTGCAACTGCATGCCTCGGGGATGTCTCTGAGGTTGACGCTGTCTTTCTCGGTGTTATTTTTGGGAATGAGACTGAGTATCTCGGGGTTATCTCCGAGATGACACGATCTTCTCTGGTGTGTTTTCCGGTATTTGAACTGCATTCCTCGGGGTTATCTCCGAATTTGAAACTGAAACTCCCGGTGTTGTTTCTGGGGTTGAGGTTGAAACTTCCGGTGTTATTTTCGGGTTTGAGCTGGATGTCTCGGGGTTATCTCCGAGATGGTAACACTGAATATCCCATGGTTATCTCTGGGATTGAATTGAGCTATCTTCCAGGGTTATCTCTGAAAGACGATTCTGCCCTCCTGCAATGTTAGTAACAGGTATGCAGAAAATTTTTTAGTGTTTACACTCACTTCCTACCAATTAAAGTTACTTATAACTTAGACCAACTTGCTAAGATATACATTAATGAAATCATCTTTAGGCATGGAGTACCTGTTTCTATAGTGTCAGATCGAGATCCCTCTTTACCTCAAATTTTGGGAAGAGCCTTCAAAAACACTTAGGAACACAATTAAGATTGAGTACAGCTTATCACCCTCAAACTGATGGCCAAAGTGAGAGAACCATTCAAACATTAGAGGATATGTTGAGAACATGTATTATTGACTTCAAAGGAAGTTGGGAAGATGAATTACCTTTGGTAGAGTTTGCCTACAATAACAGTTATCATGTTAGTATAGGTATGCGACCTTATGAAGCCTTGTATGGGAGGAAATGTAGAACACCTTTGTGTTGGGATGAAGTTGGGAAAAGACAAATGCTAGGACTTGAGATAATCCAACAAACTACTGAAACCATCAGAATTATACGTGAACGATTACAAGCATCTCAAGATCGACAGAGGAAATACGCTTATCCACATCGTCAACAAAGAAACTTTAGCGTAGGAAGCCACATATTCTTGAAAGTGTCCCCTTGGAAGGGCAAGATACATTTTGGCAAGAAAGGAAAACTGAGTCTGAGATTCACTGGACCTTTTGAAATTTTGAGGAGGATAGGTGAAGTTGCTTGAGAAATATCACTACCTCTTGAGTTAAACCATATTCATAATGTGTTTCGTGTATCTGTATTACGACTATAAAAATCTGATTACAAACACGTTATAAATTATGAGCCAATCTAAATCGAAGAAGATATTTCTTATATAGAAGAACCTGTGCAGATCGTCGATCGTAAAGAGAAAGTTCTGAGAAATAAAGTGATAGCATCGGTCAAAGTGATCTGGAGAAATCAGAATATTGAAGAGGCAACATGGGAGCACGAAGATAAAATGCGAGAGACTTTCCCCAACCGTTTACTTAACCTGTACTGTAATTTCGAGGACGAAATTCTTATTACTGGGAGTGAATGTGAAACCCCAAAACCCTAATAAGACTCTGATATGTAAATTCAGTTATATTAATAGAATCTCTCCGTTTTGAAAGTATTGTGATAGTATATACTATGTTTAACAAATTAGGTCAAATAATTTTCGTCCAAAAAATGATGTGCTTGACACCTCGTGCTTAAAAATTTGCTTTCGAAAATAGACTTTTCAGTATATTTGTTTTGACAAGCTGCTTTGTCGTGCTTACACTGACAAAATGCTTTGTCGTGCTTGTTAGGATTTGTGAGAAATCTAAGTTAAAAACCCTATATTGTAAACCTTAACCATAGATTACAAACGCTACCATAAATTGTAAACCCTAACCCTAATTAGCTAGACCAAACCCTAATTAGGTTATCCTAACATCTAGTTATGATTACTAAACTTTAATTAGGTACTAATAAATATCATTAAGTAACCCTAATCATAAAAACTAAAACCCGCATCAAGATTAGTGAGGATTAGGGCAAAATTAAGCTACTAATTTGGTCAACTAGCTCACAAGTAGGTTTGAGTCATCCACACAAGTTTTAAGACATCATATGACATGCTTCCAAACTCCCAAGCACCACCATAGTCGCAGATCAGATCTCTTAGGAGGCAAGTAGGTGATTAAATGACCAAAAAGCCAAATTAGAAAATTCTATAAAAGGAAACCCTAGCTCAGTGCAAACTCACGAAAATTATAAGCCTATACACTCATATAACCTGCCTATACAAGCCCTGGTGATAGCAACAATAGATTCTATAGTCAAAAATTGAAAATCAAGCAAGAAAATGTGCAAACCCTAATTGGTAGCTAGATCTTTGATGCTATGTTTAAATTGTTGTTTAGATGTTTAGATATATGTTATAACATGTTAGAAAGTATGCTAAGTTGATTGAAGAAGTTTTCATCACATCTAGATGCATCAAATTAGTGTTTTAAGAAATCTGGAAATTTTGAAAAAACAGGTCTGATAGTCGAATGTCAGAGCCTGTAGATCCGTGTATGTTAAAAGTTAGGTCTGTTAATTGTATGCTAGTTGTAGTATGACAAGAGGTCTTTAATATGGAACAGAAAACAGGTTCATTGGAACCATATATTACAAGATATAGGTGGTCAAAAGTGGTTGACCGATCATAAAGTTCTGTTTTCTGGGTTACCCAGAAAACTCAAGAACAGGTTGAACCGGCTACTTTGACCAGCCTTTTAATCACTTTCTGTTTGATGTTATAATAACTTATTGTAATGAATTAATACCTTGACATACATAATACATATCTATGACATTCAATTGTTTAAACAATTCATAGGATTACCAGAATTAATGGTTAAAATTCGTTGATCGAGCATGACTAAGTTTTCTGGGTTACCTAGAAAACTAATGATCATGAAGAACAACCTTTGGCTATACTTTGACCATCATAGATCGAGACCTTAAAATCATGGTTTGTCCAAATCAGTGATATATATAAGTACCTTGACATATAGACTACCTATTACAACAAACAAAATACGAATCTATCACACAGATTGAAAGATATAGAAGCTACAAAATCGTTGACTGACCATGATCACTGTTCTGGGTTACCTAGAAACTCAAGAACAGATCTGACAGTGACTTTAAGCATCTATAACTTCTTGTTATATATAGGTTAAAGCATGAAACTGGTCTGATGTTTTACTACTGTATGAGTACTATAACATCCATACTTGTCCAAATCCATTATCAACAACAGTAGCAAATTAGATCAAGGTCAAAGTGGCCCCTTGGCCATGACCAACTGATTCCCAGAAACTCAAGAACACCTATTATAACGACACTTCCTGTCACTGTAGGGCTTTAGCGACAGACAAAAATTGTTTTCTAAGAAAGTAATTAATAAAAATTAGAAATAATTAATAAATAAATATAAAAATAGTTTTAAAAATTATTTTAAGTTATAATAATTAACTTTTACTATTTTTACATAAATTCAATAAATATTTTAATTTATTTGGATATTATTAATAATTAAGTTAATAATAAAGTAATTAGAATAATTATTTATCCACTTATTAAGTATTTATTGAATAATTATTATAAGCTTATAAATAAAATTTAGTCGAGTTATCCACTTATTAAGTACTTGGTAAAGTCTTTGGACACCGAAACCATATCAAACTTAACCCAAACATATGTAGTTTATGTATTTGAGTATTGTTATCAATACTAATGTGTTAGATTTATATGAATGAATATCTTAGGTGTTTATTAACGAATCGAGTAGCATTACTTGACTGATCTTTGCTCAGCCAAGTTTACTAAGCCTAAATTATTAATTACGCAAATTTCTCAAACCCTACTTATTCGTTGAACAAGATTTCTATCTTGAATTGCTATTGGTATGTTATATCAACCCTAAACTTGAATTACCAATTGTTGTAAAGTTATTGCTATAGCTTTAGCATAACTCAGAAATGAATTGTTCATTCCTATGATATTGTTTATTGAGCATAAACTGTTGTGTCAAACCAAATTTCTTTGGTAAGTAATCCTATACTGAAGTTGTGTATCCCGAAAAGGGATCGATGTTTGGTCAATTAAATATTGACGTTTAGTGCATATGAGCACTAGTAGAATGAGATGCATACTCCTAGGATATTGAATATGCTGATCCCCTATCTCATATCTAAACAAAATTTTTAAGTCTTTGTGACTGACAGAAATAAAAAGTCCAAAAATGGTTGAAATAGAAATTCCAGAAATGGTAGCAATTAATCAGTTGAGTTTTAAACTGTTATAATTCTTCAAATCATATATTGTTATAAATATAAAACATGTTGAGCATGTCATAGCTCACCCTTGCAAATTATTCCCTTTGCAGTATTAGATGGTAACCCTGGCACTTCTGGAGTTAATAAATGGAAGCACCCCTACTTAGATTAGTTTATATTATTGTCTATTTGAATGTAATACTTTGTAATAAGAAATTCTTTATGAAGAATCATGTAATCGAACCTTAATGATATATATATATATATATATATATATATATATACATCTTTATTTTCTCAACCGTGTTTTCTTACATATATAGATGTAATTAGAATTTTCAATCTAGTTTGAGATCCTTGGGAACTATTTATCTGAGTGAGGGTATTGACAGCATGGACTGTTCATGTTGTTGTTGATACTCTAGATTTCAAATAGATAGGTACTATCGATACGATAATGTAATTCGTATGACATAGACTATACATCTGAGTGAGGGTATTTATAATATGGACTGTTCATGTTATTACTAGTACTCTGAATTTTGGATAGATAGATACTATTCACATATACAGTTCATATATCTAAGTGAGGGTATTCAAACACAACAATAGTTCTCCTGGGAATTGTTATCTGTTATAGAATACTGTGAATCTTGGAACTATGGGAATTGTACCTAGTTATAAATTATATAGTCACTCAATTAGATATAAGCATATAATTAGATACCATGAGCATATAGATTTTAATGCATTATATACATTGACTTGTAGTAAGCACCATATCCGATATCGTGGGAATATAGATATGAGGGCATTATAGTTTAACACGGTAGTACCTATAAAGGAGATGACTCCAGGGGAGTCAATGAAGTCATTGTTTATGACCGTGTTGGATAGGAACATCTAGTTAAGTAAAGAGGTGAAAGAATTGAAGGAGGATACCCATGACATCTTGGAGGACAAGAGGGACATGGAGATGTTTTGGGAGGTGTAACATGATGAGAAAGTTTTGGCGAATGATAAGGTCCATGAGCTAAAACATGAGGCCTTTGAGCTTATTCAGGAGCTAAAGGCCAAGAAGCAGAACATTTGTAAGATGTCCTATGTTCATAGAAGTTCTCACGAGGATTATCAGCGGCAAGTGGCTGAGTATCCTGTGGAAGCAAAGTAGACTCGACATATAATCAGTCGAGATGTGGTAGCCAATCTTGTCGATGCAGATTATGTAAATGCCATTAGGCAAATGTAATCTAGTTAATAACTAGACTAAGTTTAGATATGTAAATATTGTGTATCTATGTAGTTATGTAAAACCCTCTTTTGTATAATCAAAGGGTAGTCTCTTGTAAATCCCAATTTTGGAAAGTAATTGCGGGAAAGTAATGTAATTAGCCAAGTCTATGTAATGGTGAACGATGTAGTATTATACTACAAAGAAAGAAACATATCAATATAAGCACTTTATTGAACATGTTGTGTAATGAGTTTGAGTTATTGTTTAAAAATGAATGATAACTAATTAATAGAAGAAAGTAATAATGAGTTGTTATTCATTTTAACAGAAAAATACCGTCAAGAAGAAGACAACAAAATTAGGAAGCTAACGTGAATCACCCAAAAGGGGGACCAATTAACCCAATGTAGGAGTTTGTTAACTTATTAATAGTTGTCTTTAATAGAAATGGTGTAAATATACCTGTCAATCCTGCGGTAGTATGTGCTACTACGTTTAAAGATTTTAAGAGTGTAGGTCTGCCAGAGTTCAAAGGAACCACGGACCCTATAGAAGCCCAAACTTGGGTAAATGAGATTAAAAAGGCATTTGTAATTGCAAATGTCGAAGAGGGGCAAAAGACTTCTTTTTCCACCTACATGATGAAGGGAGAGACCAACTTCTGATGGGAGGCAAACCAACCTAGGGCTGGAGTGGAGAATGTAATGTGGACAAGGTTTAAGGAGATATTCTTCGAGAACTATTTCCCCGCGAGTATGTAGGGTAGGATGGAGATGAGATTTTTAGAACTAAAACAAGGGGATATGATTGTTCCCTAATATGCTGCCAAGTTCAATGAACTGGCGAGATTTTCTCCGTATTAGGTGGATAAGTAGGTGAGGAGATTTGAGCAGGGCTTGAAACCCTGGCTCTATAGCCAGATATTAGTGTTTCAAAGTAATTCCTTTGGAACCATTTTGGAGAAGGCAATAATCGCTGAGGGTGGTAGCGAGGCTTTAAGCCAATACCACAGAGAGAAGAAGAATAAGAGTAAAGTAGATGGGAAAGTGAAAACTGAGGGACCCAGCGGGAGTGGCAATGGACAGAAGAGGAAGGTATTTAACTCTGTGAATACCGGAGTGAAACAAGGAGATCCTAAGAAGAGGATGGAGGCATGTAAGAACTGTGGGAAGACTCATTTAGGAGTTTATCTCAAAGATAAAGCTGTGTGCTACAACTATGGACAAGAAGGGCACATTTCACCTAACTGTCCAAGGTCGATTAAGAATCATGGATGCTTCGTATGTGGATCAACTGAACATATGGCGAAGAATTGCCCAAACAAGGGGATGGATGGAAATAAGGGCACTAATAGTGGTAAGCTAGCTATTAGTGGTCTAGTTCAGTCGAGTAAACTGATGGCCCGCACCTTTAATATGACGGTCCAGGATGCAGTTGTATCAGGGGATGTAGTTGTAGGTTTTATCCTAGTTAACGATATAAATGCTTATGTATTGTTTGATTCAGGTGCTGCTTGTTCTTTTATAGCATGTGATTTTGCTAGACGATTAGGATTACTTCTTGAAAAATTGAATATACCTTTAAATATTAAGGTATCAAATGAAGAAATAATTCCTGTTAAACATATGCATAGGCGTTGTTGTGTAGAAATAAGAGGTTATAAATTATCGGTAGATTTAATACCGATAAAGTTGGGAGAATTCGATGTAATTCTCGGGATAGATTGGTTGTTTAAGCATGGTGCAATTATAGATTATCAAAAGAAATATATAAACCTTCGAATGTTGAAGCAGGCTAAGGTAGTGTTTTACGGTAGTAAGTCGCTGGGACGTTCGTGTTGTCTTACCATGACACAGACTAGGAAATTGTTAAGGAAGGGATGTGAGGGTTATTTGTGTCATGTTGTTAATACCTAGAGAGTGGGAGCAACGATGGAACAAATACCTATAGTAAAAGAATTTGTGAATGTATTTCCAAGCGAATTACCAGGTCTTCCACCGGATAGGGAGATCAAATTCGTGATAGATATTGTGCCCAGAGCGACACCAGTTTTAAGGGCATCGTATCGTTTGGTGCCAGTAGAAATGAAGGAGTTGATAGTTCAACAACAAGAACTGTTGGATAGAAAATATATTCAACCGAGTGTTTCACCGTGGGGAGCACCGGTATTGTTTATAAAGAAGAGGGATGGATCGTTAAGACTTTGTGTCGACTATCTAGAGTTAAACAAGTTAACGATAAAGAATAAGTACCCATTGCCCAGGATCGATGATCTCTTTGATCAATTGAAAGGGGCAAAGTATTTTTCTAAGATAGATTTACGAAAGGGATATCATCAGTTAAAAGTCAGGAAGAAGGATGTACCTAAGATGGTGTTCAGGACTCGTTACGACCATTATGATTTTTTAATAATGTCATTTAGGTTAACGAATGCACTAGCTGCATTCATGGATATGATGAACAGATTGTTCAAACAATATTTGGACAAGTTCGTCATAGTGTTTATCGATGATATTCTAGTCTATTCTAAGACGCCAGAAGATCACACTGAACATCTAAGATTAGTCTTGGAGACACTAAGGAAGGATAAGTTATATGCAAATTTCACTAAGTGTGAATTTTGGCTAGAAAAAGTACAGTTTTGGGGCATGTTATCGACCGAGATGGAATCTCAATGGATCTAGCAAAGGTGGAAGTAGTGATTAATTGGAAACAACCGAAAACATCGATCAAGGTACAGAGTTTCCTAGGGTTAGCGGGATACTATCGAAGATTTATCAAGGATTTTTCTAAGATAGCTACTCTGTTGACTAATTTGACAAGAAAGACAGTGAAGTATGTGTGGACTAAGAAGTATGAAAATAATTTTTAAGAACTGAAGAAAAGGTTCAGTGAAGCACCTGTATTTTCTTTAGCTGATGATACAGGGAATTTAGTAGTTTATAGCTATGTTTCGCATAAAGGATTAGGTTGCATGCTCATATAGCATGACAAAGTCATTGTGTATGTATCACGACAGTTAAATGATTTTGAGAAAGTTTATCATACTCATGATCTGGAACTGGCAGCGGTAGTATTCACCTTAAAGATTTAGAGGCATTATCTATATGGAGATAAATGTGAGATATACACGGACCAAAAAAGTCTAAAATATATATTCACACAAAAAGACTTAAATATGAGACAAAGAAGGTGGCTAGAGTTGATAAAGGTTTATGATTGTTATATCTTGTATCATCTAGGAAAAGCTAATGTGGTGGCCGATGCCTTAACTAGAAAAGGTCAGGAAAAGTTATCTATGTTAACAACTCAAACTGAGTTAACAACAGAGATGGCAAAAATGGATTTAAAGGTGAGAGTACCGAGTACATCGGGTCAGAAACTATTTACAACAGAGACTTGACCTACCATTCTAGAGAGAGTCAAGGAGGTACAACTCAGAAATGATGAGTGTGACCAGGTGAAGAAACGGTTAGTAAATGAAAAAGCGATAAAGTATAGTCTTGATAATGAGGGATTATTAAGGTTTGAAGGAAGAATTTAGGTTCCGAGTGAAGCAGAATTGAAGGAGGAAATATTATAAGAGGCTCATAGTTCAAGTTACTCGATTCATCCTTGTAGTACTAAGATGTATCAAGACCTTTGACAGAATTTTTGGTGGCCGAACATGAAGAGAGAGATAGCATAATATGTAAGTAGGTGCTTAACTTGTCGAAAAGTTAAGGCCGAACATCAACGACCAAGCGGCTTGTTATAGTCATTAGAAATTCTGGAATGGAAGTGGGAGCATATCATAATGGATTTTGTGGTAGGACTTCCAACTATACAGAAAGGGTACGATGCTATTTGGATAATAGTGAATCGTTTGACGATGTCGGCTCACTTTTTGCAAATAAGAGTCAAGTTTAACATTGATCAGTTAGATAAACTCTATGTTAAGGAAATAATTTCAAGACATGGGGTACCAATTTCGATAGTGTCAGATCGTGATTCCCGATTCACATCAAACTTTTAGAGAAGTCTACAAGAACAGATGGGAACGCAGTTGAAGTTAAGTACAACTTATCATCTACAGACAGATGGGCAGAGCGAAAGAACAATTTAGACGTTAGAAGATATGTTAAGATCTTGCGTCGTGTATTTTAATGGTAGTTAGGATGATCATCTACCTCTAGTAGAGTTTGCGTATAACAACAATTATCATGCAAGCATAGGCATGCCGCTTTACGATGCTTTATATGGGAGGAAGTGCAGAACACCATTGTGTTGGGATGAAGTAGGAGAATGCCGAATGCTAGGACCTGAAATGTTACAGCAAACAGTGGATATAGTTAAGTTGATACGAATGCGACTGGTAGCAGCTCAAGACAGACAGAAAAAGTATACAGATCTTCATTGATTGAGAAGAGAGGTTGAAGTCGGCTCGTATGTGTTTTTAAAGGTATCTTCCTGGAAAGGAAATATATGCTTTGGGAAGAAGGGAAAGTTAAGTCCAAGGTTTATATGACCTTTCGAGATATTAAAAAGGGTAGGAGAGGTAGCTTACATGATAGCCTTACCTCCAGACTTAGAACGCATACACAATGTGTTTCATGTATCTGTGTTACGTCATTACAAGCCAGATTATAAGCACGTAATAGAGTATGAGCCTATTCATGTTGAAAAGGACTTGACATACAAAGAAATGTCTATTCAAATCGTTGATAGAAAAGAGCAAGTTCTAAGGAATAAAGTTATACCTTCGGTGAAGGTAGTATGGAGAAACCATAATGCCGAAGAAGCAACGTGGAAACTTGAAGAAAAGATGAAGAAGAATCACCCTCAGTTGTTTAACTAATTTATGTCGAGATTTTGGGGACAGAATCCTTATAAGGGGGAATAATGTAACAACCGAGAAAATCGGATTATAATGAAAACTAATTTTATTTGAATACATATTGAATAAAATTATAGTATATATTATTTATAACGAGTAAGCATGATGAAGGGTATTCTATAACCTAAAAGAGGAATAATATAGTAGTATTATGGCTAAGTGCTAGAAACAAGGTGTTTGAATTTTCAAGACGAAAATAAAAGCTTTTCGAGAAATTCTCCGAAAAATACTATTCATCTATTTTTGCTCGGGAATTAATTTTAAACTTTTGAGAAATACGTAACGATAGAATGTTAAGGAAAGATCGATAATCTAATAATAATTCAGTTATGACAAACGCAGTTTTTCGCTTGCGTACTAAGTCTGAGAATGATAAGGAAAGTGAAAATTTGAATAATTGATGATCGTATGATAAGAAAGTTATTATAGGAAGGAATGAATAAGAGTATAATGCGAAGTATTGTATTAGTATATACGAAAGATAACATAACGTATATGATGAATGTTATACGAACTAGTATACGAGGAGAATACGAGGATTATATGATAAAAGCCTAAACCATTAATAATGGACTAGTAAGACTTTAATGTGAATTTGGCAAGCCCAAATGAAAGATGAGTAAGGCCCAAAGAAAATTTAATTCAAGCCCAAGGTTAAGCCCAAATTGAATTAAACCTAAGCTCGAACCAAGAACCCAACCCGTGGATCGAACCGATGGGTCATCGGATGAGAAAAACCTATTGGGCAACCCATGTGGGCCCCCCATGGTGAGTCATGACTGGACACTAAGTGGCCAAGCAAAGGAGGTGGGATGACATTTTGACCTTGTGCCCTCACTTTGTAATTCTATAAATAGGAAGTTTAGTTGGTTATTTGTTGGTTGTTTGATTTCACCAACATCTTAGAGCAATAATATTGAGAGAGAAGTGAGAGCTATTTCAACTAATCAAGGAAGAAGAAAAAAGTTAGAACATTAAAGGTAATGAATCTTTAACCTTTAATCTTCATCTCTTCAATTATAATTTTGATAGAGAAGTGAATATTGGTGGAGCATGTATCTTAAGAAGTAAAGAGGATGGCTATTAGTGGACTTTAAACATTAATAATCATGTTACAAGTGGAATCATAATCAAAGAAGTATGAACAAATGAAGAAAACCTGAATATTTAGCATATATTGTTGATGGACAAGTTTAAAACCATCGTGTATAGGATTATATACTATATGCTTGGTTAGGATAATAGATGTATGAATAATGGAATGAATCCATTTTGAACAGAGTTAAAATCTCCAGTAACGAAGTTATGGCAAAAATTTACGAGATTAGACGATAGTCGTCGAAATTATAAGATTCCCAGAATGATAGTCAAAAGTCGTCATTTAACTCGAAAACCTTAGTTTTTGATGGCATATCGTAGAACTTTGCATTTAAGAGTTGTGGACTCAAGAATGGTCGGATTCCGACTTAAAACAAAGAAGCAAGCTATGAACGTTCATGAACGTTTAACGAACGGGTAATAGAAAATTTAAATCATGAATTTAATGTTAACGGATTCAGAAACTTAAGCTATCCTAATGAAATTGAAGTATGCAAGATATCTGAGATAACAGCTTTTAAACGAGTCAAATCCGACTTATAACGAGTAAGTTACGAGCCCGGAAAGAATTTGAATTGAAAAACTAAAAAAAAATTCAAAGGCTCAGGGCCTGCGCTGCAGCGCCGCCCAAGCCTATGAAAGTAGCGCCGCATGTGACACCCCCAAAATAGGTCCACACAACCCATTCTGAGTCGCCAAATATATGGTACAGAAAATAACTATAATTTCATTATTACAATTGTCGAGCAAAATACGACAACACATATGCTGTGAGTTTAAATACAAATATTGTCTTCTATACAATATCCAAACTCAAATAAGTCCTCATTATAATTATTGATACACTATTTTATAAAATAGTGAGGATTACTAAAACAATTGTCCTGAAATATCACTCCATACCCCGACTAGTTCCCGTTATATTCTCGCCTCCGAAGAAGAAAAATGGAACAAAAAGGAAAATGGTGAGCTCAACTAGCCCAGTAAAAAATATTATGACTAAGATAATGTAGAACAAATTATCGTTAGCCTCCAATATATCAGATAAAATATAATGGACAACAAGTTTTAGATCAATATTCACAACGGAAATAACAATTCATTAGAAGAGTTAAGTAGAGAATGGAGTCTACTATCTTCTACGATTTAAAAGTCCATATCAATATTTTATCCCTATAACATCAATTAATATACATCCTGAATCAAATATTCATCTTTGCACTATGGACCAAATATATTTATTTGTATCACCAGTTGGTCATGTTCGTCTCAACACATGTCCATCTTTACACTACGGGCCAAAGATATTCATCAAGCAATTATTCATCTTTGCACTACAGGCCAAAAATATTAATCAAGCAATTATTCATCTTTGCACTATAGGTCAAAAATATTCAGTTATATCACCATTTAGGACTGAAGATGATGAAAAATATTTTAAAGAAAACGAATCTAGTGAGATAAAAGGACAAAGGTTAGGGATTCGTACTTCAGTTTATCCAAGTTCAAAAATACTCCATAATAATCAATTGTGTGGCAAAATTCAAGAATGAAAATCAAAATATAGATACAATCCAAGATAGTAACCAAAATAAACAACTTGGACACAGAAAAGAAAACTTAATTTTTATGTGAATAGTCCCATATACGTAAATAGTGTCGTATACGTGAATAGTAACCTCCACATGAAAAGGTAAAAATTTCATAATAAAATTTATACCAATATTTCGGTATAATGATATTAAAAGAAATAACATTATTTACGAAGAAAATAACATCCTTTGCCTTAAAAGAACAGTACTTCTGACTGGAATATCGGATATAATACTGAAGAAAACTTGCACTGCTTATTAACTTTCAAAGTATTTAAATACTCATAAAAATACGCTCGATATTATAGAGAGAGAAAATTTCTAATTCTAGTGTGATTTTCAATTCTAACATAAGTACCCTATTAATAAGAAAATGTCAGAACGCCAAAGCAGACTAACCTGGTACCGGTGGCTCTTCCCTCTGCCATTCACGCACACCACAATTGAAACTTCAGCATTTTTCCACCCAAAAAACAAAAGTGGGGCCCACCCATATTTTTAATAAAAAAATATTTATTTTCAAAACTTCAATAATTCATAATAAATAGCCCTTTTATCATAAAAATATGAATTTTATGTCTATTTAATAGGAAATTTAATTCTCTATAACTTTGTAGAAGAAAAGTTTTCCATATTCCAAACAGAAAATGACCGAAATCCACATACGAATGATTTTTAATACCTCCATTCCGATAAAATACTGATAAAACACCTCAGTATTAATTCCTTCATTTATATCCATATAAAATAAATATTTTCTTATCATATAAATCAATAATTAATTATTCACAAATAATATTACAAAATCACAATAATGACAACCAGGTCGTTCCCAAGAAAGAGGGGGCTTTCCTATAAGGCTTCCTCCTTACTGGCGCGCAATTAGGTGACCAAACTCCTTTCCTAGACAGAAGTTTCTTGGACATTACCAATAATGCTATCTAATAATATTATTCAAATAATATGAATTATTGATCTGATAATGGGAAATACTGTGCAGCGACAATTATTAAAACAACAATAATATAAAATATCAATGTAGCAATTATTGAATCAATAAAATAAAATATTAAATAATAATTACTATAACAATTATTGAGTAGTGTCTTCTTATGTAAGAATCAATAATCCACAAATACTGTGCAATACCGTGTGCTATTGTGTAACCACGCGTATTACTGTACTTTACCCACCAGGTATTACAACAGTGTTAACGGTAACAACTACGCCGTTATTTAAAAAAAAACTCATACTTGTTATTTTCTTCCTCCAACAGTTTTCCATTATGGGGCTTACAAATAGCTGCGCCGTCGTACGAATATTCCCTAATAGCAAGAATATTCCACGATCAAACCAATATTCCTCGATAACAATGAATATTTTATAACCAATTGCTTACTTAGAATATTTGCCCATTTTACCCATAACTAACCACATTAATCAAATCAACCCCTAACTATATTAAAATAATAAATAGAGGAGATTCAATTTTATTCATAAAAAGTTGGGGTCTTACAAACTCCCCTCCTTATGAAATTTCATCCTCGAAATTGACGTACGTACCTGGTGTTTCAAAAAGGTAAGGGTACCTCAGAAACTATGGATACTGGCATGCCATGCAATCTCATAATCTCATTTATGTAAGGGAATAAGTCTCCCGTATCGGTAAGAAATGAGCAAATATGGTTAATCTATCAACAATAACCCAAATCGCATCTATGCCTTGAGAAACCTTGGAAAGACCCGTAAAGAAATCCATAGTAATGTGTTCCCACTTCTATTTCGGAATATCAAGTGGTTGCAATGGACCCTTTGGCACTTGATAATTTGCCTTTACATGTTGACAAGTTAAACACCTCGATATAAAGTCTGCGATCTCTCTCTTCATATTGCTCCACCAAAATGTATGTTGAAGATCATGATACATTTTGGTACTCCTAGGATGGATTGCAAACGGTGTGTTGTGTGCCTCCATCATGATTCTATGTTTCAAGTCAGAATCGTTAGGAATGCAAAGTCTGGAGTTAACTCGAAGTATTTCTTCTTCATCGATTCTTGCTTTTGGAATAACACCTTCTTGTACTTTCTTCTTCATATGCATCAGCTCTGGGTCTGTGGCTTGAGCGTCTTTAACTTTATCGATTAAAGTCGGTTCTACTCATATATTTGATATCATCATGTGGGTACTTGGAGCCTTTAACTCTATCTCCATCCTTTGTAAGTCGTACGAAATGGGTCTTTGTGTTAACAACATCGCACTTGTACTCACATACGATCTTCAACTCAATGTGTCGGCTACCACGTTTGCTTTTCCAAGATGATATTAGATGGTATGGTCATAATCATTCAACAGCCCGAGCCAACGTCGTTGCCGCATGTTGAGTTCCTTTTGGGTGAAGAAATATTTAAGGCTCTTATGATCCGTATAAATCTCCACTTTATGCCCATACAGGTAGTGTCTCCAGATCTTCAACGCGACAACGACTGCTGTCAACTCCAGATCATGAGTAGGATAATTTCTCTCATATTCTTTGAGTTGTCGCAAGGCATAGGCTATGACTTTCCCATGTTGTATGAGAACACATCCTAACCCTTTGCCCGAAGCATTGTTGTAGATGGCAAATCTATCCGAACTAGATGGTATTGTCAGAACATGTGCCGAAATGAGTCTCCTCTTGAGCTCTTGGAAACTCTTCTCGCATTCCTCGCTCCATACGAATTTTGTATCTTTCTAAGTCAGCTGAGTTAACGGAGTAGCAATTCGAGAAAATTCTTCCACGAATCTCCGATAATAAACGGCTAAGCCCAGAAAGCTACGTACTTTGGTCACTGACTTTGGTTACTCCCAACTTTGTATTGCTTCAATCTTCATTGGGTCAACAGATACTCCATGTTTTGACACCACGTGCCCAAGGAATGCTACTTCCTCAAGCCAGAACTCGCATTTCTTCAGCTTGGCATATAGCTTGTTATCATGAAGCCTTTGAAGTACTAGCTTCAAATGGTGCTCATGATCATCACGGCTTTTGGAATAGATGAGGATGTCATTAATAAAGACAACAACGAACTGATCCAAATATTCTTTGAACACACGATTCATCATAACCATAAAAGAAGCAGGAGCATTAGTCAATTCAAATGACATAACTAAGAATTCATAATGACCGTACCGAGTTCTGAAGGCAGTCTTCGGAATATCCTCAGTTTTAATCTTCAGCTGATGATATCCAGAACGAAGATCAATCTTTGAAAAGAATTGTGCTCCTTGCAATTGGTCGAACAAGTCATCAATGCGAGGTAGCGGATACCTATTCTTGATGGTGACATGGTTCAATTCCCGGTAGTCAATACAAAGTCACATACTCCCGTCTTTCTTCTTTATGAATTAAACAGGAGCACCCCAAGGAGATGTACTAGGGTGAATGAAACCGATGTCTAACAACTCCTGTAGTTGGACCTTTAACTCTTGAAGTTCAATAGGAGCCATTCGATATGGGATTTTAGAAATGGGTTTTGTACCAGGTTCAAGGTCAATAAAGAATTTAACTTCACGTTCTGGGGGTATACCGAAAAGTTCTTCAGAAAATATGTCAGAGGAAATTCATTAACAATAGAAATATTATTCAAATCTGACGTATTTTTGTTCAAGTCCATGACATGGGCTAATGAAATTTTGACATTCGTTTTTCAATAAACGAATGGGTTTATGGCTTAATATGACAGTGATTGACTTTAGTGGTTTGGTTGCTTGAATTCGCATAACAGGTTGGTTAGGAATATGAAAACTAACAACCTTACGAAAACAATCAATTTTAGCATGATGAGTGGTTAACCAATCAATCCCTAAAATCACATCAAATGCAAGTATCTTTAAAGAGATGAGATCAACAGGTAATGTGATGGTCCTAACTTGAATCAAGCAAGATTTATAAACCGTGGATGTAACGAAAGTTTCTCCTAACAGAGTTTCCATAGATAAGTCAAAGTCTAATTTCTCAGGGATCAAGTTCAAACGTTGAGCACAAGCAGGAAAAATAAAGAATGGGTAGAACCAAAATCTAATAAGGTATAAACTTCTCAAGAGTGTATGTTTAGCTTACACGTGATCACCTCGTTTGGGTTCCTCGCGTTTTGGGCAGTCACAACAAATGCTCTTCCAGGAACCACCGACTTTGACTTGTCTGGGACATCCTTTGGAGTCACCATTTCCACTGGACTTGGTTTCGCTACAGGACAATCTCGAGCTATATGACCTTCCTTTTCACAGTTATATCACACCTTGAATTGTTATGGGCAGTTTGGGCTGATGTGCCCCTCTTTCCCGCATTTATAACATACGATCGGTGGTCGTTCTCCTCCCCTAGAAACAGTTGATGCTGCTGCTGACTTCTTCACATTGTCATTATTGTACCTCCTCTTTTTGAAATCACCCCCGACTCACTTCTTCTACTATCATTTCCACGATTACCACCAGAGTGGTTACCGTTTTTGTCTGAATATTTTCCTCCCCGCTGGTTATCATTGCTCCGATGACTGATGCCACCGGTATGACCCTAGTTGTGGTCCCTCGGTTGAACAGACTCATTATCTCATTTTAATAATTGAGCCATGTTCACAACATATGAATATAGAGAAAATTTGTGAGAGATAAGGTATTGACGAATTTCGGGTTTCAAACATCTTAGAAACATCCGCGTCATATGTTCCTTATTCTTTACCAAATGAGGTGCAAACCTGGATAACTCCGCGAACTAAGCCTCGTACTGGGACACAGTCATGTTGTTCTGTTCCACTCTGATAAACTCTACTTCCTTCATATGACGAATACTTTCAAGAAAGTACTTGTCATTGAACAGTTTTTGGAATGCTTCCCAATACATAATGAGTGTGGCTGGCTGGATACGCTTCACAAATTCCCACTAGTAATCTGCCTCACCACGGAACATAAAGGTGGCGAATGGAACCTTCTGTTTCTCCGTGCATCCCAAGACATTAAATATCTTGGTAATTTGCTTAACCCACGTTTTCGCCTTGATCGGATCCAGCTTTCTCAAAAACTCTGGTGGTCCCAACTCTTTAAACTACTTGGTTGTGACAAGCTGTGCGTTGATATTATTTCCACCCGTATTTTGTACACAAGTCTCCCTCGTCTGATTTTACATGAACTGCAAAAAGCTTCTAAACATCACGTTATTCATTGTTTGATCGGTGGTGTTGTTTATAGGAGGAACATTGTCGTCATGTTGCATGTTCTCCTGGATGGTGATTAAAGGTGTCTCCACGGTCACATTCACTCCATTGTTAACATTTTCTGCTGCCATTCTCAAATATTACCATAAAATAAGGGTTAATTAAAGAAATTGACATTCCACATATTATCCCTATATTCCAACCGACCAATTAAACACAAATAAGCTTAGGTGTGACACACTAGCGAAGGTTTTACTCGTCACTCCCTTCCTAGTTGTAACCCCAGATCTCCATCAGAGATCATATCCCTAAGCTCTAATACCACATGTGACGCCCCAAAAATAGGTCCACACAACCCATTCTGAGTCGCCAAATACATGCAACACATATGCAACAACAACTACATTATTACAATTATCGTGCAAAATACGACAACATATATGCTGTGAGTTTAAATACAAATATTGTCTTCTAGACAATATCCAAACTCAAATAAGTCCTCATTATAATTATTGATACACTATTTTATAAAATAGTGAGGACTGTTAAAACAACTGCCCTGAAATATCACTTCACACCCCGACTAGTTTTCGCTATATTCTCCCCTCCTAAGAAGAAAAATGAAACAAAAAGGAAAAGGGTGAGCTCAACTAGCCCAGTAAAGAATATTATGACTGAGATAATATAGAACAAATTATCGTTAGCCTTTAATAAATCAGATAAAATATAACGGACAACAAGTTTTAGATCAATATTCGCAGCGGAAACAACAATTCATTATAAGAGTTAAGTAGAGAATGAAGTCTACTATCTTCTATGATTTAAAAGTCCATCATCAATATTTTATCCTTGTAACATCAATCAATATACATCTTGAATCAAATATTCCTCTTTGCATTATGGACCAAAGATATTCATTTGTATCACCAGTTGGTCATGTTCATCTTAACAACTATCCATCTTTGCACTACGGGCTAAAAATATTCATCAAGTAATCATTCATCTTTGCACTACAGACCAAAGATATTCAGTTATATCACCATTTAGGATTGAGGATGATGGAAAATATTTTAAAGAAAATGAATCCAGTAAGATAAAAGGACAAAGGTTAGGGATTCGTACTTCAGTTTATCCAAGTTCAAAAATACTCCATAATAATCATTTGTGGAGCAAAATTCAAGAATGAAGATCAAAACATGGATACAATTAAAGATAGTAACCAAAATACACAACTTGGACACAGAAAAGAAAACTTAATTTTTTTGTGAATAGTGTCGTATACGTGAATAGTGTCGTATACGTGAATAGTAACCTCGACATGAAAAGGTAAAAATTTCATAATAAAATTCATACCAATATTTCGGTATAGTGATATTAAAAAAAATAACA
Organism: Panax notoginseng; assembly: GCA_016801055.1. NCBI lineage: Eukaryota > Viridiplantae > Streptophyta > Magnoliopsida > Apiales > Araliaceae > Panax > Panax notoginseng. Next base: position 129,740,627 of record CM029014.1, on the reverse strand, counting down.
TCATTTGCGAAGAAAATAGCATCCCTTACCTCAAAAGAACAGTACTTCTGATTGGAATATCAAATATAATACTGAAAAGAACTTGCACTGCTTATCAACTCTTAAAGTATCTAAATACTCACAAAAATACGCTCGATATTATAGAGAGAAAATTTATGATTCTGGTGTGATTTTCAATTCTAACCTAAGCACCCTATTTATAAGAAAATGCCAGAACGCCAAATCAGACTAACCTGCTACCAGTGGCTCTTCCCTCTGCCATTCACGCACACCACAATTAAAACTTTAGCATTTTTCTACCAAAAAAACAAAAGTGGGGCCCACCAATATTTTTAATAAAAAAACATTTATTAACAACAACGGTTCATGTATAAATAGAACATTCTCTTATTAAACAGTGTATTCACAGAACAGATCATCTCATAGAAACACTGAAGTGTTCAAATTGTGGCACAAGGCCTTATACATACTACCACCTTGCACATATCTCACACATATGCAGATAGACAAGACTTCTCAAGTTCAACATCTGAGAAGCTTAAGAAACTAGCATTCATATAATATGAATGAAGTTAGGAAACTGGCCTTACGCACACCTACAACTTACGCTGAACTGCTCATTCAACTTTGTAACGCCCCAAAAAATTGAATCTTTTGTAAATACAATTATAATGAATAAAATAATATTATTTGTTATTATTATGTGTTAGTAAGATGAATGTTGTTCTATAACTTAGAAACGTCGGAACGCTGTAGTATTTTAACGAAGTGAAGGAATTAAAGTGTTTGAATTTTCAAGATGAAAATAAAAGCTTTCCGAAATTTTTTCCAAAAAATACTATTCATCGTTTTCCACTCGAGAATTATTTTTGAACTTCCGAGAAATACGTAACGTTATAATATCGAGGTGAGATAGATTATGTAATAATAATCTAAGTATGGAAAACGAAATATTTCACATGCAGACTTAATTTGAGAACGTTAAGAAATTAAAGTCTAATGAAATGAATTTGTGGATTTTATATGAAGAACAAGTCCAATATGAATAAAGGTGTAAACCTATGTGAGATTAATGTTAAGCCCAAGTGGTTAATAATACATAGTAAATTAATGCAAGCCCAAAGATAAGTTAAGTGAATTAAGACTTAAGCCCAAGTAATGATCCAATGGGTAAAGCTAGATCTATGGGGTAACCCATGGGTGAATTAGTGACCAAGACATTTATGTGGTGCCCACGTGTTGTGATGAGCAAGCATGTTATGTATTGACCAAGTATTTAGTGTGGTTGGCAAGTTTATTTAGTGAGCAAGTAGTGAATAGTAAGGAGGTTAGTTAAGGAGGTGGGTTGTCCTAATGACCTAATTGCCCTAACTTTAGAGGGCCTATAAATTCCAAGCCTTGCAATTCATTTGTTGCTTGTTAGTTTCATCCAACACAAAACAACTTAAGTATTAGAGAGAATAAGCACTATTAAGTCAAAACTTCCATTATTAATTTTTCAAGAAGAAGAAGCTAGTCATCAAGGGTAAGACTCTTGTCCTATATTCTTCTATCTCTACCATGATAGCTTGATAGAGAAGTGATGATCATGTATGCTAAAAACATATAAGAATGAAATAATCAATGGACTTAAGCCGAATAAGTCATGAATAAGTAACTTGAACCTAAATAAGTTATAAACTTATGAAGAATAAGCCATAACCAAATTTAAAGATAAGAGGTTGTAATATATAGGATGAGATGTTTAATTAATGGATTAAATCTATTTGGAATGATGAACAAATTACTAGTAATAACGTTTTGCCGGAATTCACACGATTGGACGATAATCGTCGAATTCGTGAAATTCTCAAAATGGAAGTCGTATTTTGTGTTTAAACTAGGAAAAGTTAGTTTTCGATGGAGACATGTCGTATTTGGCATTATAGAGTTACGAATTCGAAAATGACCGAATTCCGACTTAGAACGAAGAAACGAGCGTTGAACGTTCACGAACGTTTATTGTTTTCGTTAAAAATGGACTAATATGTGAATTTTTAGTTAACCTAGTCAAATAGATAAAATTCTTGCATGAACACGTAGAGTATGTAATTTGTGAATCGTAGGCTCTTGAACGAGCCAATTCGGACTTATAACAAAGAAGTTACAAGCCCGGGAGTTTCACAAAATTAAAAGTTTGTAAAAATTTTCTGGTGCACAGAGCTGACACTGCGGCGCCATCCCAAGGCAAAATGTCCCGTGCCACAGTGCCAAAATGGCCCTCAACCCCTGTTAGTTCGCGCCGCAGCGCGACCTGTAACGAAGGGACTCACGCCGCAATGCTGAGTCTGATCTTTTGATCCCAAGGTATGGCGTCGCAACGCGGCATAGAGAGGGATTGCTGGCGCCGCACCGCCAGCCCTAGGGTTTGCATAGAGAGGATTACCTAAGAAGATAAAGAGAAAGGCAATGAGTTAGTACAAACCTAATAAACATAAATTAACATTGTTAAGCCATGATTAAACCTTAAGTATGATCACTTAGGGTTGAAGTAACTCAATTGCATATGACAGTAAGGACGACAGAACGAAAAGTCGAAACCAATAAATAACAAATCTAATACGTAATTAGATTGAGAAGAAGGGTAAGATTCTTTAGGAACCATGTATGATTATTCATGACCTAATGAGCTATGTGATGTTATCATCTACTGTAGAGACCTTAAAGACTTAAAGTGCACGTGTTATATCTGTAAGCAGACGCTAAAGGCAAGTACTCTAACCCTTGTTCTAGTTCAATTTTGACAAACTTTGTGATTCATGTATTCTCACGCATGAACTAATGTCTGATGAAGTCAAAGCCAATTCTTTCGGCTAGACTTACGATATGTTGGATTTCTCATAATCTATCAAAGTATTGTCAATGATTTACCAAACTAATAATTGTGTGGTTTTTCAAAAGGAGACTGAGTATGCTAAAAATGTTTTGTCGTCAAACAGTAGGCACGTGAGGTTGCTGCAACTTAAACGTATACACGTTTAATGAATGTAGTGTTGATCAATATAGAGTACTATAAGCTGATCACCTAGACGTGCTCGTAAGTAATGTAGGACTTACGGACTTAGTGCCAGGATGTCCTTTTCAAAGTACTTATGAAATGCTCATGGTCTTGGACCGGAATTGATATTTTACTGAATATTGTTGTTGTAAAACTTTTTAAAGGAAAAGAAGTGCTATTTTGAATTATCGATAGTACTTCGTAACTATTGTTCAATTATTGAAGATATACAATTCCGATGTTTCAAGCATGTTGTTTATTAGAAATGTTGTACTTGATGAGCTAGTTAGGCTCACTCTTGCTTGAACCATATGAATGCAGCTAAGATCGAACGGACCGATGGATCCGATAAGGATAAAGGGAAGGCTAAGACGAACCGTTAGATTACCTATGTAATAGTATAGGTTTTGTGATAAATAATATTTGATATTATGACAAGAACAAATGTAACGGTTGTAAAGAACCTAGGAAATGCTAGTATTATTTTGATTATATAGAAGACATATTCGTTCTATTGAGGCTTTTCAATTGAATGTATGTGTGAATGGTAGTACCGTGTAGCACCATCTGTCAGGTTGGAAGATACCCGAATTTGGAGGCGTCACAGTTTGGTATCAAAGCCTTAGGTTATAAAACTTAAAGGGGGATTTAAACCTTAAGTCATAACCTTAACAAAAGTCAAAGAAATAAAAGATGGAAATTAACCTTATAAAAATATATTATATATGTTATGTGTTTTTATTATTCTACTGACATGTACTAATCAAACTTGTTTGTGTTGTTGTAGATGTCAGAAGAAAATAGAGACGTATAGGTAGTCAGCGAAGGGTCAATTAATCAGGTAGAGATTATACCGAACCCCATAGCATCAGAGCCCGAAGTAGTGGTGGTTGAGTCTGGAGACTCAGAGAGCTTGGACTATATGTCCGTGTTTGACGGCATGTTGGAGGAAGAGGTGGAGGCAGTATCCTTCAACCCATTAGCTATAGAAGCAGAGATGGCTCCAGGGGAGTCAATGATGTCACTTTTTATGTCAGTGTTGGATAGAAACATCCACTACTGTCAGGAGGTTAAGGAGCTGAAAGTAGAGCTCCAGGCGGTCATAGAGGATAAGACGAACGTGGAGTCCATGTGGGAGCAGGAACATGATGAAAGGGTTTTGGCCAAGGACAAGGTCCATGAGCTGAAACAGGAGGTCTTTGTGCTCAGGGGAGAGCTAAAGACCAAAAAGCAGAAGATAAGGAGAGAATGTCCTATATTCATAGGAGTTCTCATGCGGACTTCCAGCTTCAGGTAGCTGGTTATCCAGTAGAAACAGGGCAGACGTGGCATACTATCAGCCGTGATATAATTGCCGGTCTTGCCAAGGCGGATTTTGAAAATGCCTTAAGGCAGATGTAATCTATTAGTAAATAGAGTAGATTAGATATGTAAATATTGTGTATCTAGTAGTGACGTAAAACCATCTTTTGTATAGCAAAGGGTAGTCTTTTGTAAATCCCAATTTTTGGAAAGCAGTTGCGGGAAAGTAATGTAATCAGCTTAGGCTGTGTAATGTAACCGATGTAGTGTTATACTACAATGAATTAATATAAGCCTTTTTCAGAACATGATGAGTAATGAATGTTTAAGTTATTGTTTAAACTTGAATAATAGCTAACTAACAGGAAATGAATAATAACGAAATGTGTTGTTTATTGTAACAGCAAAATGCTGCCAAGGAGAGTACCACGTAATTAAGGTAGCAAATGAAGAGATAATTCATGTTGAAGATATTCATAGGAGTTGTTCCGTAGACATTCGGGGTTATAAATTATCGGTAGATCTGATACCGATAAAGCTAGGAGAATTCGACGTAATTCTCAGAATGGACTGGTTGGTTAACCATAGAGCAATTATATATTGTCAAAAGAAATGCGTAAATATTAAAACATTAAGACAACCTCAGGTAATATTTTACGGTAATAAATCGCCGGGACATTCGTGTTGTCTTACCATGACACAAACTAGGAAACTTTTGAGGAAGGGGTGTGTAGGTTATCTGTGCCATGTAGTTGATACCCAGAGAGTGGGAGCGACCATGGAACAAATACCTATAGTGAGTGACTTCATGGATGTATTTCCAAGTGAGTTGTCGGGTCTTCCGCCAGATAGGGAGATCGAATTCGTAATAGACATTGTACCAGGAGCGACAACAGTTTCCAGGGCACCGTACCGTATAGCGCCAGTGGAAATGAAGGAGTTGATGGTGCAGTTACTAGAACTGTTGGACAGGAAGTACATACAACTGAGTGTTTCACCGTGGGGAGCACCAGTACTGTTTGTCAAGAAGAAGGACGGATCGTTAAGACTTTGTATCGACTGCATGGAGTTGAACAAGTTAACGATAAAGAATAAGTACCCATTACCCAGGATCGATGATCTTTTTAATCAGTTGAAAGGGGCAAAGTATTTTTCTAAAATAGATTTAAGGACGGGGTATCATCAGCTGAAGGTTAGGAATGAAGACGTACCAAAGACGGCATTCAGGACTTGTTATGGTCATTACGAGTTCCTGGTGATGTCATTTGGGTTAACTAATGCACCAGCTGCATTTATTAATATGATGAACAGAGTGTTCAAACAATATTTGGACAAGTTCGTCATGGTGTTTATCGATGATATTCTAGTCTATTCTAAGATGGCAGAAGATCATGATGAACACCTAAGAATAGTGTTAAAAACACTAAGGTAGGAGAAGTTGTATGCGAAATTCACAAAATGTGAATTTTGGTTAAAGAGGGTACAATTTTTAGGGCATGTCATTGACCAGGAGGGGATTTCAGTGGATCCAGCAAAGGTGGAAGCTGTGATGAATTGGGAACAATCGAAAATGCCGACAGAGGTGCGGAGTTTCCTATGTTTAGCTGGTTACTATCGGAGATTCATCTAAGATTTTTCGAAGATAGCTACTCCGTTAACTAACTTGACAAGGAAGACGGTGAAATATGTGTGGACTGAGAAGTGCGAGGACAATTTTCAAGAACTGAAGAAGAGATTAAGTGAAGCGCCAATTTTTTCATTACCCGATGACACATGAAATTTCGTAGTATATATCGATGCTTTGCATAGGGGGCTTGGTTGCGTGCTCATGCAGCATGGCAAGGTCATTGCGTATGCATCAAGGCAGTTGAAGGATTATGAGAAAGTTTACCCTACTCATGATCTGGAACTGGCTGCTGTAGTTTTTGCCTTAAAGATATGGCGACATTATCTTTACGGGGAAAAGTGTGAGATATACATGGACCACAAGAGTCTAAAATATATCTTCACACAGAAGGAGTTGACTATGAGACAGAGGAGATGGCTGGAGTTGATAAAGGATTACGACTGTGAAATCCTGTATCACCCTGAAAAAGCCAATGTCGTGGCTGACGCCTTAAGTAGAAAGGGTCGGGAAAAGTTATCTATGTTAACGACTCAAACTGAGTTAATAACAGAGATGGCTAGGATGGAGATATAGGTAAAGTTACCAAGTGAATCGGGATAGAGACTATTTGTGACGGAGATGCAATCTACCATCATAGAGAGAGTCAAGGAGGTGCAGCTCAAAACTGATGAGTGTGACCAGATGAAGAAGCGGTTGATCAATGAAAAATATATTAAGATTAGTCTTGATAATAAGGGATTATTAAGATTTGAGGGAAGAATTTGGGTTCCAAATAAGGCGGAATTAAAGGAGCAAGTTTTATAAGAAGCTCATAGTTCGAGGTACTCGATTCATCCTGGTAGCACTAAGATGTATCAAGACCTTCAAAAAAGTTTTTGGTGGCCGAACATGAAGAGAGAGATAGCCGAGTATGTGAGTAGGTGCTTGACTTATCAAAAAGTTAAGGCCAAACATCAACGACCAAGTGGCTTGTTAAAGTCATTGGAGATTCCAGAGTGGAAGTGAGAGCATATCACGATGGACTTTGTTGTGGGACTTCCGACTACTCAGAAGGGGTATGATGCGATTTGGGTAATAGTGGACTGGTTGACAAAATTGGCTCACTTTTTGCCAATTCGGGTTAAGTATAACTTAGACCAATTAGCTAAACTTTATGTTAAGGAAATTATTTCCAAACATGGAGTACCAGTTTCTATTGTGTCTAATCGTGACCCACAATTCACGTCAAACTTTTGGAAGAGTCTGCAAGAGCAGTTGGGGACGCAACTAAATTTGAGTACGACATATCATCCACAAACCGACGAACAAAGCGAGAGGACAATTCAGACATTAGAAGATATGTTAAGATATTGCGTCATGGATTTCAAGGGTAGTTGGGATGATCATCCACCATTAGTAGAGTTTGCGTATAACAATAGTTATCATGCAAGCATAGGTATGCCGCCTTACGAAGCTTTGTATGGGAAAAAATGCAGAACACCATTGTATTGGGATGAAGTGGGAGAACGCCAAAAGCTAAGACCAGAATTAGTGCAGCAAACAACAAATATAGTGAAGCTAATACGAATGCAATTGGTAGCAGCTCAAGACAGACAGAGAAAGTTTACAAATTTGCAACGAGTAAATAGGGAGTTTGAAGTGGGCTCATATGTATTTCTAAAGTCATCTCCCTGGAAAGAAAAGATACTCTTTGGAAAGAAAGGTAAGTTAAGTCCAAGGTTTATTAGACCTTTTGAGATATTAGAAAAGGTGGGAGGGGTAGCTTACGTGGTAGCTATACCTCTAGGCCTAGAACGAATACATACCGTATTTCACATATCGGTATTACGTCCTTATGAACCAGATTTTAAGCACGTAATAGAGTATGAGCCGATTCATATCAAGAATGACTTAACCTATGAGGAAGTGCCAACTTAAATCATCGATCAAAAAGAGCAAGTTCTACAGAACAAAGTTATACCGTCTGTAAAGGTGTTATGGAAGAACCACGATACCGAAGAAGCAACGTAGGAATTGGAAGAAAAGATGAAAAAGAATTACCCTCATCTGTTTGTGTAATTTATTTTTAAGCGAGATTCTGGAGACAGAATCCTTATAAAGGGGAGAGAATGTAACGCCCCAGAAAATCGAATCTTTTGTAAATACAATTATAATGAATAAAATAATATTATTTATTATTATTATGTGTTAGTAAGATGAATGTCATTCTATAACCTAGAAATATCGGAACGTCGTAGTATTTTAACGAAGTGAAGGAATTAAAGTGTTTGAATTTCTAAGACGAAAATAAAAGCTTTCCGACAAATTTTTTGAGAAACACTATTCATCATTTTCCGTTCGGGAATTATTTTTGAACTTCTGAGAAATACATAACGTTATAATATCGAGGTGAGATAGATTATGTAATAATAATCTAAGTATGGAAAATGAAATATTTTGCATGCGGACTTAATTTGAGAACGTTAAGAAATTAGAGTCTAATGAAATGAATTTGTGGATTTTGTATGAAGAACAAGTCCAATATGAATAAAGGTGTAAACCTATGTGGGATTAATGTTAAGCCCAAGTGGTTAATAATATAAAGCCCATAGTAAATTATTGCAAGCCCAAAGATAAGTTAAGTGAATTAAAACCTAAGCCCAAGTAATGATCCAATGGGTAAAGCTAGATCCATGGGGCAACCCATGGGTGAATTAGTGACCAAGACCTTTATGTGGTGCCTAAGTGTTGTGATGAGCAAGCATGTTATGTATTGACCAAGTATTTAGTGTGGTTGGCAAGTTTACTTAGTGAGCAAGTAGTGAATAGTAAGAATGTTAGTTAAGGAGGTGGGTTGTCCTAATGACCTAATTGCCCTAACTTTAGAGGGGCTATAAATACCAAGCCTTGCAATTCATTTGTTGCTTGTTAGTTTCATCCAACACAAAACAACTTAAGTGTTAGAGAGAATAAGCACTATTAAGTCAAAACTTCCATTGTTAATTTTTCAAGAAGGAGAAGCTAGTCATCAAGGATAAGACTCTTGTCCTATATTCTTCTATCTCTACCATGATAGCTTGATAGAGAAGTGATGATCATGTATGCTAAAAACATATAAGAATGAAATAATCAATGAACTTAAGTCGAATAAGTCATGAATAAGTACCTTGAACCTAAATAAGTTACGAACTTATGAAGAATAAGCCATAACCAAATTTAAAGATAAGAGGTTGTAATATATATGATGAGATGTTTAATTAATGGATTGAATCTATTTGGAATGATGAACAAATTACTTGTAATAATTTTTTTACCGGAATTCACACGATTGGATGATAATCGTCGAATTCATGAAATTCTCAGAATGGAAGTCGTATTTTATGTTTGAACTCAGAAATGTTGGTGTTCGATGGAGACAAGTCGTATTTGGCATTATAGAGTTGCGGACTCAAAAATGACCATATTCTGACTTAGAACGAAGAAACGAGCGTTAAACGTTCACGAACGTTTATCATTTTCGTTAAAAATGGACTAATATGTAAATTTTTAGTTAACGTAGTCAAATAGATAAAATTCTAGCATGACCACGTAGAGTATGTGATTTGTGAACCATAGGCTCTTGAATGAACCAATTCGGACTTATAACGAAGAAGTTACGAGCCCGGGAGTTTCACATAACTAAAAGTCTGTAAAAAATTTCGGATGCACAGAGCTGGCGCCGCGGCGCCAGCCCAAGGAAAAATGTCCCGCGCTATAGCGCCAAAATGGCCCTCAGCCCCTATTAGTTTGCACCGCAGCGCGACCTGTAACGAAGGGACTCGCGCCGCAGCGCCGAGTCCGGTCTTTTGATCCCAAGGTATGGCGCCGCAGCGCGGCATAGAGAGGGATTGTTGGCGCCGCAGCGCCAGTCCTAGGGTTTGCATAGAGAGGATTACCTAAGAAGACAAGGAGAAAGGCAATGAGTGAGTACAAACCTAATAAACATAAAGTAAAATTGTTAAGCCATGATTAAACCTTAAGTATGATCACTTAGGGTTGAAGTAACTCAATTGCATATTACAGTAAGGACGAAATAACAGAAAGCCTGAACCAATAAATAACAATTCTAATACGTAATTAGATTGAGAAGAAGGGTAAGATTCTTTAGGAACCATGTATGATTATTCATGACCTAATGTGCTATGTGATGTTATCATCTACTGTAGAGACCTTAAAGACTTAAAGTGCACATGTTATATCTGTAAGCTGACGCTAAAGGCAAGTACTCTAACCCTTGTTCCAGTTCGATCTGGACAAGCTTTGGGATTCATGTATTCTTACGCATGAACTAATGTCTGATGAAGTCAAAGCCAATTCTTTCGACAAGACTTACGATATGTTGGATTTTTCATAATCTATCAAAGTATTGTCAATGATTTACCAAACTAATAATTATATGATTTTTTAAAAGGAGACTGAGTATGCTAAAAATGTTTTGTCGTCAAACGACAGGCACGTGAGGTTGCCACAACTTAAACGTATACACGTTTAATGAATGTAGTGTCGATCAACATAGAGTACTATAAGCTGATCACCTAGACGTGCTCGTAAGTAATGTCGGACTTACGAACTTAGTGCCAGGATGTCCTTTTCAAAGTACTTATGAAATGCTCATTGTTTTCGACCAGAATTGATGTTTTACTGAATATTGTTGTTGTAAAACATTTTGAAGGAAAAGAAGTGCTATTTTGAATTATAGACAGTACTTCGTAACTATTGTTCAATTATTGAAGATATATAATTCCGATGTTTCAAGCATGTTGTTTATTAGAAATATTGTACTTACTGAGCTAGTTAGGCTCACTCTTGCTTGAACCATATGAATACAGCTAAGATCAAACGGACCAATGGATTCGACAAAGATAAAGGGAAGGCTAAGGCGAACCCGTAGATTACCTATGTAATAGTATAGGTTTTGTGATGAATACTATTTGATATTATGACAAGAACAAATGTAACGGTTGTAAAGAACTAGGGAAATGTTAATATTATTTTGATTATTTAGAAGACATATTCATTCTATTGAGGCTTTTCAATTGAATGTATGTGTGAATGGTAGTACCGTGTAGCACCATCTGTCGGGTTGGAAGATACCCGGATTTGGGGGCGCCACAAACTTCCTATGTAGCACATCAGAAAATAACACGTACACCAATTAGTCATATACTTGACTTACGCATTGGTTTACTTAACTTTACTTCTTAGGATTTGCATTCTTGCAATTTAAGCTTACGTGACTCACTTTTATTACCGGCTCGCAGCTTCATGATATACGGAGATGTCTTACTCAAAACGTTCATCATCTTTGTTGATTTGCATTCTTATCTTCTTCTTATAACTTCTATAGGACTCAGCATACATCTCTTCTCTGCTAGTAGTCCATATGGTACTCTGAGTGGTTTCTCACAAACAACCAACAAACAAGTTCCCGTCTCATCTACACTGCCCATAACAGTGAGTTAGTTTGGTTACCAGTTTCATATATACCTTCGCTCTCTGAAGGAATTGTTTAGCCCAGCTCCCATATGTCAACCATCAAAGGTTATGATTATACCATAACCTAACTTATTTTAACTTATCCGAACCATTAAACTATAATGTTTGTTAAGTCAATTTCTTATTCCTTATGGCTTTCTAGCAACTAAATGTCATACCTCAAGATTCATTCTTTATCGTCTAAGTCATACAGTCTTTTGTATACTCAGAACGATCATCCCATATTATTTCTACGCATTTATAGCATTAAGCATTTTACATTACCTTATTCTTATCTTACAACGTCCGGTTCACTCGACTCCGAACGTCATCCAAGTTATGAACATTAACTCGGCTTCTTTACGTTATACGCTGTTATCTTTAATTCCATTTCTTACTTCTTCATTACCTTGCGGTAAAACCATACACGGAGTGTAGGTTCTGCCCTTTTAATATTCGCTTACACTCAACCCTCACGTCGACTAAAGTGTTTAATGCTTACTTCATTCTAACATTCTCTATCCGACTCACCCTCAGACTTTCATTAATCTCATTACCATTCGTTACGGCTTTTCTTGATAAATCATATCTTACTTACTACCTTCATCAACGTCTAAGTCATACAACCATTGTACACTTAGAATGTTCGTCCGACGCGAATACGATTCACGAGGATCGTTTACGTATTCGTCGTTTACGTCGCTCGTCTCTTAATCTCTCATTCAACCTTTACTCAAGGTTTTAATCCCTTTCCATCGTTATCCATCCTATGAACCCCATGTTCATTATACTTTCTTAATGTCGAAGACATACGGTTCATTGTATGTTAAGACCGATCGTTCATCGCAACAACGTTGCGTTCATAGCATCTAAACGCTTTACACTTATCTCTCATTACCACAACATAACATCAAAATGTTATTCCTTACCTTCGTCATTCAACGTCTAAGGAATCACAATCATAGCAATCCCTCACGTTCGTTCACTGCGACTACGGTCCCTGGACATCGGTTACGTAACCCGCATTTATATTCTTCGTCTTTTAATTTCGCTAAATCTTTCCGTTCAACCTTTACTAAAGGTTTAAATCACTTGTTTAAGTGTTATTTTAGGTGAACTATATGTTCATACTTCTTTCTTGCATATCCCCCAGTAATTGAGCACTTAAAAGCTCATTACTGGACCTTGCCTGCACCAGCGTTGCGGCGCGACCCTACGTCATCTTCTTCTTCAGTCTGGCGCTGCGGCGCCGAGTCCTTCACTACTATAGCGCTGTGGTGCCAATTAATAGTGCATAAAGCCCCGAACTCATGCTGCGGCGTCGCCTCCCAAGGCTTAGCTGGCACTGCGATGCCGAGCACAAAACCTAGAAAATCTTCTAAGTCTTGAATCAAGTTTGAGACGCTTACTTCCCGATCTCATAACTTCTTCGTTATAACTCGGAACGAGGTCGTTCCAAAGCCATTCTCTTCCTTATCTTACGTACTTCAATACCCCTTAGATAGAACTTTGTTCTGAATCTGTTGACGTGCCATTCGATTGTCTTGATCTTCACTCTTTGTTCATTTTACGTTTTTAATGCTCTTCGTTCATTCGTCCGTAATTCGGTCATCCGAACTCAGAACTCGTTCGCTCTTAATTCCAAGACATACATTTTCTATGTTCTCTTACTTCCTTATGAAACCATACACATTCGGGTTCATTTACTAACTTTCTAATTCTCATTCGTCTTTTACGAAAATTTCGCCATAACTTCGTTATAGCTCAGTTTTAATCCGTTCTTCATGAACGTTTCTACCGTTCCTAAATAAGAAATAAGCAACTAACTTATACACGATGGTTTTAAACTTGTCCATCAACAACAATTACACTACGATGGTTTTAAATTTATCCATCAACAACGTTCTCCGTGTTCTTCGCTTGTTCTTCGTGTTCTTCGTTCGTTCTTCATTTTTAATTGATATTTTGGATTATGATTTCACTTTTTCTTGGAATTTAATGTTATAGACCATTCCTTACTTATTTCACGTAATCGTTCATAAGATTCATTCGGATCGCTCAAAATCTAAATTTCTTAAGAAATTTATAAACTAAATTTCTAATTCTTATACTTTCTTAAGAAATTTATAAACTAAATATCTAATTCTTATTTCTTTGTTTTCTCATGATTTCAACCATATGAAATCATTCCTAACATCTTTTACTCCTTATTCTCATTAAGTTATGTTTTAAACCTATTAAACTTAAAGAAAATTTAAACGAGACTAGGGTTCGGATTACCTTTCTCCTTTAATCTCTTTCCGTCGGACAAAGGTTGCTCACGAGCATGCTTTTCCTATTCCTATTCCTCTTCTTCTCCCATCCGAACTCTCTCTCTATCTCTCAAAGTGTAGGATTTTCAAAATCCCAAAATAATGAAAATAAGCTTCCTATTTATAGAAAGTCAAGGCTAGGGGTATTTTAGTCATTTTCCCCCCTTAACCTCATTACTATTCCACCTCCTTACTATTCACGTAGCTTCCCTTGGAAGCTTTATGCTTCCCTCTTTCGGGTTTCGTCCGACAGTTCAAAAACTGCGATTCTCGAAATATAAATATTTTTGGATATTTCGTCTTTCTTTTACCGATAAACTTTTACGTATTCTTCGGATTTTTGAAAAACTAAAAAACACTTTTTGGCGTTGAGCATTTTCCTTCACGTTTTCTCCTAACGTAGCTAAACGAATGAAAAGTATATAGTAGTACTTTTCGTCATTTTTATTTCGTCCGATTTATGCATATTTTTCGAGAAAAACTTTTATCAGCTTAGTTAACTTTTCACGGTATATTATTGTCAAATCTTTCGACGAAATGTCATTTCGACATACCGAACTCTCAAAAAGGCTTAGGTTATTCAAACCCTAACCCTTAGGATTTCGTCGGGTGAATAGTGCATATTTCGTCTTTTTTCCCGAAAATATTTTTATTCTTGGAAAAATTTTATTTTTGTCTTCAAAATTCTTATTCGTTCAGTCTAGCTCGTAGCTAGAATCCTCCCGATTTATAGTCGTCCTATGTTATAGAACGATTAATAAACACATAACATGGAATAGTATTAATAAAAATTTATTTTATTAATAACTAATTCTTTATACTTAAATTCTGGACAATCCAAATTTCTGGGTTGTCATAAGACATATTCACTCTATTGATGTATTTTAAATGAATGTATGTGTGAACTGTAGCACCGTGTAACACCATTTGTCGGGTTGGAAGATACCTAGATTTGGGGGCGACAAAGAATATGAAGAGAGACGTTGTCGATTGTGTGGCTAAATATTTGACATGTCAGAATGTTAAAGCATAACATCAGAGACCAAATGGGTTGTTACAACCGTTAGAATTCCCAGAATGGAAGTGGGAACATATCACGATGGATTTTGTGGTAGGTCTTCCAATGACTCAAAAAGGTTTTGACGCGATTTGGGCTATTGTAGATCGGCTGACAAAATCAACACATTTCTTACCGATCAAAATAAGATTTAACTTAGATCAGTTAGCAAAATTGTATATAAAAGAAATTGTTTCAAGACACGGTGTTCTAGTGTCTATAGTCTCGGATCGAGATCCATATTTCACATCAAACTTCTAGAAGTGACTACAGGAATGCTTGGGGACGCAATTGAGAATGGGTACGGCATACGATCCTCAAATAGATGGCAAGAGCGAGAGGACAATACAGACGTTGGAAGACATGTTAAGAGCTTGTATCATGGACTTCAAAGGAAATTAGGATGATCATCTACCGTTGGTGAAATTCGCTTACAATAACAGTTACCACGCAAGTATTGGCATGCCGCCTTACAAAGCGTTGTACGGTAGAAAATATAGAAGTCCATTATATTGGGATGAAGTTGGCGAACGTCAATTGCTAGGACCATAATTAATACAACAGACTACCGAGATTGTCAAGGTGATTAGGACAAGATTAATAGCTGCTCGGGACAGGCAGAAGAAATATGTTGATCAACACTGATAGAATCGAGAATTTGAATCAGGTAGCTATGTTTTCTTGAAAGTATCTCCCTGAAAGGGAAAGATCCGATTTGGTAAGAAGGAAAAATTAAGCCCGAGGTTCATTGGACCCTTTGAAGTATTGAGGAGAATTGGAGAAGTCACAAATGAGGTAGCCTTACCTCGGGCCTTATAACATGTCCATAATGTTTTCCATGTCTTTATGTTACGACCGTATAAGCCCGATTAAAAGCACATTATCGAATATAAACCCCTGCAATTTGAGAAAGATTTATCTTATGAAGAACTTCCTATTCAGATATTCGACAGGAAAGAACAAGTACTCAAAAATAAAGTATTACCTTCTGTTAAGGTAATTTGGAGGAACCACAATGCTGAAGAAGCAACGTGGGAACTCAAAGAATAAATGATGAAAAACTATCCTCATCTATTTGCTTAATACTTGTGTTGCGATTCTGGGGACATAATCTTTGTAGGGGGGGGGGAGAATGTAACGGGACGAATTAAGTGAATCGTGATTCTGGGGAAAGAATCCTTTTAAGGGAGGAAGGATGTGACGAACGATACTTTTCTAATTAATTTTTAAATATTTATTAAATTAAATAAATATTTTGTTGATTTATTTATTGAGTTAAATAATTATTTAATGGAATTGTGGTAGATTAATTTAATTAAGTTCGGCACATTGATTAAATTAATGTGGAATAATTTTATAGTTAAAAGTGTGAATTTAATTGGGATAATTAAATTAATGAGTTGTTAAATAATTTTAATGTCGTTTTAATTAATTAAATAATTAATTGGAGATTTATTAATTTGTTATAAATAATAAATGAGAATTTTAATTATGTAATGAGGTGATTTAATGGGTAATATTACCTTTTATTTAATTGAGTTAAATAATATTAATTGATTAATTAAAGGGTGACAAATAAACTATATAATAAATGAATTAATTAAAATAATGAGAAAAGAGATAATTTGGTGTTAGCCAAACATGACCTAAGGAACATGGGATCAGTTAATTCTCTGTTGCGCTTAACTACTGCCCATGATCCCACCAGTTATTTTGTGTACGTAATATATAGTTTTATCAGACTTCATTATATCATATATCAGTTGGAGAATACAAAGAGAAAAATTGAGAATCTTTGAGATTGAAGAAGAAGTTGGAGAATTAAAGAAGCTTTCTTTCACATTCTAGTAATCTAAGTAGAGAAATCAAGGGTAATTCCTTAATTTCAAGGTTTAAAATTATGTTCTTGAGTTTCTCTATGAAAGTTTAATTAAGATTCTCTGTTAATTGGAAATTTATGAATTATTTGTTAAAAACTTGATGTTAGATGTTTATAAGCATGTATAGTTTAATTATATATGATTTATATGTGTTTTAGAGTAATCAAATCCATGTAATTATGTTTAAATTTGAATTTTATAGTTTACAGAGTAAGAACATATGAATATGGCTTAAAGTACGAAAATTCATGCTTCAATTGCATATTAATTGGTAAATTGATAATTGATTATTTTTATACATGTAAAAACGAAAAGAACGAAACTTAAACATACTGATTTGGTGTTATAATGAATCTGTAATTTGTGATTTCATAAAATTTGACGAAACTTTGAAAAATGGCAAGAACATGAAAATTATGAGTTCAAATTCAGTTGTTTATGTGATTTAAGTTGTTAAAAGCATGCTAAGAATTTCATTAAATGTTTCTGTTAACTTCAGAACACATGGGTAATACTGAATTCGTTGTTTATGTGAAGTTTTGGCCTAATTTGGTTTTCTGTTGTGTTCATTTACGAACTATAGAATGGGTAGTCGTGTCATGTGTCATCGAAGTCAGAGTTTGGCTTCGGACAAAGTTTGGCTTCAAACAAAGTTTGACTTCGGATGGCGTCATATGTCTTCGGAGTTAGAGTTCGACTTCGATTAGAATTTGACTTTGGATGGCGTCATATGTCTTCAGAGTCAGAGTTCATCTTCGGTCAGAATTTGACTTCGGATGGCGTCATGTGTCTTCGGGGTCGGAGTTCGGCTCCGGATGGTGTCATGACTTCGGAAGCCAAGACTTCGGAGGTCGATGGGAATTAGAACTGGGGAGTTTTGGTTTTGTCATGTTCAGTCCATTATATGATTAGTTTAACCTTATCTAAAGAACATGATAATGTGTTGGACATATAATAATGTGTACACCAGGTTATTAATGTCCATATAATGAAATTTCATGATAATTTTCTCATGAGAAGAGGTAATGTTGTTTAAACTTAAGATCTGAGACATCAGTCATGTATATGTGAATGATGGTAATGTGCAGAACTTAAACCAATTTAACAAATCGTATTAAAAAGAAAGAACTAAATCTATAAAGTTAATATTAATGTAACTAATGAATGTTGTGAATACATATGGTATGTGTGTAGGACTTTTGGTAAACGTGAGTGGTAATCATTTAGCTAACGCACGAGGCAAGTTTCTGAACCCTACTCTTATGTTGAGCAAGTTTTCTAATCCCTAAACTTTGTTTGAGCAAGTTCCTTATCTCACACTCGATTATAGTTGTACAAGATTCTCAAACTCTACTTTATTGAGAAAATTTAACCTTAGCTTATTATTATTCAAACAAAGTTTCTTATACTATTCAATGTCTATGCTTGGGTTAAACCTACTATTCCTTTATGAAAGCATGACTTTGATGTATGATGCTTATCCACTTATGATTCAACAATATTCTATCATTGCTATTGTATCCCTTTATAATATTACTTTGTTAACGAACTAGTGAATGATTATTAAATCTTTGTTGATTCAACTAATCCTTAATTGATGATTATTGAACTCTAAATTTCCCTAGAAGATCAATCCAAACCAAACTTCCTTTGGTGCGGACTCTAATGTCAAAGCTGAGATATGAACAACCCTGCTACAGGGGATTATATTACGCGATAGCGTTAAGATGTTGTGCACATACATGGTACTAAGGGCCGATCCCCCTAAGTACGAGAAGTAAGGTCCATATAGTCTTATGATTGTTAAAGGGTTAAAGTAAAAATACATGATAACATGGGACATAGTTCATGGTCTTGTGACCCTCAGCCGTACTTTTGATTCTTGTTCTAGTCTTGATTGAAAAGCTGAGCTTTCTTTTGTTCAATATCCATTGTTTACTCGCATGTTATTATTATTGTTGTTGTTAAACTTGTGGGCAATTGTTTCTCACTCTTGCATAATAACACTGCAGCTAAGGTTGAAAGAGTTAATGAGCCATCCACAAGTAAGGGCAAAGGCAAAGCAAACAAGTGATGAAGGCTTGTTATTATTATTTGAGAACTATTATGTTAAGACTTATGATATGATGTTTAAGACTCATTTGTTTATTATGTTTCCACATTTGATGTATTAAGGTTAGATAACCTGGGATTAATTTGTTTAAGTTATTGTAACCCTTTATTGGGAAGATTTCTACTTCATTTATGAGTTTATATTATTCATGGGTAGATAGATGTTACTTATTTTGTTAAGTGAACACCAAATATGAGGGAAGTATTAGTACCTGGATTTGGGGGTGCCACAGTTATGTATCCTTCGTGGCGGATGAAAGTCACTCTTGTAAGATGTAAAGAATAATGTAATTAATATTATTTGTAATGAACGAGATTATAAGGTATTAGAACCTTGGATTTGAGATTGTAATTGTATGTTGTTATATTTAACTATATAATGATGTATGTTTGAAAGAAGATGTGACCGTGATGTACGGAATCTAGGTTTGAAAATAGACCGAATTTTGAGGCGTCACAAAGTAATATCAAAGCTGATAGGTTGTAAACCTTAGGTATGAGTACCTAAGACTATAATTGTAACGACCCCAAAATTCATACAATTTAATTCTCGACTTCGGTCGTTAATAATACATTCAACCTCTAATTTTATATCATTAAACGATAATACAACCATTGAAATTTGCAGAATAATTAAAATTTTCTATTACAAACTATCCTCATTCTCAAAACCTTCAACCTTTACATCTAAATATCTCAGAATCATTTTAATACTACAATAGTTTACATTCGCAAAATAATATTACAATTCAACATTAATACATTATTCGAAACCTTAAACATGATTCAAATAATAATAACACAACCAAAGTATATAAACCTTCAAGTATCACATCTGATTCATGTCTTTCAAGTAACACATAACTTTACCTTGAATCTTGAACCTGTAAAAGTGGTTATTTACATGGTTGAGCTCGACAGCCTAGCAAATTTAATAGTCTATCATGTTTCACATAGCACACAATTCATGCATTATATATTTCTAATTTATCGAGTTACATTATACAACATGCATGTGTTATCACATATCACATATAAATTGAGTTCCATAACCCAATTAACTTGGTCATATTTTGACTTTAACAATTCATAAAGCATGATATGTAACTCACCACATAATCACATTTAATCCACAAATATAATAGAACTGAAAAACTTGCCTTGGATGTTGTTTAATGTTTATAACTTATCTGCGTTGTGATGATCCTGAAAATACGAATTCCACAAACTGAATACATACTCGACCAAAATTTAACTAAGAAGATCTTTTTATAAAGTCCTCCCACAACAAAGCCTTTCTCAAAATTGGAGGCCTTATTGTTGGTGAATGAAACAAAGGAACAAGCCCTTCTATTTATAGGTTTAACAAAGGGTAAAGTTCTCAATTTAGTTGATGTGGGACTTGGTTTATACTAATTTTAATTTGTTTATACTAATTTTTTTCCTATTTTCAACATGCTGAATGTATTCATTCATCACGAATTCGTTTCTTAACCAATTCGATCCGTTCAAGTTGCGTTGTTTTCGTTTTATAGAGGAGAACAACAATCATCCATAAATTTAAAGTTTTCATCACGAATTCATCATCAACTTTAGTCCCAAAGTACACCAAAACACACATTACAATCAACATCCAAATTCCTCTTCTTTAGTATAAATACATGAATTTGATTTCTGAAAATTTGTTTCTAGATGACCACTATCAAATTATAAATATCTAATAACATACATAACATCGTAACCCATAAATTCATTAACCAAAACTCCAATTTGAAAAGAAACTCAAGAACACATAAACTAGAAATATAAACTAGATTATGTACCTGTAATTCCTTAAGAAATAAAATTAACCTTATCAGTAAAATTATAATTTCTATTCAACCATTATAATCATAACATTATTTAACAAATTCTCACTCCTCTAATTTAATTATTTAATTAAATTATAATATCACAATTATACTTGCGTAATAAAATACGTATAAATCTCATCTATTTTATCACACTTAAATAAACTATCCCATAACAATTTTCATCAAATATTTATTTAATATCATAAATATTCATTTTATTCCATAAAGTTTTCAACTAAAATATTTAATGTACTTAATAAATATTTTACTCGCATTATATTAATATTTACATTTTCATGCAACATATTAACTTCTCACTTTATTAAATCAATTATACTTGTATTAATTCTTTATTTTAATTAAGTGAATTATTCACACTATTTATGAAACTTAACTCATAATAGTTTCCATTGCCCACAAGACATAATAATTAAAATTATATTATCTCATAATATAAAATTAACTAATATTATTTAATTTCTTTAATAGTTTAATTAACTATTAAATCTCACATTCTCCAACATATGAATATATAATTCTCTTCACACCAAATTATATAATTTAAAATATATAAACCTCATAATAAGAATTTTAATTATTAAATTCTTATTTTAATAACTTATGAAAATTCGAGTTGTCACATCCTTCCCTCCTTATAAGGATTCCGTCCTCGGAATCAAAGAAACCTCCCTTACTCAATTTTCACCAAATCTCTTTTCAAAATTTACTCAGAATATTACATTCACCATTTCTTCTAAGAATTTCGTCCTCAAAATTTCATCTATTAATCTTTATTCATTCAATCTATCAAAATAGATTTTACGTTAATACTTTATTCAGTCATTGGGTTCTATAACCACTTTCTTTCCACAAAGATTTCTATAATTATGAACTTTTCTATTAAAAGTTTTACATTATTCTTTGATAACTCATCTCCTTCTCATTTCAAAATTTCTTTTCTCACTTATTTAGCATATCCATCATTCAGTGTCGCATTTTACGACTTACTTCTTTCTAAGGAATATCATCCTAACCACATTCGCCTTTTAGAATAGAAAGAATCTTCCACAATTGCTCAATAACTGGGAAGCAGTATGAATAACTCAGGAATTAAAAAGATTACAAATCATGCTGAGGGTCATAAGACTTTGAACTACATCCACGGTTATAAGTACTATTTCAACTTAAACCTTAACAGTCATTAGACTATAGGGACTCCCATACTTAGGGTGTTAAGCCCTTCGTACGATGTATTGTGCACAAATATTTAAATGCTATGCGTATGTCCATAGTTATAAGTAATCTTTCAACTTAAACTTTAACAGTCATAAGACTATAGGGACTCCTCGTACTTAGGGGGATCAGCCCTTCGTACAATGTATTATGCACAAACATCTAAACGCCTCCGCGTAATTCCCTATAAAAGGGTTGTTCATCTCAGCTTTTCAACATCTGAATCCGCACCAAAACAATTTGGTTTTGCATAGTTTGATAAAGAATGTAATAACCCGATATTTTCTATATAATTAAAATCAGAATATTTGCGTATAATTTTTTTTTTATTATTAATTATTTATTTCAAAGGTAAGAATGTGTGCAAGGTATTAAGTATGTAATTATGTGATGGATATAAAATATATTTATTACATGAATGATTACGAATAATTTTATTTTAAAATTATTGATCTCTATAAATTATATTCTTATAATATGTAATTTTACAGTAAAAATGTTTTTATTAATTCTTTTCTCTAAAAATAAGTATATATATTATTTAATTAATATATGTAATGATTATTAGAATTTTTATAATACTTATTTTATTATATGAAATTATTTCAGAATAGTTAAGTTAATTATTTAACTTAATTAATAAAGTTATATGTGAAAGATAAATCAGATATGGAATCCAAACCCTAATTCTAGGTTTTGATCAGGAAATGAAAATAATAATATTATATTATTATTTGTCAGTGTTATAAATATGTATGGCTATGTGTAATGTTAATGTGTGGAACAGTTTTATTATATTACGATCAAACCCTAATAATATTTTGATAAACTCTATTTCTGGTTCTGGAATAAGGAATGATGATAATATAATAATATTAATTATATTGTTGATCTTTCGGTGCTATAAATATGTATGTTATGCTTGTAAGGTTAATCTGGAAATCAATTCCCTTATGACCTGATAAAACCCTAATTTGAAACTCAGCTGTGAGTTCAAGACTGTGTTATATGATATATGTTAAGCATTATATAATTTTGTTATTAAACCCTATTTAATATTTAGAAACCATAATTTAAAATAAAAACTGTAGTTTCAAATTGTTAAGCCCTAATTGATTTGAAACCCTAATGCGAAAGTCATTCACGACTTTGAGAATTTGTTAAGCCGTTATGTAATCATGATAATGTGATTTATGATCGGTGTTATATGTATTAACCTTAATTAGGGAGAATTGTAATTATGCAAAATCCTTATTATTTTTCTATATTATAAACCCTAATTTCTAAATTAGTAACCCTAATTTATAATTGTAAACCCTAAGCGCTAATTTGGGCAATGTAATGTTAATTAGTTTTTTTTTGAAATCCTAATTAGCAAGGTGATAAGTAAATTAAAACCTTTTATTTAGTTAAGAAACCCTAATTATTTTAAAACCCTAGTTTATAAATTTTATAAACTAAAATTTTAGTTTACTTTTATAAACCCTACTTGCCAAATCTCATCTGTGCTATGTTCTAAACCTTAGGGTTAAACCCTAAGGGTCAAACCCTAAGGAATTTTCAAGATTCAATTTTTCCATTTAAATCAATTAACAAATGACATTATTGCCCTTATTGCATTCTTAACTTGGTTGCTTGAGAATCTTACCATATTTTGAGTTGGTGACCAACTACACCAACTCCTTGTGACACATAAATGACAACACATCAGCCACCTAGCAACCATACATGAATCTACTTAATATATATAAAGATTAGAGAGAGAAAATGTTGTATTTTTGGCTCAATTATTTACCAAGCTCATCCTAGACCCTCTCTCTCTAAAAGCTTCAAAATTATGTAGTAGGTCAGTCCCAAAATTGAGCCCCACGATCATCAACAACAAATCAGAAACCATAGATCAACATTTGGTTCTTAAAGGTATAAAAACCTTAGTCAAAATTTGATCTTGTATGCTATAATAAATTTGTAATTTTTATGTTTAAACATGTTGATTAAAGTGTTAAATGATGATCTGGGTTGTTGTTTACTAGATCCATAACATCTAATGCTCGAAATCAGAGTTTTTCAAAAATCTGGGAAAATGGTTTTCTGTTGTCTGACATCAAATGTCAGGGGCTGTAGATCGTTGTGTGTTTATTGTTTTTGTTGTTTAAGTGTTTACATTTGTAGCCTTGTATGAGATCTTTAATCTGAAAGTGGATTCACTGTCATTCGATGTCTAGATCAAAAGATATTGATGGTCAAAGGTCGTTGACCGACCATGACCGGGAAGAAATCTGGGTAAACCCAGAAAATTTTTAGCGTTTGACAGCATGTTGAACGGCTTTGATCTGACAGATTTAATGATTGTTTGATGTTGTTATTGTATTAAAGTTGTAGCCTGTTATCTGGACTATAGCTAAGTGCCTCTAGATGTCTTAATGCTTCAATAAATCGAACGTAGCATACGGTCAAACCTAGTCCCTCGATCACGAATTATGTTTCTGGGAAATTTCCAGAAAATTGTTGGCCTTATTTCTGACAGGGTTTGACCGAGTTAGATCTTGTAAATCTGTTAATGTTAAGCTTATATGTTGTTGTAGTGTTGTTCCTTGACACGATTACTACAGATTTAAACCTTCAAATTGCATGAACCATGATCAGAACTACTATTAATTTGAGCATGAAAGTGCTCAGTCGACACCTGGGTTTCTGGGAAAATCCAGAAACCGTCTGACAGCTACTTTGCTGGCATAGATCGATTTGTTATGTTGTCGTTTGCTTAAAATAAGATATGAAACTTGTAGAGTTACATAAACACTACATGTTCTAAGTTTTAGTTTGAATAGAAGCGATCTAGAAATGAATTTATAGCCGGTCAAACGTGGTATGTTGGTAACCGAAGCTGTCAGTGTTCTTGAGCTCAAGAACACCAACAACGACGGTTACTGTCGCCAAAAGCCTTTAGCGACGGTTTTTAATTAATTTAATTTCTGAATTTTCGGAAATTGATTAAAAATAGAAAATAAATTATAAAAATTACAAAATTAGTTTTAAAAATTATTTTAAATTATGAAAAATAACTTTTAATTATTTGGGATATTTTTCATTAATATTTGTAATTATTTGAATATTAATGATATTTAATTTATTTAATTAGTGTATTAAATAAATTAGAAAAAAATGATTTTAATTATATAAAAATCATTTTAAATATGAATAAAGTGTTTAAAAATATTTTTGAGTTGTTTTTGATAACTTTTAATATTTTGTGATAAATTTCATTAACTAATTAATATTAATGATATTTTAGTTATTTAATCAATGTATTAAATAATTTACGAAAAATAGAATTAATGATTTAAAAATCACATAAAAATGGTTTATATGATTTTAAAATATTTTAAGTTATAATATATAACTTTTGATATTTTGTCATGAAAATTTGTAATAATTTAATATTAATGATATTAGATTTACTTAATGATTATCTTAAATAATTTAGTTTAAAATGATTTTATTATTATAAAAATCATTTTAAATGAAAATAAAGTGTTTAATGATATTTTAAGTTATAAAGATAACTTTTAATATTTAATGAATAATTTCATTAATAATTCAATATTAATGATATTAATTTAAGATTAATGATATTAAATTTATTTTATATTTATATTAAATAAATAGTTTTAAAATAGTTTTATTAATTTAAAAATCATTTAAAAAGGAATATAAATGAATTAAAAATATTTTAAGTTATAATTAATGACTTTTAATATTTGGATAATGGTACATTAATATTTAAATATTAATGGTAATTATTTAATAATGATTTTAAATGTTTTAAAAATCATTTAAGGGTAATATAAATACGTTATGAATATTTTGAGTTATTATACATAACTTTAATATTTTGGCAATGGTTTCATTAACAGTTTAGTATTGATTAAATATTAATGATAATAGAATTGATTAGTATTTAAATCATTTAATAATGATTCTGATATTTCAAAAATAGTGATAAATGGTAATAATTATTTAAAAATTATTATAAGTCATTTAAAAATAATATGACTGATACTGGTAGATATTGAGATATGGGATAGAGACTTAGACTCGATAATTACCCGATAAAGTCGTTGGTAGACCGACATGTTTCAGAAATTAATCTGAACTTAGATATTTTGACTGTATGAAGGTTTGTTTATGATTCTATGACTGTGAAACATGCATGACAATGTGGTTAGGTTATGTGCTGACTGCAATTAGCAGTACTATGTGTTATGATATGTGATTCTAATCGATAAAATGATCTTATTAATGATAGGTTTCGGTATAAAAGATAAAACTAAGTTGCGTATTGTAAGCAGCAGACCGGGTAAGTATCCTACCTTTGCATTTTCTTTATGCAATTGGACAAGTGTAAGAATGTTTCAGAATTATACTATTACTGTACAGATTGTTAAACCTATATTATATGCGCCCATTGTTTATCAACATGTTTGTATATGGTAATTCAGATATATATTCTGTTCGTTAATTTCTATAAATGATTATACAAGTGTCCCCACTTAGATAATCATTGTATTTAATCACATGTTGATACACCTTTGATATACATATATGTTGAATTATAGATTATTGTTGGATAAGATAAAACCTTTTGTTTGGAATCCTGACAAGTATGAACATCCCAAACATGGGAAAATTTTTATGCGCTACGGCGGACAAAGGATGAACGATGATATCGTTCTAGCAATGTAGTATTGATCAATACAGGGTCCATGGACTGTACACCCTCAGGCCCGTAAGTTATGTCAGTTTACAGATGAATTTCTGTTTAACCTTTTTGAAAATGAAAACAATGTTCATGGCATGTCACCATAACCCCAGTTATAGTCAATATGTAGTTTCAAAAATTTGAAAGAGAGTTGTTATGTTATTATTATCGGTTCAGAATACTTCACAACTATTGACTTGTTATAGAAGAATAGTACAAAGAAAACATTTAAATTCTTTCAGATTATATATATATAATACTTGCTGGGCACTCAAATGCATATCCTTGCTTAATTTAAATATTTTCAGCTAAGTGTGATCAGCTAGAAGGGATCGGCCAAGATCAAGTGAAAAGGAAAGCAAACAGAATTTTTTTATTTGTATCTTTTGTAATAGTTAGACTGTACTAAGTTATGATATGTATTATATATCATGCAAAGAATGTAGTAAAGGTTGTGTAGTTGGGATTAGACTCTGATAAATGTAAGTTAAGTTTGAAATTTATATTATTGTTATTATTATTAGTAATATTTCTGCTCATAGAAATGGTATCGTAAAGCACTGAATTCGGGTTTTAAGTACCTGGATTCGGGGGCGTTACAAAGAACGCTTGAATTCCATGAACATCTTTCAATATTCGTCTAGCTGAGCATAGACTTCTACAACAATTCGGACATCAATCGAAATATATATATACATATACATATATATATTCTCATATCTTAAAAAAATCTCAAAAATCTTTTTATGACGTCATGATACCGCACTGTATTTACAGTCCGTTTGAGGATTCCGTCATTTGGTGATTTTATCATACTACATCATACCATAGTCGGTTGACGATCCTTAGATCACATCCAACACTAAGTAATACTGCATTGATGACTCAATCATTTTTATCATCTCTGCACCAGGTTCCATGATGCATTGATGATATAAAAAAAATACATTTTGATATATTTTAAATCATTTTTGTCTAGCCGAAACAATTAGCATAGACATACGAATAACGGTATTATTTTTAAATCTCATTAGTTTCATTATTTGATCCAATATTTTTTAAGAAAATAGAAGTGCAAACATCAGCACGAAGTCAATAAATTTTGAAAGTCTAGCATAGCTAGTAGATTTAGAATATCTAGGTATCCATCAACTTCAATCTTTACTTCATTACTTCGTTACTTAACCATTATATCAATCTTCAAATTCATCAATGCTCTCTATACTATAATCATTTTTGACCCAAAATAGTTCATCAAACTTACCACACTTTGGAAATCCAGGAACTTGCCACAATAATATGAGTTTAAGAACTTGTCCTAGTCAGACCATAGGCGTCCATTCGCTGAGGGGTTCAAAACATACCATATTATTATGAGTCACGAACTTACCATATGTATTAGTTTTAAGAACCGCACCAAATCCTAATAATATCTGACTAATCTTAATAGTTTCTAACTATCAAATATACACGTGAGAAAAGAATCACCTATTCGCCACATACACATTGATAGCGCGACACCAACATTCCAATTATTATCAATGTGATAAACTAAGCACAAGCACAAAACCCTCGCCCATACAAAGGTTTGTACAACTCAGCCATCACATGAGTCCTCAATTGAAATCCCACCTAACTCTATCTTACTCTTAACTTGCTCTTTGCTTGATACGAATTTTTTTGTACCTCATCATCTATTACTCCTCGTGAGTTATCTCGTACTATATCATAGTACATTAACTTCATAGCATCAAGCTATAATTATTCAAATATTGCAGACCATCTTTCTTTTATAACTTAAACAGATCACATCGTGATCTTATTCTATAACCATCTCGCTTAAAATTCTTTTGATAACCCATGATCGTTTTGTTTTCCGATCATCTTTCTTTCCTTTTTCGTTATTTATGATTTGATTTATGCTTTTAATCTAACAGACTTTGTCTATTCATCATTATTCGTTATCTTGGCTATTGGAGTTAGGCAACTCCCATTTTTATCTTTATATCTCTTCAAGATTCTTCTTTGAATTTTCTTGTTTATATAACAATTCTTCCTTTAAGAATTTCTAACTTCATTTATATTGCTCCACATTTCATTCGAGTTCCATATTTTTATCATACGTATCCATTTTCTACACTTGGTACACATCGAGTCTCTAATAGTTTTAATATAGTACGCTGAGTGGTTTCCCACACACAACTAACAAACTAGGTTCCGAGTTGCTAGTTCGTATATACCTCCGCTCTATGAAGGAGTCATTTAGCCCAGATACTATACATCAACTATTAAAGAGTATGATTGTACCATACTTAAATATAACCTTTTATTCTTAACTTTACATCCTTATTATTGGAGTTGGGTAACCTCATATTCATATTCCTTATAACTCTGCGATATTCTTCTTTGAATCCTCTCACGCATGTTTTAATCCCTTCTATATAAATTTCTTAAATTAGTTCTTATTATTCAAACTCTACTGGAGCTTATTCTTTCATTATCTTCACCTTTCTTCTCTAAGGTTATAGCCTACGGTACTCCTACCTAAGGTTTATAGCCTACGGCTTTTAGACTATAATTGTAACGACCCCAAAATTCATACAATTTAATTCTCGACTTCGGTCGTTAATAATACATTCAACCTCTAATTTTATATCATTAAACGATAATACAACCATTGAAATTTGCAGAATAATTAAAATTTTCTATTACAAACTATCCTCATTCTCAAAACCTTCAACCTTTACATCTAAATATCTCAGAATCATTTTAATACTACAATAGTTTACATTCGCAAAATAATATTACAATTCAACATTAATACATTATTCGAAACCTTAAACATGATTCAAATAATAATAACACAACCAAAGTATATAAACCTTCAAGTATCACATCTGATTCATGTCTTTCAAGTAACACATAACTTTACCTTGAATCTTGAACCTGTAAAAGTGGTTATTTACATGGTTGAGCTCGACAGCCCAGCAAATTTAATAGTCTATCATGTTTCACATAGCACACAATTCATGCATTATATATTTCTAATTTATCGAGTTACATTATACAACATGCATGTGTTATCACATATCACATATAAATTGAGTTCCATAACCCAATTAACTTGGTCATATTTTGACTTTAACAATTCATAAAGCATGATATGTAACTCACCACATAATCACATTTAATCCACAAATATAATAGAACTGAAAAACTTGCCTTGGATGTTGTTTAATGTTTATAACTTATCTGCGTTGTGATGATCCTGAAAATACGAATTCCACAAACTGAATACATACTCGACCAAAATTTAACTAAGAAGATCTTTATATAAAGTCCTCCCACAACAAAGCCTTTCTCAAAATTGGAGGCCTTATTGTTGGTGAATGAAACAAAGGAACAAGCCCTTCTATTTATAGGTTTAACAAAGGGTAAAGTTCTCAATTTAGTTGATGTGGGACTTGGTTTATACTAATTTTAATTTGTTTATACTAATTTTTTTCCTATTTTCAACATGCTGAATGTATTCATTCATCACGAATTCGTTTCTTAACCAATTCGATCCGTTCAAGTTGCGTTGTTTTCGTTTTATAGAGGAGAACAACAATCATCCATAAATTTAAAGTTTTCATCACGAATTCATCATCAACTTTAGTCCCAAAGTACACCAAAACACACATTACAATTAACATCCAAATTCCTCTTCTTTAGTATAAATACATGAATTTGATTTCTGAAAATTTGTTTCTAGATGACCACTATCAAATTATAAATATCTAATAACATACATAACATCGTAACCCATAAATTCATTAACCAAAACTCCAATTTTAAAAGAAACTCAAGAACACATAAACTAGAAATATAAACTAGATTATGTACCTGTAATTCCTTAAGAAATAAAATTAACCTTATCAGTAAAATTATAATTTCTATTCAACCATTATAATCATAACATTATTTAACAAATTCTCACTCCTCTAATTTAATTATTTAATTAAATTAGAATATCACAATTATACTTGCGTAATAAAATACGTATAAATCGCATCTATTTTATCACACTTAAATAAACTATCCCATAACAATTTTCATCAAATATTTATTTAATATCATAAATATTCATTTTATTCCATAAAGTTTCCAACTAAAATATTTAATGTACTTAATAAATATTTTACTCGCATTATATTAATATTTACATTTTCATGCAACATATTACCTTCCCACTTTGTTAAATCAATTATACTTGTATTAATTCTTTATTTTAATTAAGTGAATTATTCACACTATTTATGAAACTTAACTCATAATAGTTTCCATTGCCCACAAGGCATAATAATTAAAATTATATTATCTCATAATATAATTTTAACTTAATTAAATTAACTAATATTACTTAATTTCTTTAATAGTTTAATTAACTATTACATCTCACATTCTCCAACATATGAATATATAATTCTCTTCACACCAAATTATATAATTTAAAATATATAAACCTCATAATAAGAATTTTAATTATTAAATTCTTATTTTAATAACTTATGAAAATTTGGGTTGTCACATCCTTCCCTCCTTATAAGGATTCCGTCCTCGGAATCAAAGAAACCTCCCTTACTCAATTTTCACCAAATCTCTTTTCAAAATTTACTCGGAATATTACAATAATCGTAGAGAGAAGGATAAGAGGATCGTTGAGTTAAACGATTAAGGAAGAAGATCACTACGTGATCATATTGGATCGTAATTGTCGATATCGGGATTTTTATTTGTCCCTTTCCGTTCTTGTCTTTTGGTGTTCTCATTTTAGGTGACATTTGTTTGAAAAAACATGTTTGAAAAGGTCCGACATGTATATGTCGACGATTTGACTGTAAGAGTCGCCAGTTGGTATTTTTAAATGGTTGCACCAACTCAACCGAGAAAAGGTTTACACAAAGACCCGTGTATTTGACACTGTTTAACTGGTCTAAGAAACTGAAATTTGTTAGGGTTCAGGGGATTGATTAAGCGGTGGGAAGGTGTTAGGCACCCCCCCGACTTCTGTGATAACACGGTTACCACCACTTTTCATTTAAACTTTTATCTGTGTATGTGTGTATGTGTAGAGCCTATGTGCAGTTGTTTGGAAGTAGTGCTATGCCTTATTTGCACCTATATACAAATGGTTTGATTTTTGTATAAAGGTTCAATTTTAACAAGATATAGCAGTGATGTTTTGTAAACAGGTTTTGTAAACTCTTGTGCTCAATAGTAATTGAGGCCTTTGATACTTCCATTTTGTTAAGTGTTCGGCTTGATTGCTTTTATTTTTGAGATGCGAGGCATCTTTGAGAAAATAAGATACATAGCAGTGCCGAACTACTTGTGGGCATGAGAGCTATCTAAGAAAATTCAGACACCATAGATAATTTACAAGCTGGATCACTGGAATCGAATCTAGATTCAAAAGCTGAATCTGTGATTATATGATTCCTAGGCTCACATGAAAAAAGAATATGTACAAAAGCTAGAAAAATAACTAGATATGTGTAAATCTAAACCATTCCATCTTCAACGGTTTTAGTTTAGTGACTATGAACCGGTTAAAGTTAGAAATAGCCATATTAAGGCAAATTTAGCCCGTAGGCAGAAAGATTAAATATCTACATTATGAAGAAGTAAAGCAGATATTTATATAAAAGCGGTATCATCAATATATATATATATATATATATATATATATATATATGTGTGTGTGTGTGTGTGTGTGTGTGTGTGTGTGTGTGTGTGTGTGTGTGTGTGTATAAACACGGTAAATGGCCATGAAGTAAACTTCAGACCTGACAGAAATGTAAATATATATATATATATATATATATATATATATATATATATATATAAGTACTTATATATATAAAAGCAGTAAACGCACCAGATGTTATATACAGGCTCAATCGAAACAAAGTTTGATGATAATATATATATATATAAATATAAGCAATAAAAAGCAAAATATCGACGATTCGGGCATACCCACACAACGCGACTCTCAACGTTAGTAGATATAAGTAAATAGAAGTGGAAAAAAGCTTAAAAATCTTACAGTGGGCTACTAAGAAGACTTCAGATAGCTTTTAATGAATGAAAACTCGGTTTTCACCAGTTAAATTTCAATATGTAGCAAAACATGAGCTTACAAGTGTTTAGAAAGAAGAATCACTCAGTTTAGAGCACTCTAGCAGTGTTTACAGGCAGTGTTTACCGGCTGAAATGGATAGAGTTTTCTCTCCTTTTCTCCTTTTTTTTCAAATGAGCTGCCAAGAGATCATATTTAATGACCCGATGGCCGTGGGTCTACCTGCGACTGCCCGGGTTATCCCGGGCCATGCTGGTCCCATCGTCTCAAAGTACGTGCACTTTGGCTATGTGTTGTCCGCTCGAACCTTCATAACATTTAATTCGGGCTTCCGATAAAGGAGTGTTGTACCTTTTCAAAAAGTGTTGTTGAGAGCTACACAATGACATGGGATTAGAGGTTGTTCAAAGCGGGGAAGATGGGTCCATGACCAGATCTCCAAGTCTTCAAAGTCAATCCGTTGTACTGCCTTGTGTAGTAGTCAATAAAAATTGGAGCTATGGTTCTTGTGGGACACCTTGATATGCAATGTGCATTAAATTGTATTGAGACGACGTGAATGTAGCATTGAGGTGGCAAAATGATGATTTTTCCCCCACCGGGGTTATCTCTGGCTTTTGCACAGATGTAGCAGTCGTTGCTCATGGTTATATCTGAGACTGGGCTACTGTGGATGCTAAATGTCCTTAGGGTTATCTCTGAGGTGTCTTGACCTTCTGGGGTTATTTCCAAGGTTGAACTGAGTGTCCCAAGATCGCCTCCGGGGTTGAAACTGACTTTTTTGTGGTTATCTCCAAAACTGGAACTGCATCCCTCGGGGTTATCTCTGAGGTTGGAACTGAATCTCCCAAGGTTATCTCTGGGATTGAAACTGAGTATCTCGAGGTTGTCTCCAAGATTGAAAACTGGATCTCTTGGGGTTATCTTCAGGGTTAAAACTATTTTAACTTCCAGGTTTATCTCTAGAAGACAATTCTTCCCTCCTGCAGAATTATCAACAGGAATGAAAAATTTAGAATGTTTATAGATGCCCCTCTTTATCATATTCATGCAATATAATGGCATGGATATGATAAATATCATTAGACACTTGAAATATGACAATATTATCATGATGCAAATGGAATGCAGCATGATGCGAATGTTTGCTGAGTGTATGGAGGAATGGAATGGAGGTTTCTCCATGATTGAGACCAGAGGATGTTGACATTGGGGTTATCACCAAAGTCCTTAATCTTAATTGCAGACTTTCCACAGCAGATGTTCTTCTCATGTGCGAGAGACTCTTGGGGAATTGTGCTTTAACTGCCAAGGATCTGTATAACAGATTCCATCATCGGTCCTCCTTGATGAGGATGGTTTTCCATGGTTTGCATCGTCAGCTCTTTCTGACGCTTTGTTGGAGTTACTGCCAATGATTTGTACTTTCAGGGCTACCTGACCATCGTTGAGATGTTTTTCAATGACTAACATCATCAGACCACTTCTCATGCTTCGCTAGAGTTACTGCCAACTGCTGGTGATGTCAGGGCTGCCTGACCCTCGTTGAAATGTCCTTCAATGGCTAACATCATCGGATCACTTCTGATGCTTCGTTGGATTTACTGCCAATGGCTGGTGATGTCAGGGTTGCATGACCCTCATTGCAATGTCCTTCAATGGCTAACATCATTGGACCATCTCCGATGCTTCACTGGATTTACTACCAAAGGCTGGTGATATCAGGGCTGCCTGACCCTCGTTGAAATGTCCTTCAATGGCTAAGTATGTATGAAAGTCCCGTTGGGGATGAACTTTTGAAGCTGATGTATGCTTTTGATTGAACCCAAGATGATGGCATTGGACCTTCGTAAGGTATTGCCAAGGGTAGCATTCAGCAGTCGTGATCATCGGCTTTGGTAAACCCTGTGTCCGAGCGAATACCAATGATTGATATGTAGACACGCAGTTTGGTCTTTAAAAATTAGGATTTCAGGCTTTTCTGCTTAATCGTGTAACATCTATTTTCCTGATTTAACTTTTCAGCTTGTGGGACCTCCTTTACAGCTCAAATTTGATTAAATCGGAGGGGGTAGGGACCACCTAGGGTAGCCACAGGTAGATTCTCAGCTATCGCGAGTATACCCATGGCCACCCATGGGTTTATATCTCGCTTGTTTCCCTTTCACAAGTTATTTTTAACTTGGAGCCACACAAAGAATCCTATATTCCTTCTTCAGATCTACTGAGTTCTAGCAATTTTCTATAAAATCTATCACCGTACAATCGTTCTGCACTATCCTGGTAATGTTTACATGTTTTCTTTTCCAGTTTTGACCGTTAGAAAGTGAGATATCACATGAAATGCTTCAAAACACATAGATGTGAATATGCATGCTCATATGACTTTATAAAAATTATTCAACACAACAAATGTTAGTATTTTACCGTGTTGAACGTATTGATGTGAAAAAAATTTACTTTTGAAACAATCAATTTGGCACCTTTTTCTACTATTTTTTTATCCTATTTGAGGACAAATGAGAAAAAGTTTTGAAGCAAAGTAATCCTGGTAATTAGGCTACCCTTACGGATTATGACTTTGATATTTTTTATGCATATATGATGTTTATGACTTTGGGATGGTGTGCTACTGAATGACCACCTAGTCATGCCTATGCATATTAGGATAGTCCTTTTTACAAATGAGACTCTGGCAAAAAAATTTCACGAGTCTAGGCATTGAATGAACAACTATATTCGTATGTTAAAGTAATGCATGCATGCATATAGACATAAAATGCATTTAATGAACTCCAGGTTAGAATTTACCACACCCTTTTTGAGATGATTTGGAGACTTTTGTCCAGATATATGGATCTAGACCAGCCGAGTAGCTCCCGTAGAACCTCTGCAGGTGTGAGGAGGAGAGCTTCTGATGTTCCTCGACCTCGTGCAGCCTGACAACCTCGTCAGTTGACAGAGTCAATGATTCGTCTTATTCGGGTTGAGAGAACAGATGTTTGGGACGAGGAGGAGGATGTACTGGTTACGGATCCTTCTCCTTCAATTCCCCGTAGGGAGCTTCCAGCTATAAATATGACGATTCTAGAGCTTCTGGATGATTTGAGTCACCACCCATCGATCTATCTGCATACGAACAAGGTAAAACCCGTGTTGATCTTCCATTTCCCATTTATGAGGGGCAAGGGTTATGATGTTGATTTGCATTGTGATGCAGGTTCCCGACTTTACGCAGCCTCGAGAGAACTGGTTTAGCATACATTTTATGTATCAGACTCTTCATTCAGAGTATCGAGTGATTGTGGATGCTTGGGGTTTCAAGGCATTCTTTTCTATCCTCCCCCGTCGTTGTCCCCGAGGTTACCTCAGGGCTTTGTCTAAGCGCTGGTTTCACCAGACTCAGTCTCTCTATTTGCTGGATTGCGAGGTGATGATGACACCAATGGATTGGCGGTTCATCACGGGGATGGAGTTTTTCGGGGCGTCAGTGCCTTGTGTGGCTAACATTTCCCCGACTGTCGTCAGATCCTTGTTAGGAGTCCTGGCTACAGCGCTCAAAGGCAAGACAGTCCGTACTGGTCTTTTGAGTGTAGATGCCGTGAGTGGGGCTTTGATTGAGCCATTACCAGATGATCGAAGGGTTAGAGATCGCATTCTTTGGCGATTGTTACTGATCATCCTCAGGGGTTATTTCCTGGCTGATAACTCTTCCACGGTGTCATTCGCTTTAGTTAGCACCACACGGGGGGTGGACCGTATTGGAGAGTTTGATTGGGGCTCCTTCACCTTTTCCTACTTCCTCAGGGGAATGTGCCTACGC
This sequence comes from Panax notoginseng, assembly GCA_016801055.1. NCBI lineage: Eukaryota > Viridiplantae > Streptophyta > Magnoliopsida > Apiales > Araliaceae > Panax > Panax notoginseng. Next base: position 129,704,012 of record CM029014.1, on the reverse strand, counting down.
TCGGAGGGTGTGACGGAGGTTTAGCTAGGATATTACCCATTCCTGCGGGTGAGCATTTTCTCTTTTGATTTCCCTTGTTCGGGTTGAGAGTTTTGACAGACTGCAGATATTTGATCTTGTATTGGCAGTTTTGGGCCTACGAGAGGCTCCTATGTCTTCGTCCCGTTATCCTGTTAGGTTTAGACACCTATCTACGGGGACGACGATGGAACCACTCCACTTTGACGGAGGTTCCTGAAGTTGAGGGTTTCACCCATTCGCGCTTACAGTTGGAGTTATTGATAGTGGATGTCATTACATAGGTTCCTTACTTTAAGGACCACTTGACAGTTGGCTTCGATGGTGGTTTCCCGACTGGTATCGAGTATGTGATGTCCACTCGTCGGATTCCTCTCTTTATAGATGGAGGTTGGGAGCTCTATTTAGGAGAACGTGCTATTAGGAGCACCACAGGAGAGATTCACATTCTGATTTGTCCTCCTGCCAGGTGCTGTTGACCTTTGTTGCAGCCGATCATTGACGTCCCATTGGTGGGTATTGATGGCTTTACTATGTCAGAGGGACCCTTCACTCAGGAGACTTTTTACCGTTGGTGGTTTCATCACACTATTGGAGCCCAGACCCGCGCCACACAGTATATGGGGGATGTGGTTCCTGGTTCCGTTATGATACCGGATTGGATTGTCTGCATTCGAGAGCCTACTCATCCGACGCAGATTGATAGTTTGACCCAGAAGTTGGACCAGGCACATTTCTTTATCCGACATTTGGGCCGAGATCCTTCTGAGGCGGATACTTTTGATCCTTCCAGCTCTAGGTCTGGCCCTTCAAGTGGCCCATATTCAGATGGTTTTGCTGGAACAGATCCTCCATTGTATGGGTCTGATATCCCTACTGATAAAGATTCAACGACACGGGAGGAGTTACATCAGATGGATAGGTTGGATGATGTGGACGTCAACACTATTGACTTCTTTTGATGTATTTCTCGCTATATCTTTTGATATGTCTCTGTTAGTTATTAGGCAACTGTGCCCCATTCTCGTTATATCTTTTGACAGGCCTTTGTTAGTTGTTGGGCGTGTTAATCGATTTCACAATCAAGTATTTGTGCAAGCATACAAAGTTAGCAAGTAATAAAGTGGTAAAATAAAGTGTTGTACCCACAAGGAATTCCGATTAATAAACTCTAACTACTAGTACTATATCAATCCAATTTTATTTAAACAACTGTAATTCGTGATTTTCTAATTAAGAAAACTAAAATTAACTAATTAAAATTGTCTTACTCTAGAAATTGATTCAAATAAATAAAGGTTAAGACTACAATATCCCCAATTATGTAATACAAACCAATTATTCAATTACTCCAGTTATCCCGTCACCTGAATTGTTAGCAAGAATTCTAGTTGTTAAAAGCCCTTTCCAAAGTGGTAAAATAACATTTATTTAATTCAATTAATTTTGCGATATCTCTATGCAAAATAATAAATTTAAACTCATTAAGTTCCAATTCCCAACTGTTACATGTAGTGAAAAGAGATATTCCTATTCAATTCACAACCCTAATTATTTATCTCATGCAAATAATTAAGCTTGCATGTTATCACATCCAGTTCTAATCGTAGATTTCATCTTCCAAATCTTTCTAGTGTAACACAGTAATTATTGGCCAAATAAGTAATCAATAAACACAAAACATGATAAACAATTCAACATAAATAAATGGATTAAACTGAATAATCAATTCGTAAACATAAAAGGTTCAATTTGTAGTCTTAATTAAAAAGTTAGTTCATATAGAAAAATAAAACCAAAAATCCCATGAAAATCATCTCAACAAAATTACAAAACTGAAACAGAGAAGAAGAAGAAAACTCTAAAAGCAATTCTCCAAGCTTCAATCTTCAACTTGAATTCTATTTCTCGAATTCTATGTTGCTCTTTGATTAGTCTCCAACTGTTGTTAATTCTCTTTTTGCCACCTCCTTCTTCCTTAAATACCTCTTCACTTTTTAATTCCTTTTTTTCCTCAGCTTCTCTCTACTCACGCGCCTTGCCAACCCATTCTGAGCTCCAGCTCCCGGCGCTGGGTGTAGTGCCAAGTATAGCACCCCGGCGCTGTGCCCTTCCTCAGTCATTTACGCTTTTGCCCTTAATGATGCAAAAATTCTTGTCTTGTCCCTACTCAGCCTCAAATTACAAAATAACGAATAAACACATAAAAACTATTCTAAAAGACTTGAGAATAACAATAAATCAAGCCCAAATATATCCAATTCATAGGTATATCACCCATTCATTAAATACCGCCAAACTTGAACCGTTTCTTGTCCTCAAGCAACAAAACATAATGCAAAAATTAAATACACAATGCAAATGCAACTGTAGCTATCTACATGCCTACGACTCCAGCAGTCAAATAGAACAAAGTATATTTATCAGGCCTCAGAGAAATCACAATAACATGCTATTACATCATACCAAGTCAAATCAATCATCTCCCAACCAATCCTCAAATCTAAACCTGTTATTACTGATATCGTGCATGTGTGCTCAACAACCATGCCAACTAATACAAAGCTAAATAAGAAACATACTAGATTTCTTTGAAGGCATCATACAATATAAACTCGAGAACTCCAAGAACACGCTAGATCCGACTAAAATCACACACTTACCAAATTCTAGGGGTCAATATGGAATACTTATGCTTTATTTTTATTTTATTTTATTTATTATTTTTTCTTACGGGGGCTTTTTGCACTTTTCCTATTTTTTTTATACTCATGGCTGTGCAATGTCATATTCCCTTAGGCTTTTCAATGCTACCTTAACAAGCTTTCGACCAACGACTCCCAGACCATTAAAACTTTAGTGCGCTAGGTGTAAAGACAATCCCATTGGGCTTACTTACTCAAATAAAAAAGGCCACAAAACTAGACAAGCATGCCACGGTTTATTTCTTATTTTTATTTTATATATATATATATATATATATATATATATATATATATATTTATAAAGTTTATATACCCCAAAATTTTCCCCCAAACTTAAGTTCTTGTCTAACTTTATCCAGCATTGTCTATTCTTGTTATTCTTTTATTCAACTGACATTATCCTTTAGAAATCCATTATATATCCATTCAGACTTAATCAGCCAACATGGTCGTTTCTTAACGTGCTAACCTGATTATATCAGTTTCAAACAGATAAAGATTTAAATCAAGACAAGAAATCACATCAAAGTCTTAATAATCACCACTAAACTTGTTCATGCAATTCCAATCTCCTCATTGGCCAAAATAGACTTAAACTATCTACTGTAATCATGCGATATACTAAATGCAACACAAAACAGTTATTGATTAATAATTAACTAAAGAGTTAACATCAAATTTAATAAACTAAAACAACCTAGATGCCACAATCTACTATGAACATTCAATCTTAAAAATAAAATAAAACTATAATACCCCCAAACTTATGGTGAGCACTGTGACGCCCCCAAAATAGGTCCACACAACCCATTCTGAGTTGCCAAATACATGGTACAGAAAATAACTATAACTTCATTATTATAATTTTCGTGCAAAATACAACAACACATATGCTGTGAGTTTAAATACAAATATTATCTTCTAGACAATATTCAAACTCAAATAAGTCCTCATTAAAATTATTGATACACTATTTTACAAAATAGTGAGGACTGCTAAAATAACAACCCTGAAACATCACTCCACACTCCGACTAGTTCCTGCTATATTCTCGCATCCTGAGAAGAAAAATGGAACAGAAAGGAAAAAGGTGAGCTCAACTAGCCTAGTAAAGAATATTATGACTAAGATAATGTAGAACAAATTATCGTTAGCCTTCAATAAATCAAATAAAATATAATGGACAACAAGTTTTAGATCAATATTCACAGCGAAAATAACAATTCATTAGAAGAGTTAAGTAGAGAATAATTTTTACTATCTTCTATGATTTAAAAGTCTATCATCAATATTTTATCCCTGTAACATCAATCAATATACTTCCTATATCAAATATTCATCTTTACACTACAAGCCAAAGATATTCATTTGTATCACCAGTTGGTCATGTTCATCTCAACACTTGTCCATCTTTGCACTACGGGCCAAAGATATTCATCAAGTAATCATTCATCTTTGCACTACAGGCCAAAGATATTTAGTTATATCACCATTTAGGAATGAGAATGATGAAAAATATTTTAAAGAAAACGAATCCAGTGAGATAAAAGGACAAAGGTTAGAAATTCGTACTTCAATTTATCCAAGTTCAAAAATACTCCATAATAATCAATTGTGGAGAAAAATTCAAGAATGAAGACCAAAACATGGATACAATCAAAGATAGTAATTAAAATAGACAACTTGGACACATAAAAGAAAACTTAATTTATCTGTGAATAGTGTCGTATACGTGAATAGTAACCTCGACATGAAAAGGTAAAAATTTCATAATAAAAATCATACCAATATTTTGGTATAATGATATTAAAAGAAATAACATCATTTACGAAGAAACTAAAATACCTTACCTCAAAAGAACAGTACTTCTGACTAGAATATCGGATATAAGGCTGAAGAAAACTTGCAATGCTTATCAACTCTCAAAGTATCTAAATACTCACAAAAATACGCTCGATATTATAGAGAGAAAATTTCTGATTCTGGTGTGATTTTCAATTCTAACCTAGGCACCCTATTTAAAGAAAAATGCCAGAACGCCAAAGCAGACTTGCCTGCTACCTGTGGCTCTTCCCTCTGCCATTCGCGCACACCATAATTTAAACTTCAATATTTTTTCACCAAAAAAACAGAAGTGGGGCCCACCCATGTTTTTAATAAAAAAATATTTATTTCTAAAACCTCAATAATTCATAATAAATAGCCTTTTTATCAGAAAAATACGAATTTTATGTCCATTCCATAGGAAATTTAATTCTCTACAACTTTGTAAAAGAAAGTTTTTTCAAATTCCAAACAGAAAATGACCGAAATCTACATACGTGTGATTTTTAATACCTTCATTCCGACAAAATACTTATAAAATATCTCAGCATTAATTCTTTCATTTATATCCACATAAAATAAATATTTTCTTATCATATAAAAAAATAATTAATTATTTACAAATAATATTACAGAATCACAATAATGACAATCAGGTCGTTCTCAAGAAAGATGGGGCTTTCCGATAAGAATTTCTCCTTACTGGCGTGCAATTAGGTGACCAAACCCCTTTTCTAGACAGAACTTCCTTAGATATTGCCGATAATGTTATCAAATAATATTATTCAAATAATACGAATTATTGATCTGATAATGGAAAATACTGTGCAGTGATAATTATTGAAACAACAATAATATAAAATATCAACGTAGCAATTATTGAATCAAGAAAATAAAATATTGAACAGTAATTATTGTAAAAATTATTGAGTAGTGTCTTCTTACGTAAGAATTAATAATCCACAAATACTGTACAATACCATGTGATACTGTGTAACCACGCGTATTACTGTACTTTAACCACCAGGTATTTCAATAGTGTTAACGGTAACAACTACGTCATTATTTAAAAAAAAACTCATACTTGTTATTTTCTTCATCCGACAGTTTTTTGTTATGGGGCCCACAAATAGCTGCGCCATCGTACGAATATTCCCCGACAACAAGAATATTCCACGACCAAACGAATATTTTCCAACAACAATGAATATTTTATAACCACTTGCTTACTTGAAATATTTGTGTATTTTACCTATAGCTAACCACATTAATCAAATCAACCCCTTACTATATCAAAATAATAAATAGAGAAAACTAAATTTTATTCATAAAAAGTTGGGATCTTACTACCTCCCCTCCTGATGAAATTTCATCCTCGAAATTGACGTACGTACCTGGTATTTCGAAAAAGTGAGGGTACCTCGCTTTCATTTCTGATTCCAACTCCCAGGTCATTTCCTCAATAGCATGGTTCCTCCATAAAACTTTGACTTGTGGTATAACCTTTGTGCGTAGGACATGCTCCTTCCTATCCAAGCTCTTGTCAGGTACCTCCTCGTATATTAAATTTTTGGTTATCTCATGTGGTTCTAACTCAATAATATGGTTTAGGTCTTTCACATATTTATGAAGCACAGATATGTGAAAAACATTATGAACACGAGACATATTTGGAGGTAATACGAGTCTATATGCCACATTTCCTACGCGGTCAAGAATCTCAAATCGACCAACAAATCGTGGATTGAGCTTTCCTGTCTTCCTGAATCTTGTAACTCCCTTCCATGGAGCAACACGTAACAATACATGATCCCTAATATTAAATTCCACATCCTTTCGATGAAGATTAGCATAACTCTTCTGTCGATCTTGTGAGGTTTTTATACGTTGCCGGATCATTTGAATCTTTTCCGTAGCCATACATACCAATTCTGGTCCCAACAACATTGCTTCACCCACCTCGTCCCAACACACTGGAGAGCGACATTTTCGTCCATATAATGCTTCGAATGGGACCACACCTATACTTGCTTGATAACTGTTATTGTAGGAGAATTCCACCAATGGTAGGTACTTTTCCCAACTTCCTTTGAAATCTAGGACACAGAGTCTTAGTAGATCTTTAAGAGTTTGAATAGTCCTTTCTGATTGCCCGTCCGTTTAAGGATGATATGCCAAACTGAATCATAAATTCGTGCCCATAACTTTCTGCAAACTGACCCAAAATTATGAAGTGAATCTTGGGTCTTGATTAGAAACTATGGATACTGGCATGCTATGCAATCTCGCAATCTCATTCACGTACATACAAGCAAGACGTTCAAGAGAATAAGTCTCCCGTATCGGCAAGAAATGAGCAGACTTGGTTAATCTATCAACAATTACCCAAATCGCATCTATGCCTTGAGAAACCTTGGGAAGACCCATAACGAAATTCATGGTAATGTGTTCCCACTTCCATTTCAGAATCTCAAGTGGTTGCAATGGATCCTTTGGCACTTGATGCTCTACCTTTACACGTTGACAAGTTAAACACCTCGATATAAACTCTGCGATCTTTCTCTTCATATTTTTCCACCAAAATGTATATCGAAGATCATGATACATTTTGGTACTCCCAGGATGGATTGCAAATGGTGTGTCGTGTGCCTCCATCATGATTCTATGTTTCAAGTAAGAATCGTTAGGAATGCAAAGTCTGGAGTTGACTCGAAGTATTCCTTCCTCATCGATTCTTGCTTCTGGAATAACACCTTCTTGTACTTTCTTCTTTATATGCATCAGCTCTGGGTCTGTGGCTTGAGCAGCTTTAACTTTATCAATTAAAGTCGGTTCTACTCATATATTTGATATCATCACGTGGGTACTTGGAGCCTTTAACTCTATCTACATCCTTTGTAAGTCGTACAAAATGGGTCTTTGTGTTAACAACATCGCACTCGTACCCGCATACGATCTTCTACTCAATGCATCGTCTACCATGTTTGCTTTTCCAGGATGGTATTGGATGGTATGGTTATAATCTTTCAACAGCTCGAGCCAATGTCATTGCTGCATGTTGAGAACACATCCTAATCCTTTTACCGAAGCATCGATGTAGATAACAAATCCATCTAAACCAAATGGTATTGTTAGAAAAGGTGTCGAAATGAGTCTCCTCTTTAGCTCTTGGAAACTATTCTCGCATTCCTCGCTCCATACGAATTTTGTATCTTTCCGAGTCAGCTAAGTTAACAGAGTAGTGATTCGAGAAAATACTTCCACGAATCTCCAATAATAACCGGCAAAGCCCAAAAAGCTACGTACTTCGGTCACCAACTTCGGTTGCTCCCAACTTTGTATTATTTTAATTTTCATCGGGTCAACAGATACTCCATGTTTTGACAATACGTGCCTAAAGAATGCTACTTCCTTAAGCAAGAACTCGAATTTCTTCAGCTTGGCATATAGCTTGTTATCACGAAGCCTTTGAAGTACCAGCTTCAAATGTTGCTCATGATCTTTATGACTTTTAGAATAGATGAGGATGTCATCAATAATGACAACAACGAACTGATCTAAATATTCCTTGAACACACGATTCATCATATCCATGAAAGTAGTAGGAGCATTAGTCAATCTAAAAGACATGACTAAGAATTCATAATGCCCATACCGAGTTCTGAAGGTTGTCTTCGGAATATCCTCAGTTTTAATCTTCAGCTGATGATATCCAGAACGAAGATCGATCTTTAAAAAGAATTGTTCTCCTTGTAACTAGTCAAATAAGTTATCAATGTGAGGTAGCGGATATCTATTCTTGATGGTGACATGGTTCAATTCCCTATAGTCAATACAAAGTCGCATACTCCCATTTTTCTTCTTTACAAAAAAAAATAGGAGCACCCCAAGCAGATGTACTAGGATGAATGAAACTGATGTCTAACTACTTCTGTAGTTGGACCTTTAACTCCTGATGTTCAATAGTAGCCATTTGATATGGGGTTTTAGAAATGGGTTTTGTACCAGGTTCAAGGTCAATAAAGAATTCAACTTCACATTCTGGGGGTAGACCGGGAAGTTCTTCATAAAATACGTCAGGAAATTCACTAACAACAAAAATATTTTTCAAATCTGGCGTATTTTTGTTCAAGTCCATGACATGGGTTAAGAAAGCTTGACATCTATTTTTCAATAAACAAATGGCTTTATGGCTTGATATGACATTGATTGACTTTAGTGGTTTGGTTACTTGAATTCGTATAACAGGTTGGTTAGGAATACGAAAACTAACAACCTTACGAAAATAATCAATTTTAGCATGATGAGTGATTAATCAATCAATCCCTAAAATCACATCAAATGCAAATATCTTTAAAGAGATGAGATCAATAAGTAATGTGATGGTCCCAACTTGAATCAAGAAAGATTTATAAACTGTGGATGTAACGAAAGTTTCTCCTAATGGAATTTTCACAAATAAGTCAAAGTCTAATTTCTCAGGAGTCAAGTTCAAACATTGAGCACAAGCAAGAGAAATAAAAGAATGGGTAGAACTGGTATCTAATAAGGTATAAACTTCGCAAGAGTTTATGTTTAGCTTACCCATGATCACCTCGTTTGGGTTCCTTACATTTTGGCCAGTCACGACAAACGCTCTTCTAGGAACTACTGACTTTGACTTGTCCGGGACAGCCTTTGGAGTCACCATCCCCGCTGGACTTGGTTTCGCTATAGGACAATCTCAAGCTATATGACCTTCCTTTCCATAGTTATAACACACCTTGAATTGTTGTGGGCAGTTTGGGCTGATGTGTCCCTCTTTTCCGCATTTATAACATACGACCGGTGGTCGTTCTCCTCCCCTAGAAACAGTTGATGATGGTGATAACATCTTCACGTTGTCATTGTTATACCTCCTCTTTTTGAAATCTCCCCCGACTCGCTTCTTCTACTATCATTGCCACAATTACCACCAGAGTGGTTACTGCTTTTGTCCGGATATTTTTCTCCCCGCTGGTTATCATTTCTCCGATAACTGCTGCCACTGGTATGGCCCTGGTTGTGGTCCCTCGGTTAAACAGACTCATTATCTCGCTCTAATAATTGAGTCATGTGCACAACATCTGAATATAGAGAAAATTTGTTAGAGATAAGGTATTGACGAATTTCTGGTTTCAAACCTCTTAGAAACATCCGCGTCATACGTTCCTCATTCTATACCAAATGAGGTGTAAACCTGGATAACTCCGCGAATTTAGCCTCGTACTGGGACACAGCCATGTTGTTCTATTCCAGTCTGATAAACTCTACTTCCTTCATATGACGAATACTTTCAGGAAAGTACTTATCATTGAATAGTTTCTTGAATGCTTCCAAAGACATACTGAGTGCGGCTGGCTGGGTACGCTTCATAGATTCCCACCAATAATTTGCCTCACCATAAAACATAAAGGTGGTGAATGGAACCTTCTGTTCCTCCGTGCATCCCAAGACATCAAATATCTTGGTAATTTGCTTAACCCACGTTTTCGCCTTGATCGGATCCGACTTTCCCAAAAACTCTGGCGGTCCCAACTCTTTGAACTTCTTGGTTGTGACAAGCCGCGCGTTGTTATTATTTCCACCCGTATTTTGTACAAGAGTCTCCCTCGTCTGATTTTGCATAAACTGAAAAAAGCTTCTAAACATCACATCATTCATCGTTTGATCGGTGGTATTGTTTACAAGAGGAACATTGTCGTCATATTACACGTTCTCCTGGTTGGTGATTAAAGGTATCTCCACGGTCTCATTCACTCTATTATTAACATTTTCAACTGCCATTCTCAAATACTGCCATAACACAAGGGTTAATTAAAGAAATTGACATTCCATATATTATCCCTATATTCTAACCGACCAATTAAACACAAATAAACTTAGGTAAGACACACTAGCGAAGGATTTACTCGTCACTCCATTCCTAGTTCTAACCCCAGATATCCATCAGAGATCATATCCCTAAGCTCTGATGCCAACTGTGACGCCCTCAAAATAGGTCTACACAACTTATTCTGAGTCGCCAAATACATGGTACAAAAAATAACTATAACTTCATTATTACAATTGTCGTGCAAAATACGACAACACATATGTTATGAGTTTAAATACAAAAATTGTCTTCTAGATAATATACAAACTCAAATAAGTCCTCATTACAATTATTGATAGACTATTTTACAAAATAGTGAGGACTGCTAAAACAACTGCCCTAAAATATCACTCCACACCCCGACTAGTTCCCGCTATATTCTCGCCTGTTGAGAAAAAAATGGAACAAAAGGAAAAATGGTGAGCTCAACTAGCCTAGTAAAGAATATTATGACTAAGATAATGTAGAACAAATTATCGTTAGCTTTCAATAAATCAGATAAAATATAATGGACAACAAGTTTTAGATCAATATTCGTAATGGAAATAAGAATTCATTAAAAGAGTTAAGTAGAGAATGAAGTCTACTGTCTTCTATGATTTAAAAGTCTATCATCAATATTTTATCCTTGTAACATCAATCAATATAAAATCTGAATCAAATATTCAACTTTGCACTACGGGCCAAAGATATTCATTTGTATCACCAGTTGGTCATGTTCATCTCAACACATGTCCATCTTTACACTACGGGCCAAAGATATTCATCAAGTAATCATTCATCTTTGCACTACAGGCCAAAGATATTCAGTTATATCACCATCTAGAACTGAGGATGATGAAAAATATTTTAAAAGAAACGAATCCAGTGAGATAAAAGGACAAAGGTTAGGGACTCGTACTTCAGTTTATCCAAGTTCAAAAATACTACATAATAATCAATTATAGAGCAAAATTCAAGAATGAATATCAAAACATGGATACAATCAAAGATACTAACCAAAATAGACAACTTGGACACATAAAAGAAAAATTAATTTTTTTGTGAATAGTGTCGTATGCGTGAATAGTAACCTCGACATGAAAATGTAAAAATTTTATAATAAAATTTATACCAATATTTTGGTATAATGATAGTAAAAGAAATAACATCATTTACGAAAAAAATAACATCCCTTACCTCAAAAGAACAATATTTCTGACTAGAATATCAGATATAATACTGAAGAAAACTTTCACTGCTTACCAACTCTCAAAGTATCTAAATACTCATACAAATACGCTCGATATTATAGAGAGAGAAAATTTCTGATTTTGGTGTGATTTTTAATTCTAACCTAAGCACCCTATTTATAGGAAAATGCCAGAATGCCAAAGCAGACTAACCTGCTACCGGTGGCTCTTCCCTCTGCCATTCACGCAAACCACAATTGAAACTTCAGTATTTTTCCACCAAAAAAACAAAAGTGGGGCCCACCCATGATTTTAATAAAAAAATATTTATTTCTAAAACTTCAATAATTCATAATAAATAGCCCTTTGTAAAAGAAATATTTTCCAAATTCTAAACAGAAAATGGCCGATATCTACTTACGGATGATTTTTAATACCTCCATTCCGACAAAATATTGATAAAACACCTCAGCATTAATTCCTTCATTTATATTCATATAAAATAAATATTTTCTTACCATATAAATCAATAATTAATTATTCATAAATAATATTATAGAATCACAATAATGACAACCAGGTCGTTCCCAGGAAAGAGGGGACTTTTCAATAAGAATTTCTCCTTACTGGCGCGTAATTAGGTGATCAAACCCCTTTTCTAGATAAAACTTCCTTAAACATTGCCAATAATGTTATCTAATAATATTATTCAAATAATATAAATTATTGATCTGATAATAGAAAATACTATGCAGTGACAATTATTGAAAGAACAATAATATAAAATATCAACGTAGGAATTATTGAATCAATAAAATAAAATATTGAACAGTAATTACTGTAACAATTATTGAGTAGTGTCTTCATACGTAAAAATTAATAATCCACAAAAACTGTGAAATACCGTGTGTTACTATGCAATCACGCGTATTACTGTACTTTAACCACCAAGTATTTCAACAGTGTTAACGGTAACAACTATGTCGTTATTTAAAAAAAAACTCATACTTGACGTTTTCTTCATCCGATAGTTTTTCGTTATGGGGCCCACAAATAATTACGCCGTCGTATGAATATTCCCCGACAGCAAGAATATTTCACGACCAAACGAATATTCCCCGACAACAATGATAATTTTATAACTACTTACTTACTTAAAATATTTGCGCATTTTACCCATAACTAAACACATTAACGAAATCAACCCCTTACTATATCAAAATAATAAATAGTGAAAATTCAATTTTATTCATAAAAAGTTGAGGTCTTACAAGCAATGTCCTCATGCGAAAAATATAGCAATTAAAATAGAGGACTTCCCTGATGATATCATTCATCAGGCGCATCCTGATAAGTGGTTTTATTCCTACTTATCGGGTATCTATTACTTAAATTATTTGCTTAATCTCATGTTTCGTAGTTACTTTTCATACATTTTATGTTATTTTGTAGGCGATGACATGACATTGGCATGAGGAAAGCAAAGAAAGGCAATTCGAACATCTTTTGAACTAAAATACGCAAGTAAATGCAAGAAGGGAATATTGAAGGACTTTTAACACCAAGTTGGATGCATGTTCTTGGCTTGAAACTTTGATTATACTGTAGAGCATCTTCTTAGCTCCCCAGAACATCTTGAATCATCCCAATCTGAGTTCGGATGCGAGAGTTATGGCCAAAATATCAACAAAGATCAAAGCTAAGAGTTGTCATGCTTGTCATTTACACATCATCTACTTCAAGCTCGATTTCCGCCTTGGTCCGATCCGAATCTGTCAATCCTCAAAACATGGAAGTTGTAGATCTCGTCGTTATCTTCGATTTGATAGGTGGCAGGCCCCGTAACTCCAAGCGGATCAGAAGTTATGCGTGTTTTACCAAAGGACGTCGCAGCAGAAAATAGGGCAGCACAGACCGCGCTAGGGCGCGCTAGGCGGCCAGATTTTTTGACCCTGTAGCGCGAACCGCGCCCAGAAAGGCTTAGCAGCGGCGCTGAGCGCGCTAGGCGGCGAGGGGGCATCGTTTTTTAGGTCATTTGATGTCCAATTTGAGTTAGAATAGGATTCTTAGTTGCCTAACTTGCTTGGGTGTCCATTAGAACTATAAATACATGATGAGAGACATAAAAGAGAGAGATCTAGGCTAGTTTTAGAGGATTCCATTAGATTAGATTAGAGTAAATTAGATAAAAACCCTAGTTCTTATGGGATTGGGAGATTGAAGCAACTTGGACACCATTGAAGATCAAGAGCATGAGCTTGAGGAAGATGGAGATTTGCTGACAACAGATTTATTCTTTACTCTTCTCTTATTTTTGTCTTTTAATGATTATTCAATTGTGGATTCTTAGTTTTAATTCAATAATCATGAACTAATTCTTTGTTTGAGATTACAATGGATCTTATTGTGTAGTTTATTTTAATATGCTTCGCTATCAATTATTATGTTCTATTATGAGGATTGTCTATTGTGATTTGGACTTAATTGTTTAATTGCTTAGCTATCAATTTACCGTGATAATCTATATGAACTCGAGAGATGAAGTATTGATTTAGATCTTATCATTATAGCATGTGTTTGTGATTTCTGTATAGATAGAATTCATGATTCGTGTTTAGGATAGAAATATGCCTTTACGCCATATGTAATCGTATAGAAAACTTGTGCTTTAAATCCTTTTTAATTGTAATTCACATAGAGATATAGTGGATTAGTTAATTAGGGTGTCTTGCTTAATTCTATCATCTGTGGATTTAATTGAGTATGGGTATTATGCATCGAGAGGTGGTTTTATCTACTTTAGTGTTCTTGATTAACAATTCATGATAGAGAATAATTGATGAGAAGTGTGTTAACTTAAATGAAGCAATAAGTGAAGTTGTGATCTTAAATATCTGTAATCTTAATTTAACTAGTGGTAATTAGAATTAGTTTATTTATAAATTGAAATTCATTTGTTTAAATAAGATTGAGTTGATTACGGGTTAGTACTTGGTGATTTGTATTAATAATTCCTCGTGGGAACGATACTCTACTTACTATTATATTACTTGTTGACCACGTATACTTGCGTGTTTTGCGTGTATTGATTTTACCCAACAAGTTTTTGGCGCCGTTGCCGGGGAATTAGTTAATATATTCTTGCCAATATTAGCTTCAATCAAATTAGTCTTAATTTAAACATTTTTTTTTCTTTTTATTTAATTCTCTTCCTATTTGTTTTTCTTTTCAGGTACCATGGCGGAATTTAATTATCAATGGTCGTATACGAGAATGACTCAGCCAAGGGGAGCAGAGATTGATGGACCCGCGACACTTTCTGCATTATCAGCACAGATTGAGACACTTTTGAGGAGGTTGGACACTTTTGCAGCACAACGTCGTCAAAGTGTAGCGGTTACTTGCAATTATTATGCCGGTAATCATCCGAGTCATCAATGCACCGTTAGTTTTGGGCCGGGACAACACGGTGGTGAATACTTCAATGATTATGCATATGCCAATTATCACCAAGATTGGGGGTATCACCCGGATTCGTCATGGAGCTACAATTATGAAGACCAATACTATGCTCCAAATCAATCATACACACCAGAATTTTTATGTCCACCTCCATTACCACAAGAAGAAAAGCCAAATCCGTTGGATGTAATATTGAAGGGCATAGCAGATCAAGAGGAGAGGATGATGAGTCAAGAAATATCGAGCTTCAATTTTCAAAACCAGATGGAACAACTCGTCACTACCTCAACCAATGGTCCTCAATACATGGCTTCCGAGACTGAGACAAATAATTCAAGATTGGAGGAATTGTTGTCCAAGTTCATAGCATCAAATGAGGAGAGAAGGATTAATCAAGAGCGGTCAATTCAGAATCAAGAGATATCAATTCAAAATCTGCAGAACCAGATGGATCAAATGTTCAAAGCTTTGAACAACTGTCCTCAAAACAATTGGTGTTATGACGAGGATTCCGAGATTAATGAAGTGCCCGAGCCAAATCTACAACTGGATGAGACACGAGATGTTGAAAAAGAGGAGACAAGTGGGGATGAACTAACTATGAGTACTAACGCGGATGAGCCGATGTTATTAATGCCTCAAATGCCTTCTCCGCCACAGTTCACGGGTCCAGTTAGATTTGCAAAATCATGCCCACTTGGTAGTCATGTCGACGGCGAAGCTCTTTATGACATAAGAGTGAGTGCAACAATGAAGCCGTGGTGGGAAGAGAAAGAGAAGATAGACAAAGAGCCTATTGTGTTTGACACACTTTCATGCCCAAATATGATCACAAACACAATGGAGATAGCACCTAGTCATTTGCCCTTCTTAATGGAGATTATACCGAGTAAGAGCATGCCAGGTGACTTTGATGCTATGGCCATCGCTTGTGAGAACCTCCCAAAGGATTATTTGCTACTGATGGATGGAGGATTCCTCAATTTCCAGAGAGGAATTGGATAGTGTTGACAAGACAAAGTCTGGCTGAAAGACTATAAATCAAGCGCTTATTGGGAGGCAACCCAAGTTTAATTTTTATTTTTAGTTTTTTTTCTTTTAGGTTTAATATTAGTTGATAGAATTTTTTTCATTTTTTTAGGATTTAATAAGTTTGCTTCTATCATATTCACAGGTTAGTC
The DNA here is from genome assembly GCA_016801055.1 of Panax notoginseng. Classification (NCBI taxonomy): domain Eukaryota; kingdom Viridiplantae; phylum Streptophyta; class Magnoliopsida; order Apiales; family Araliaceae; genus Panax; species Panax notoginseng. Next base: position 129,687,757 of record CM029014.1, on the reverse strand, counting down.
AAGTCCAACTCAAGGGTGGTTCCTAATTTATTCCAATGTGTCTGGCCTATTCTTCAGACTTAGCAGACAAGGAAGTACATGCTATATGTCAGGGAAGTCCACTCTTTTAATTTTTCCTATCTTAGCCATTGAGGACAATGTCTGTTTTAAGTTTGGGGGCATTTTAGTGTCATATTGCATATAGTTAGTTATTTACATTGTAGTTCGTATAGTTACATTTAATTTTTGCATTCTTGAAAAAAAATTTGAAAAATTAATAGTTAGTTACTATGTTCATCTTGCATGATTCCAGCTGTTAGATAGTTACTGTTTATTTTGGCCAATGATGAGATGGAATTGGGTAGACAGGTATAGTATTGACTATTAGAGCTTTGATGTGATTTCTTGTTATGAATTGAGTCTTTTGCTGTTTGAAACTGGTATAATAAGGATAGCACTGTAAGAACAACTTGTTGATTGATTGAGTTTAAATTGATACATAATGAGACTCTAAAGGATAATGCTAGTTTGAATGAAAGAATGACAAGAATAAGTTGTGATGGCTAAGGTTAAACAAGAACCTAAGTTTGGGGGAATATTTGGGGTATATAAGCTAAAAAAAAAGATATTGAGTTGAATAAATTGAGTCCTGTGGTGGGTCGAGAAAAAGCGTGAAATGCACTCCCCATAAACACAGGCGTGAGATGGAGCGTAAAACGCACTCACTATCCATCAACCAAAAAAAAATATGAATAAAATGGGAAATAAGAGCAAAAAGCCCCCATAGATGAAAAATGAAGCATAAGTATCCCATGTTGACCCTCGATATTGGTAATTGTTTAATTTTAGTTGGATCTAGCTTATTTTTGGATTTCTTGAGTTTACATTGTATGATGCCTTCGAAGAGACTTATTATGTGTTAAATTTAGTTTTATATCAGTTAACTTTGTTATGGAGCACACACGCACTATATTAGTGATAACAGTCTAAGATTTGATGATTGATTGAGAAGTTATTGATTGGTTTTGATATGATGTATTATCGTGTTTACTTGATTTTTCCTAAGGCCGGTTGAATAGACTTGTTTCTGTCATTACTGCTGGATTCGTAGGCATGTAGATTAGTTGCATTATATGGTATTATTATTTTGTGTTTTTGCTTGAGGACAAGCAAATGTTTAAGTTTAGGGGTATTTGATAAGTGGTTTTATTCCTACTTATCGGGTATCTATTACTTGAATTATTTGCTTAATCTCATGTTTCGTAGTTACTTTTCATACATTTTATGTTATTTTGTAGGCGATGACACGACATTGGCATGAGGAAAGCAAGGAAAAGCAATTCGATCATCTTTTGGACTAAAATACGCAAGCAAATGCAGGAAGGGAATATTGAAGGACTTTTAACACCAAGTTGGATGCATGTTCTTGGCTTGAAACTTTGATTATACTGTAGAGCATCTTCTTAGCTTTCCGGAACATCTTAAATCATCCCAATCGGAGTTCGGATGCGAGAGTTATGGCAAAAATATCAACAAAGATCAAAGCTAAGAGTTGTCATGCTTGCCATTTACACATCATCTACTTCAAGCTCGATTTCCACCTTGGTCCGATTCGAATCTGTCAATCCTCAAAGCATGGAAGTTGTAGATCCCGTCGTTATCTTCGATTTAATAGGTGGCAGGCCCCGTAACTCCAATCGGATCAGAAGTTATGCGTGTTTTACCAAAGGACGTCGCAGCAGAAAATAGGGCAGCGCGGACCGTGCTAGGGCGCGCTAGGCGGCCAGATTTTCTGACCCTGTAGCGCGAACCGCGCCCAAAAAGGCTTAGCAGTGGCGCTGAGCGCGCTAGGCGGCGAGGGGGCAGCGTTTTTTGGGTCATTTGATGTCCAATTTGAGCTAGAATAGGATTCTTAGTTGCCTAACTTGCTTGGGTGTCCATTAGAACTATAAATACATGATGAGAGACATAAAAGAGAGAGATCTAGGCTAGTTTTAGAGGATTCCATTAGATTAGATTAGAGTAAATTAGATAAAAACCCTAGTTCTTATGGGATTGGGAGATTGAAGCAACTTGGACACCATTGAAGATCAAGAGCATGAGCTTGAGGAAGATGGAGATTTGCTGACAACAGATTTATTCTTTAATCTTCTCTTATTTTTGTCTTTTAATGATTATTCAATTGTGGATTCTTAGTTTTAATTCAATAATCATGAACTAATTCTTTGTTTGAGATTACAATGGATCTTATTGTGTAGTTTATTTTAATATGCTTCGCTATCAATTATTATATTCTATTATGAGGATTGTCTATTGTGATTTGGACTTAATTGTTTAATTGCTTAGCTATCAATTTACCGTGATAATCTATATGAACTCGAGAGATGAAGTATTGATTTAGATCTTATCATTATAGCATGTGTTTGTGATTTCTGCATAGATGGAATTCATGATTCGTGTTTAGGATAGAAATATGCCTTTACGCCATATGTAATCGTATAGAAAACTTGTGCTTTAAATCCTTTTTAATTGTAATTCACATAGAGATATAGTGGATTAGTTAATTAGGGTGTCTTGCTTAATTCTATCATCTGTGAATTTAATTGAGTATGTGTATTATGCATCGAGAGGTGGTTTTATCTACTTTAGTGTTCTTGATTAACAATTCATGATAGAGAATAATTGATGAGAAGTATGTTAACTTAAATGAAGCAATAAGTGAAGTTGTGATCTTAAATCTCTGAAATCTTAATTTAACTAGTGGTAATTAGAATTAGTTTATTTATAAATTGAAATTCATTTGTTTAAATAAGATTGAGTTGATTACGGGTTAGTACTTGGTGATTTGTATTAATAATTCATCGTGGGAACGATACTCTACTTACTATTATATTACTTGTTGACCACGTATACTTGCGTGTTTTGCGTGTATTGATTTTACCCAACACATCCTCCTCATCGTCGCTCATCTCTTGATCAAAAGGGGGAAATACACACAAAACAGGGGCAGTTAGGAATTTGCTAAGATCAACTCCAGGGTAAAGCTAAGCATACATATTTGTCTGGGCCTTGAAGTAGTCGACCTTAAAGGATGATGGAAAAGGTCCCATGAAGTCAATTCCCCATACATCAAATAACTCAACCTCAGGAATCGTATTAAGGGGTATTTCATTGGGTTTTGAGTTATTACTAACTCGTTGGCATCGATCACACTTCAACACGTAGAGATATGTGTCTTTAAACAAGGTAGGCCAAAAAAATCCCGACTGCAACACTTTGGCTGCTGTCCTATCACCTGCGTAGTGACCTCCGTAATCTGATGAGTGGCAATAACTTAGAATGCTATCCATCTCCTCATGTGGCACACATCGTCAAATCATTTGATCTGCACAAGTCTTTAATAGAAAAGGTTCCTCCCAGAAATATTGTTGGACATCGTGGAGGAACTTTTTCCGTTGTTGTGAACTCAAATTTGGAGGTAACACATTACTAACCAGATAATTCACGTAATCCGCATACCATGGCACTGTCATTATAACTAGATAAAGTTGTTCATCAGAAAACATCTTATTAATCATGACTTCATCTTTTTTCTTAATCTCTGCATTTTCCAATCGCGAAAGATGATCTGTCACCTTGTTTTTGGTACCTTTTCTATCCCGGATCTCCAAATCGAACTCTTAAAGTAAAAGCACCCACCGAATTAACCTTGGTTTGACATCCTTTTTCTCAATCAAATACTTTATTGCGGAATGATCAGTATAGACGATTACCTTGGTCCCTATTAGATACGCTCTAAATTTGTCGAAAGCAAACACTACCGCAAGTAATTTTTTTAAGTGATAGTGTAGTTCAACTGAGCATCCGTCAACGTCTTGCTAGAGTAGTATATAGTATGAAATCTTTTCTCTCGTCCTTGTCCCAAAACTGCTCCAACAGCGTATGCACTGGCATCACACATAAGCTCAAATGGTAAAGTCCAGTCGGGAGCCACTATGATTAGAGCTGTGACCAATTTCTTTTTTAATACTTCAAAAGCGTCTAAGCACAACTGGTCCATCTTAAACGGTACATCTTTCTCCAAGAGTGAACACACGGGTTTTGAAATTATAGAGAAATCTTTAATGAATCATCTATAAAAACCCGCATGTCCCAAGAAACTCCTTATTCCCTTCACAGATGTTGGTGGAGGTAGCTTCTCAATGGTTTCAATTTTAGCTTCATCGACCTCTATCCCTGCTACCAAAACCTTATGCCCCAGGATTATCCCTTCTTGCACCATGAAGTGACACTTTTTCTAGTTGAGAACTAGATTTGTCTCCACACAGCGCTTCAACACTAAGACCAGATTCTCAGGCATAAATTAAAACTATCACAAAATACGGAAAAATCATCCATGAAAACTTCTAAGTTATGTTCTACCATATTCGAGAAGATAGCCATCATACACCGTTGAAAAGTTATCAGAGTATTGCACAGACCAAAAGACATACGACGAAATGCAAACGTACCATAAGGGCACGTGAATGTGGTTTTTTCTTGATCCTCCGGTGCTATGGCAATCTGATTGTAACCAGAATATCCATCTAATAGACAATAAAAATGATGTCCCGCCAACCTATCCAGCATTTGATCAATAAATGTCAAGGGAAAGTGATCCTCGAGTGTGGCTTTATTTAGTTTGCGGTAATCCATACATACTCTCCATCTTGTAACTGTTCTAGTGGGGATGAGCTCATTAGTTTGGTTTTTAACCACCATCATACCCCCTTTTTTTGGTACACAATGTACAGAACTTACCCAAGAACTGTCCGAGATTGGACAGATAATACCTACAACTAGCCATTTTATGATCTCTTTCTTAACCACTTCCTTCATAATGGGATTCAACCATCTTTGTTGCTTAATGGTTGGTTTTGCTCCTTCCAATAAAATTTTATGCATACAAAATGATGGACTAATTCCCCGAATATCTGCTATAGTCCATCCAATTGCTTTTTTATACTCTCGCAATACCATTAACAGTTTTTCTTTTTGAGTATCAGTCAAATCCGCCGATACAATAACTGGTAATGTGTTTGATTCTCCCAAATAGGCATACTTCAGATGAGACGGTAAAGGTTTTCACTCCAGCATTGGTGGCTCTTCTATTGATGGCTTAAACTTTTTCTCTTCCGCTTTGGGCCGGTCAAGGGTGTCAAACGGTTGTCAGAACTTTTTGGAAACTGGTAATGCATCTAACCATTTGACATACCCTATTTCTTCCTCATTATCGTAGTCGTCCATCCCGATCAAAATAGATTCTAGTGGATCATCAAAATGACTTTCGCTGAGTTTGTGATTTACTATTTCTTCCATGACGTCTACTCGCATACATTTATCCTCTTCTTTCAGGAATTACATTACCTTGAATACATTAAAGGTTACCTCTTAGTCTTCGACTCGCATTGTTAATTCGCCTTTTTGTACGTCTATCAAAGTTCTCCCCGTTACTAAGAATGGTCATCCGAGGATGATGGGAATTTCCTTGTCTACTTCACAATCAAAGATAATAAAATCCACCGGGAAGAAAAATTTATCAACCTTTACCAAAACGTCTTCCACAATACCTCTTGGATATGTAACTGATTTATCTGCCTACTACAAGCTGATCTTTGTCAGTTTTGGTGCCTTAAGTTTGAACTGGGTGTAGACGGATAGCGGCATCAAGTTTATGTTAGCCCCTAAATCACATAATGCTCTTCCCAAAAATTGGTTACCATTCTCGCATGGATTAGTAAAACTACCTGGATCTTTTAACTTCGATGGTAATTTATTCTGAATAACTGTGACGTCCCCAAATTTGGGCATCTTTCAACCCGACAGATGGTGCTACACGGTGCTATAGTTCACACATACATTCAATTAAAATACCTCAAAAGAGTGAATATGTCTCTAATATATTACAAAATAATATTTTTCTTCCCAAGTTCTTTGTAACCATTACATATTGGTCATCGTCATAGTATCAATAATTACAAAATTCATACTATGCTATTACAAAGACGACTATTTATCTACCTTAGCCTTTCCTTTATCCTTACTGGATCCTTCAGTCCGTTCAGTCTTAGCTGCATTCATATGGTTCAAGCAAGGGTGAGCATAACTAGCTCAACAAGTATAGCAATTTCATTTGAGCAATATGTTTGAATCATATGAACATATATCTTCTATAATCGAGTCAATGGTTATGAAGTACTTTAGATAATTCAAAATAACACTTCTCTTCTCTTTAAAACGTTTAACAATGCACAACATACGTTAAACATCGATTTTGGTCCAAGACCTTAAGTATTTCATTCTTTCTTTAAAAAGGAGAACCCGACACCAAGTTCGTAAGTCCGACATTTCTTACGAGCACGCCTAGGTGATCAGCCTATAGTACTCTATGTTGTGCAACACTACTTCTTTAAACGTATTTACATTTAAGTTTTGGCAAACTCACGTGCCTGTCGATTGACGACAAAACATTTGTTTATTCATACTCAGTCTTTCTTTGAAATCCATGCCAAAACAGTTAGCAAAAGATAGCAAAATTGATAATATTTTGATAGATTATAATGAAATCCACAAAACACTTTAAGTCTAGCCGAAGGAATTGGCTTCGACTTCGTTATACATCAATTCATGCGTCAGATACATGAATTATAAAGCTTTACCAAAAGGAACATAGACAAGGGTTTAGAACACTTGCCTTCAACGTCTTTTATAGTTAATTCACTTCTCTTTTGAGTCTTTATGGATTCTACAATACATAATTGCATAACATACCACATTAGTTCATAAACAATCATCAAGTATTGTCACTAAACTACCTCCCCCTTCTTCTTAGTCAAATCATTTATTCGATTAGTTAATGTTCGTTACGATTTATCGTATTACTCTATAGTTTTACATTCTCGTAACCTTTTGTTATCTTTTAATCGTTAAACTTAAGGTTATTAATCATTTTTAATGATGTTACTTTAAGTTAATTAAGGTAATAATTCACCTCTAATCAACTTCCACTTTCTTTAAATTCATTTCCATTCTTTATTGTCTCTTCTCTAGTGATGGTGTTGCGACGCTAGCTTCCTATGTATTTCTCGCACTGCGACACGAGTTAGCAGTGCTTGGGACTTGGTCTCGGTGCTGCAGCGCCAAATCCTTCACTATGTACCGCGCTGCGATGCGACTTAATAATGGGTGGGAGTCCGTCTTGGCGCTGTGACGCCAACTTCACAAGCTTGGGCGGCGCTGCGGCGCCGGCCCAGAGCCTTAGATAAATTTTAAGGATTTCAACTTAATCGTTATAAGTTAAAATTGGCTGGTTCAAAAGTCGTTATCTCACATATCATGTATACTACATTTTCATTATGAATTCGAATCCGTTAACATTGAATTCGCAGTTTAAGTTCTTTATTATGCGTTCGTTAAACGTTCGTGAACTTTCATAGCTCATTTCTTTGTTTAAGTCAGAATTCAACCATTCTTGAGTCTATAACTCTAAAATGTAAAGTTATACGATATGCCATCGAAAACTAATGTTTTCGAGTTAAACGACGACTTTTGACTTTCTTTCCGAGAATTTCACGATTTCGACGATTATCGTCTAATCTCGTAAATTTTGTCATAACTTCGTTACTTAAGATTTTTACTCCATTCAAAATGGATTCATTCCATCATTCTATCATCCTAACCAAGCATATATCATCCAATCCTATACACGATGGTTTTAAACTTTTCCATTAACAACATATGATAAATTTTCAAATGTTCTTTATTAGTTCATAACTCTATGATTATGATTCCACTTATAACATGGTTTATTAATGTTTAAGTCCGCTAATGGCCATCCTTGTTACTCCTTATGAAACATGCTCCACCAATATTCACTTCTCTATCAAACTACAATTGAAGAGATGAAGAATAATGGTCTAAGGATTCCTTACCTTTGTTGTTCTTAACATGATTCTTCTTCTTTTTCTTCTTGGATTATTAAGACACTTCTCACTTTTCTCTCAATGTATTTGCTCTAAGATGTTGGTGATTTGGACAAGGCAACAAATAACCACAAAGCTCTCATATTTATAGTCTTTACAAAGTGAGGGCATAATGGTCCAATACCCCACCTCTTTACTATTCCCACCTCCTCAACCAATCTTCCAACACAAGCCATCCCACCTCCTTATTTGGCCAGCTATGACTCATCATGGGGGGTCCACATGGGTTGCCTCGTGGGTTTTTCTCACCCGGTGACCCATCAGTTCGATCCACGGGTTCGGTTCTTGGTTCGGGCTTAGTTCTAATTAACTTTGGGCTTGTATTACTTATCTTTAGGCCTTAACAATAATTTAATTGGACTTGTCCAATTCATAGACAAATCCTACTAGTCCATTACCAATGACTTAAGCTTTTAACGTAAAATCCTCGTATTCTACTTGTATACTAGTTCGTATAATCATTCATCATATACGTTATGTCATCTTTTGTAAGACCCCAACTTATTCATAAATAAAATCAAATTTCCTCTAATTATTATTTTGAATAATAAGGTGTTAATTTGACATAATGTTTGGATTATGGGTGAAATGTGAAAATTTTGCAAAATAATCAAGTGGTTATAAAATATTCATTGTTGTCAGAGAATATTCGTTTGGTCGTGGAATATTCTTGCTGTCGGGAAATATTCGTACGATGGCGCTACTCAATAATTGTTACAGTAATTACTGTTTAATATTTGATTTTATTGATCCAATAATTGCTACGTTGATATTTTATATTATTATTGTTTCAATAATTGTCACTGCACAGTATCTCCATTATCAGATCAATAATTCATATTATTTGAATATTATTATTAGATAACATTATTGACAATGTCTAAGGAAGTTCTATCTAAGGAGAGGTTTGGTCACCTAATTGCGCGCCAGTAAGGAGAAATCCTTATCGAAAAGCCCCTTCTTTCTTGGGAACGACATGGTTATCATTATTGTGATTATGTAATATTATTTGTGAATAATTAATTATTGATTTATATGATAAGAAAATATTTATTTTATGTGGATATAAATGATAGATGTATTTATTATGATTATAAATGAAGGAATTAATGATGAGGTGTTTTATCAGTATTTTTGGCGGATTAGAGGTGCTGAAAATCATCCGTATTTGAATTTTGGACATTTTCTGTTTGGAATTTAGAAAAACTTTCTTCTACAAAGTTGTAGAGAATTAAATTTCCTATGGAAAGCATATGAGATTCGAATTTTTCTGATAAAAGAGCTATTTATTATAAATTATTAAAGTTTTAGAAATTAAATATTTTTATTAAAATTATGGGTGAGACCCACTTTTGTCTTTGGTTAAAACATGTGTTGGAAATTTTTTTTCAAAGGTGGAGGGCTGGTGGCTGGTCTTGGTAGGTGGCGTAGAAGGAGAAAAAAATATATATTATTTTATTAATTTAGTCTCCTTTGGCGTTCTAGCATTTTTTTATAAATAAAGTGCGTAGTTAGAATTGAAAATCACACTAGAAACAAGTTTTCTCTCTCTATATATTATCGAGCGTATTTTGTGAGTATTTAGATAGTTTGAGAGTTGCTATTCAGTGCAAGTTTCTTTCGACTTTACATCTGATATTTCGATCAAAAATATTATTATTTTGAGATAAGGAATGTTATTTTCTTCGTAAATGATATTATTTTCTTCAATATCATTATGCTGAAATATTGATATGAATTTTATTGTGGAATTTCTACCTTTTTATGTCGGGATTACTATTCACATATACGACACTATTCACGTATTCAGCACTATTCACGAATACAACACTATTCACAAAAAAATAAAATTTTCTCTTATTTGTCCAAGATGTCTATTATGGTTACTATCTTTGATTATATCCATATTTTGATCTTTATTCTTGAATTTTACTCCACTATGGTTTATTATGGAGCATTTTTGAACTTGGATAAAATGTAGTACGAATCCCTAATATTTATCCTTTTGTCTCACTGGATTCGTTTTCTATATGATATTTTTCATCATCCTCAGTCCTAAATGATGATATTACTATCTTTGGCCTGTAGTGCAAAGATGAATGATTAACTGATGAATATCTTTAGCCCGTAGTGCAAAGATGAACAAGTGTTGAGATGAACATGACCAACTGGTGATACAAATGAATATCTTTGACCTGTAGTGAAAAGATGATTATTTGATTCAAGATGTATATTGATTGATTTTACAGGGATAAAATATTGATGATGGACTTTTAAATCTTAGAAGACAGCAGAATTCATTCTCTACTTGACTTTTCTAATGGATTGTTGTTTCCGCTGTAGTTGTTGATCTAAAACTTGTTGTCTATTATATTCTATCATATTTTTCCCTGTTGAAGAATAATGATAATTTGTTGTATATTATCTTAGTCATAATATTCTTTACTGGGCTAGTTTAGCTCACCCTTTTTTTTTATTCTATTTTTCTTCTCAAGGGGTGAGAATATAGCAGGAACTACCCGGAGTATGGAGTGATGGTTCTAGAAGTTGTTTTTGCAGTCCTCACTATTTTTGTAAAATAGTGTATAAATAATTGTAATGAGGACTCTTTTTGAGTTTTAATACTGTCTACTAGACAATATTTGTATTTAAACTCACAGTATATGTGTTGTCTTATTTTGCACGACAATTGTATTAATGAAGTTGTATTTGTTTCTGTACCATGTATTTGACAACTCAGAATGGGTGATGTTTACCTATTTTGGGGGCGTCACAGTTGGTATCAGAGCTTAAGGATATGGTCTCTGATAGAGATCAGGGAATAGAACTAGGAGGGGAGAGACGAGTAAATCCTTCGCTAGTATGCCCTACCTAAGTTTATTTGTTGGTCGGTTATAATATAGGGATATTATGTGATATGTTAATTTGCTTAATTAACCCTTGTTTTATGGCAGTATTTAAGAATGACAGCGGAGAATATTAACAATGGAGTGAATGAGACCGTGGAGAAACTTTTAATCACCACCTAAGGGAACGTGCAACAAGAAGGCAATATTCCTCCTGTAAATAACACCACCAAACAAATGATGAATGATAGAATGTTTAGAAGCTTTTTGCAGTTCATGCAAAATTAGACGAGAGAGACTCGTGTACAAAATAAGGGTGGAACTGATAGCAACGCACAACTTGTCACAGCCAAGCAGTTCAAAGAGTTGGGACCACCAGAATTTGCGGGAAAGCCAGATCCGATCAAGGCGGAGACGTGGGTTAAACAAATTACCAAGATATTTGATGTCTTGGGATGCACGGAGGAACATAGGGTTCCATTCGCCACCTTTATGTTTCGTGGTGAGGCAGACTACTGGTGGGAGTCTGCGAAGCGTACCCAGCCAGCCGCACTCAACATGTCTTGGGAAACATTTTAGAAACTGTTTGACAAGTACTTTCCTGAAAGTATTCGTCATATGAAGGAGGTAGAGTTTATTAGACTAGAATAAAACAACATGACTGTGTCTCAGTACGAGGGAAAGTTCCAAGAGTTATCCGGGTTTGCACCTCATTTGGTAGAGAATGAGGAACGAATGATACGGATGTTTCTGAGAGGTCTATACCCCGAGATTCGGCAATATCTTATCTCTCATAAATTTTCTTTATATTCAGATTTTATAAATAGGGCTCAATTATCAGAGTAAGATAATGAGTATGTTCAACCAAGGGACCACAACCAGGGTCATACCGGTGGCAGCAGTCATCGGAGCAATGATAACCAGTGGGTAGAAAAACATTCGGACAAAAGCGGTAAACACTCTGGTGGTAATTATGGCCATGATAGTAGAAGAAGCAAGTTGGGAGGAGATTTCAAGAAGAGAAGGTACAACAATGATAACGTGAAGACGTCAGCACAAACATCAACTGTTTCTAAGGGAGGAGGAGGACCACCAGTCGTATGTTGCAAATGCGGAAAAGAGGGACATATCAGCCCAAATTGCCCACAACAGTTCAAGGTATGTTATAACTATGGAAAAGAAGGTCATATAGCTCGAGATTGTTCTGTAGCAAAACCAACTCCAGTCGGGATGGTGACTCCAAAAGCTGTTCCGGACAAGTCAAAATCAGCGGTTCCTAAAAGAGCGTTTGTCGTGACTGGCCAAAACACGAGGAACCCAAACGAGGAGATGACGGGTAAGCTAATCATAAACTCTTGCGAAGTTCATAATTTATTAGATACCAGTTCTACCCATTCTTTTATCTCTCCTGCTTGTGCTCAACGTTTGAACTTGACTCCGGAGAAATTGGACTTTGACTTATCTGTGGAGACTCTGTTAGGAGAAACTTTTATTACATCCACTATTTATAAATCTTGTTTGATCCAAGTTGGCACCATCACATTACCTGATGATCTTATCTCTTTAAAGATACTTGATTTTGATGTGATTTTAGGGATTGATTGGTTAACTATTTATCATACCAAAATTGATTATTTTCGTAAGGTTGTTAGTTTTCATATTCCTAACCAACCTGTTATACGAATTCAAGCTACCAAACCATTAAAGCCAATCACTATCATATCAAGCCATAAAGCTATTCGTTTATTAAAAAATAGATGTCAAGCTTTCTTAGCCCATGTCACAGAATTGAACAAAAACACGTCAGATTTGAATAATATTTCGATTGTTAGTGAATTTCCTGACGTATTTCCTGAAGAACTTCCCGGTCTACCCTCAGAACGTGAAGTTAAATTCTTTATTGACCTTGAACCTGGTACAAAGCCCATTTCTAAAACCCAATATCGAATGGCTCCTATGGAACTTCAGGAGTTAAAGGTCCAACTACAGGAGTTGTTAGACATCGGTTTCATTCATCCTTGTACATCTCCTTGGGGTGCTCCTGTTTTATTCGTAAAGAAGAAAGACGGGAGTTTGCGACTTTGTATTGACTATCGGGAATTGAACCATGTCACCATCAAGAATAGGTATCTGCTACCTCGCATTGATGACCTGTTTGACCAGTTGCAAGAAGCACAATTCTTTTCAAAGATTAATCTTCGTTCTGGATATCATCAGCTGAACATTAAAACTGAGGATATTCCGAAGACTGCCTTCAGAACTCGGTATGGGCATTATGAATTCTTAGTCATGTCTTTTAGATTGACTAATGATCCTGCTGCTTTTATGGATATGATGAACCGTGTGTTCAAAGAATATTAGGATCAGTTCGTTGTTGTCTTTATTGATGACATCCTCATCTATTTCAAAAGCCATGAAGATCATGAGCACCATTTGAAGCTAGTACTCCAAAGGCTTCGTAATAACAAGCTATATCCCAAGCTGAAGAAATGTAAGTTCTGGCTTGAGGAAGTAGCATTCTTTGGGCACGTGGTGTCAAAATATGGAGTATCTGTTGACCCGGCGAAGATTGAAGCCATACAAAGTTGGGAGCAACCAAAGTCGGTGACCGAAGTACGTAGCTTCCTGGGCTTAGCTGGTTACTATCGGAGATTCGTGCAAAGATTTTCTCGAATCGCTACTCCGTTAACTTAGCTGACTCGTAAAGATACAAAATTCGGCGGGAGTGAGGATTGTGAGAAGAGTTTTCAAGAACTGAAGAGGAGACTCATTTCGGTACCTATTTTAACAATACCATCTGGTTCAGATGTATTTGTTATCTACAGCGATGCTTTAGGCAAAGGGTTAGGATGTGCTCTCATGCAATATGGAAAATTCATAGCCTATGCCTCGCGATAACTCAAAGAATATGAGAGGAATTATCCTACTCATGATCTAAAATTGGCAGCAGTCGTTTTTACATTGAAGATCTGGAGACATTACCTGTATGGGGAGAAAGTGGAGATCTATACAGATCATAAAAGCCTCAAATATTTCTTCACCCAAAAGGAACTCAACATGTGGCAATTACGTTGGTTTGAGCTGTTGAAAGATTACGATCATACCATCCAATACCATCATGGAAAAGCGAACGTAGTAGCTAACACATTTAGTAGAAGACCATATGCAGGTATGAGTGCGATATTGTCAACACAAAGGCCCATTTTGTATGACTTGCAAAGGATGGAGATAGAGGTAAAGGCTCCAAGTACCCACGTGATGATATCAAACATACGAGTAGAACCGACTTTAATCGATAAAGTTAAAGCTGCTCAAACTACGGACCTGGAGCTGATGCGTATGAAGAAGAAACTGCAAGAATGTGCTATTCCAGAAGCAAGAATCGATGAAGAAGAAATACTTCGAGTCAACTCCAGACTTTGTGTTCCTAACGATTTTGACTTGAAGCATAGAATAATGATGGAGACACACAACACACCTTTTACAATCCATCTTGGGAGTACCAAAATGTATCATGATCTTCGACATACATTTTGGAGGAGCATTATGAAGAGAGAGATCGCAGAGTTTATCTCGAGGTGTTTAACTTGTTAACGTGTAAAGGCAGAGCATCAAGTGCCAAAGGGTCCATTGCAACCACTTGAGATTCTGAAATGGAAGTGGGAACACATTACTATAGATTTCGTTATCGATCTTCCCAAGGTTTCTCAAAGCATAGATGCGATTTGGGTTATTGTTGATAGATTAACCAAGTCTTCTCATTTCTTGCCTATACGGGAGACTTATTCCCTTGAACGTCTTGCTCGTATGTACGTGAATGAGATTGTGCGATTGCATGGCCTGCCAGCATCTATAGTTTCAGATCGTGACCCAAGATTCACTTCACAATTTTGGATTAGCTTGCAGAAAGCTATGGGCATGGATTTACGATTTAGTTCGGTATACCATCCTCAAACAGATGGGTAATCAGAAAGGACTATTTAAACTCTTGAAGATCTATTAAGACTCTGTGTCCTAGATTTCAAAGGGAGCTGGGATAAGTACTTACAATTGGTGGAATTCACCTACAACAACAGTTATCAAGCAAGTATAGGCATGGCTCCATTCGAGGCGTTGTATGGAAGAAAATGTCGTCCTCCAGTATGCTGGGACGAGGTGGGTGAAGCAACGTTATTGGGACCATAATTGGTACGTATGACTACAGAGAAGATCCAAATGATCCGACAACGTATACAACGGAACATGATCGACAAAAGAGTTATGCGGATCATCATCGAAAGGACGTCAAATTTAATATTAGGGATCATGTATTGTTACGTATTGCTCCATGGAAGGGAGTAATAAGATTTTAGAAGAGATGAAAGCTCAATCCAAGATTTGTTAGTCCATTTGAGAGTCTTGACCGAATAGGAAATGTGGTCTATAGACTCGCATTACCTCCAAGCATGTCCGTGTTCATAATATTTTTCACATATCTATGTTTTGTAAATATGTGAAAGACCCAAACCACATAATTGAGTTAGAACCAAACAAGATAGCCGAAGATTTAACGTACGAGGAGATACCTATTAAGATCTTGGATAGGAAAGAGCATGTCCTACGCAAAAAGGTTATACTACAAGTTAAGGTTTTGTGGAGGAACCATGCTATTAAAGAAATGACCTGGGAGTTGGAATCAGAAATGAAAATGAGGTATCCTCACCTTTTCAAAATACCAGGTACGTACGTCAATTTCGAGGACGAAAATTCATAAGGAGGGGAGGTTGTAAGACCCCAACTTATTCATAAATAAAATCAAATTTTCTCTAATTATTATTTTGAACAATAAGGTGTTAATTTGATATAATGCTTGGGTTATGGGTGAATATAAAAATTTTGCAAAATAAGTAAGTGGTTATAAAATATTCATTGTTGTCAGAGAATATTCGTTTGGTCGTGGAATATTCTTACTGTCGGGGAATATTCGTACGATGGCGTAGCCATTTGTGGGCCTCATAATGGAAAACGGTCGAATAAAGAAAACGATAAGCTTGAGTTTTTACAAATAACGACGTAGTTGTTACCATTAACACTATTAGAATACCCAGTGGTTAAAATTTAATAATACGCGTGGGTGCACAGTAGCACACGGTATTGCATAGTATTATTGAATTATTTATCCTTACGTAAGAAGGCACTACTGAATAATTGTTACAGTAATTACTGTTCAATATTTGATTTTATTGATTCAATAATTGCTACATTGATATTTTATATTATTGTTATTTCAATAATTGTCACTGCACAGTATCTCCATTATCAGATCAATAATTCATGTTATTTGAATAATATTATTAGATAACATTATTCGCAATGTCTAAGGAAGTTCTGTCTAAGGAGAGGTTTGGTCTCCTAATTGCGTGCTAGTAAGGAAAAATCCTTATCAGAAAGCCCCCTCTTTCTTGGAAACGACCTGGTTATCATTATTGTGATTCTGTAATATTATTTATAAATAATTAATTATTGATTTATATGATAAAGAAATATTTATTTTATGTAGATATAAATGATGAATGTATTTATTGTGGTTATAAATGAAGGAATTAATGCTGAGGTGTTTTATCAGTATTTTTAGCGTCTTAGAGGTGCTAAAAATCATCCGTATTTGAATTTCGGACATTTTCTGTTTGGAATTTGGAAAAACTTTCTTCTATAAAGTTGTAGAGAATTAAATTTCCTATAGAAAGCATATGAGATTCGAATTTTTCTGATAAAAGAGCTATTTATTATAAATTATTGAATTTTAGAAACTAAATATTTTTATTAAAATTATGGGTGGGACCCACTTTTATTTTTGGTTAAAACATGTGCTGGAAATTTTTTCAAAGGTGGAGGGCTGGTGGCTGGTCTTGGTAGGTGGCGTAGAAGGAGAAAAAATATATATTATTTTATTAATTTAGTCTCCTTTGGCGTTCTTACATTTTCCTATAAATAGAGTGCTTAATTAGAATTAAAAATCACGCTAGAAACAAGTTTTCTCTCTCTCTCTCTCTCAATACTATCAAGCGTATTTAGTGAGTATTTAGATACTTTGAGAATTGTTATTCAGTGCAAGTTTTCTTCGGCTTTACATTCGATATTTCAATCAGAAATACTGTTATTTTTAGGCAAGGAATGTTATTTTCCTCGTAAATGATATTATTTTCTTCAATATCATTATGCTGAAATATTGATATAAATTTTAATGTGGAATTTTTACCTTTTTTTGTGCTGAGGTTACTATTCACGTATACGACACTATTCACGTATTCGACACTATTCACAAATATGACACTATTTACAGAAAGAAAAATTTTTTTTTTTCTTTGTCCAAGATGTCTATTATGGTTACTATCTTTGATTGTATCCATATTTTGATCTTTATTCTTGAATTTTACTACACTATGGTTTATTATGGAGCTTTTTTGAACTTGGATAAACTATAGTACGAATCCCTAATATTTGTCCTTTTGTCTCACTGGATTCGTTTTCTATGTGATATTTTTCATCATCCTCAGTCCTAGATGATGATATTACTAAATATCTTTGACCTGTAGTGCAAAGATGAATGATTAACTGATGAATATCTTTGACCCGTAGTGCAAAGATGAACAAGTGTTGAGATGAACATGACCAACTGGTCATACAAATTAATATCTTTGGCCTGTAGTGCAAAGATGAATATTTGATTCAAGATGTATATTGATTGATGTTACAAGGATAAAATATTGATGATGGACTTTTAAATATTAGAAGATAGTAGAATTTATTATCTACTTGACTATTCTAATGGATTGTTGTTTTTGCTCCAGTTGTTGATCTAAAACTTGTTGTCTATTATATTCTATCAGATTTTTCCCTATTGAAGACTAATGATAATTTGTTATATATTATCTTTGTCATAATATTCTTTACTAGGCCAGTTGAGCTTACCCTTTTTCTTTTTGTTCCATTTTTCTTCTCAGGATGTGAGAATATAGCAGGAACTAGTCGGGGTATGGAGTGATGGTTCCAGAAAGTTATTTTAGCAGTCCTAACTATTTTTGTAAAATAGTGCATCAATAATTGTAACAAGGACTCTTTTTGAGTTTTAATACTATCTATTAGACAATATTTGTATTTAAACTCACAGCATATGTGTTGTCGTATTTTGCACAACAATTGTATTAATGAAGTTGTATTTATTTCTGTACCATGTATTTGACGACTCAGAATGGGTGATGTATACCTATTTTGGGGGAATCACATCTTTCGTATATACTTGTACACTACCTCGTATTCATTACCTCGTATAATAACTTTCTTATTATACGATCGCCATTCATTTAAATCTTTATTTTCCTTAACATTCTGGAACTTAGTACGCCGGCGAAAAACTGCATTTGTCATAACTGAATTATTATTACATAATCCATCCTTCCTTATCATTCTATCATTACGTATTTCTCGGAAGTTCAAAAATAATTCTCGAGCAAAAATGGATGAATAGTATTTTTCGGAGAATTTCTCAGAAAGCTTTTATTTTCATCTTGGAAATTTAAACACCTTAATTCTATCACGTAGCCAGAATACTATGACATTATTCCACTTTTAGGTTATTAAACAACCTTCATCTTGCTTACTCGTTATAAATAACATATAATATAATTTTATTCATTAATTATTCAAATAAAATTATTTTACAAATAATTCAATTTTCTCGATTGTTACATTCTCCCCCCCCCCATATAAGGATTTTGTCCCCAGAATCTCGCCATAAGTTAGTCAAGCAACTAAGGGTAATTCTTCTTCATATTTTCTTCAAGTGCCCACGTTGCTTCTTCGGCATCGTGGTTCCTCCATAACACCTTCACCGAAGGTATAACTTTATTCCTCAGACCTTGCTCTTTTTTATCAACGATTTGAATAGGCATTTCTTCATACGTCAAATCTTTCTTCACATGAATAGGCTCATACTCTATTACATGCTTATAAGCTGGCTTATAAGGACGTAACACCGATACATGAATCACATTGTGTATACATTCTAAGTCTGGACGTAATGCTACCATGTAAGCTACCTCTCCTATCCTTTTTAGTATCTCGAAAGGTCTTATAAACCTTGGACTTAACTTTCCCTTCTTCCCAAAGCATATCTTTCCTTTCCAGGGAGATATTTTTAGAAATACGTACGAGCCTACTTTAAACTCTCTTCTCATTCGATGTGAATCTGCATACTTTTTCTGTCTGTCTTGAGTTGCTACCAGTCGCATACGTATCAACTTAACTATATCCATTGTTTGCTGCACCAATTCAGGTCCTAGCATTCGGCGTTCTCCTACTTCATCCCAACACAATGGTGTTTTGCACTTCCTTCCGTATAAAGCTTCGTAAAGCGGCAAGCCTATGCTTGCATGATAACTATTGTTATACGCAAATTCTACTAGCGGTAGATGATGATCCCAACTACCTTTGAAATTCATAACGCAATATCTTAGCATATCTTCCAGTGTCTGAATTGTTCTTTCACTCTGCCTATCTGTTCGTGGATGATAAGTTGTACTTAACTTCAACTGCGTTCCCATCTGTTCTTGCAGACTTCTCCAAAAGTTTGATGTGAATCGTGGATCACGATCTGACACTATAGAAACTGGTACTCCATGTCTGGAAATAATTTCTTTAACAAAAAGTTTAGCTAACTGATCTAAATTAAACTTGACTCTTATTGGAAAAAAGTGAGCCGACTTTGTCAACCGATCCATTATTACCCAAATAACGCCATACCCTTTCTGAGTAGTTGGAAGTCCCACCATAAAGTCCATCGTGATAAGCTCCCACTTCAATTCCAGAATCTCCAATGACTGTAACAAGTCGTTTGGTCATTGATGTTTGGCCTTAACTTTTTGACAAGTTAAGCACCTACTCACATATCATGCTATCTCCCTCTTCATGTTCGGCAACCAAAAACTCTGTCGAAGGTCTTGATACATCTTAGTACTACCAGGATGAATCGATTACCTTGAACTATGAGCCTCTTGTAATACTTCCTCCTTTAATTTTGTTTCATTCGAAATCCAAATTCTTCCTTCAAATCTTAATAATCCTTCATTATCAAGACTATATTTTATCTCTTTTTCATCTGCTAACTACTTCTTCATCTGGTCACACTCATCATTTTTGAGTTGTACCTCTTTGACTCTTTTTACAATGGTAAGTCGAATCTCCATTGTAAACAATTTCTGACCTGACTCACTCGGTAACTTCACCTCTAACTCCATTTTAGCCATCTCTATTATTAACTCAGTTTGAGCCGTTAACATAGATAACTTTTCCCGACCCTTCCTACTTAAGGTGTCGGCCACTACATTGGCTTTTCCTGGGTGATACAGGATATCGCAGTCATAATCCTTTATCAACTCTAGCCATCTTCTTTGTCTCATATTTAAATTTTTTTGTGTGAAGATATATCTTAGACTTTTATGGTCCGTGTGTATCTCACATTTTTCTCCATATAGATAATGCCTCCATATCTTTAAGGCAAATTCTACTGTTGGCAGTTCTAAATCATGAGTAGGATAAACTTTCTCATAATCCTTTAACTACCGTGACACATACGTAATGACCTTGCCATGCTACATGAGCACGCAACCTAGTCCTCTATGCAAAGCATCGCTATAAACTACAAAATTCCCTGTATCATTGGGTAAAGATAATACAGGTGCTTCAATCAATCTTTTCTTCTGTTCTTGAAAATTGTCTTCACACTTCTCAGTTCACACGTACTTCACTGTCTTCCTTGTCAATTTTGTCAACGAAGTAGCTATCTTAGAAAAATATTGGATAAATCTTCGATAGTATGCCGCTAACCCTAGGAAACTTTGTACCTTAATTGGCGTTTTCGGTTGTTTCCAATTAATCACTACTTCCACCTTCGCCGGGTCCACTGAAATTCTATCTTTGTCAATAGCGTGACCTAAAAACTATACCATTTCTAGCCAAAATTCACACTTCGTGAATTTCACATATAACATCTCCTTCCTTAGTGTCTCCAACACTAATCTTAGGTGTTCAGCGTGATCTTCAGGCGTCTTAGAATATACTAGAATATCATCGATAAACACTACAACGAACTTGTCCAAATATTGTTTGAACACTCTGTTCATCATATCCCTAAATGCAACTGGTACATTTGTCAACCCAAATGACATTACCAAAAACTCGTACTGGCCGTAACGAGTCCTGGATGCCGTCTTAGGTACATCCTCTATAAGACCCTAATTTTTTATAAATGAAATTAAATTTCCTCTAATTATTATTTTGAATAATAAGGTGTTAATTTGATTAATGTGGTTAGTTATAGGTAAAATGCGCAAATATTTTAACTAAGTAAGTGGTTATAAAATATTCATTATTGTCGGAGAATATTCATTTAGTCGTTGAATATTCTTGCTGTCGGAAAATATTCGTATGATGGCGCAGCTATTTGTGGGCCCCATAACGGAAAACTGTCGAATGAAGAAAATGACAAGTTTGAGTTTTTTTATAAATAACGTCGTAGTTGTTACCGTTAGCACTGTTGGAATACCCCGTGGTTAAAGTACAGTAATACGCGTGGTTGCACAGTAGCACACGATATTGCACAGTATTTTTGGATTATTAATTATTACGCAAGAAGGCACTACTCAATAATTGTTACAGTAATTACTGTTCAATATTTTATTTTATTGATTTAATAATTGTTACGTTGATATTTTATATTATTGTTGTTTCAATAATTGTCACTGCATAGTATTTTTCATTATCATATCAATAATTCATATTATTTGAATAATATTATTAGATAGCATTATTGGCAATGTCTAAGGAAGTTCTGTCTAGGAAAGGGGTTTGGTCACCTAATTGCGCGCCTGTAAGGAGAAATCATTATCGAAAAGCTCCCTCTTTCCTCGGAACGACCTGGTTGTCATTATTGTGATTCTGTAATATTATTTGTGAATAATTAATTATTGATTTATATGATAAAAAATATTTATTTTATGTGGATAAAGATGAAGGAATTAATGTTGAGGTGTTTTATCAGTATTTTGTCAGAATTAAGGTATTAAAAATCATCTGTATGTGGATTTCAGTCATTTTTGTTTGGAATTTAGAAAAACTTTATTCTACAAAGTTGTAGAGAATTAAATTTCCTATGGAATGGACATATAATTCGTATTTTTCTAATAAAAGGGCTATTTATTATGAATTATTGAAGTTTTAGAAATAAATATTTTTATTAAAACCATGAGTGGGCCCCACTTGTGGTGTGTTGAGTTTGGTCAAGTGGTGTGCGTGAAATTTTTTATTAAAATATTATTCTATTAAATTTTGGTATGCTTTGGTGTTCTAGTATTTTCCTATTAGGTTAGATTTGAAAATCACACCAGAATCAGAAATTTTCTCTCTATAATATCGAGCGTATTTTTGTGAGTATTTAGATACTTTCAGAGTCACAATTCAGTGCAAGTTTTCTTCAATATTATATCTGATATTTCAGTCAGAAGTACTGTTCTTTTGAGGTAAGGGATGTTATTTTCTTCGTAAATGATGTTATTTCGTTCAATATCATTATGTCGAAATATTGATATGAATTTTATTATGAAATTTTTACCTTTGCATGTTGAGAATACTATTCACGTATACGACACTATTCACAAATACGGTATTATTCACGAGTACTAATCACGAAGTATGATTTTTCTTATAAAATTGTTACCTTTTTGCATCGGGGTTACTATTCACGTATACGACACTTTTCACGTATACGGCACTATTCACGAATACGACACTATTCACAAAAAAATTAATTTTCTGTTCTTTGTCCAAGTTGTCTATTATGGTTACTATCTTTGATTGTATCCATGTCTTGATCTTCATTCTTGAATTTTGCTCCACAATTGATTATTATGGAGTATTTTTGAACTTGGATATACCAAAGTACGAATTCCTAATCTTTGCCCTTTTATCTCATTAGATTTATTTTTTTTAAGATATTTTTCATCATCCTCAGTCTTAAATGGTGATACTTGATGAATATCTTTGGCCTGTAGTGCAAAGATGAATGATTAGCTGATGAATATCTTTGGCCCCTAGTGTAAAGATGGACAGGTGTTGTGATGAACATGACCAACTGGTGATACAAATGAATATATTTGGTTCAAGATGTATATTTATTGATGTTACATGGATAAAATATTTATGATGGACTTTTAAATCATAGAAGATAGTAGACTTCATTCTCTACTTAACTCTTCTAATGAATTGTTATTTTCGCTGCGAATATTGATCTAAAACTTGTTGTCCACTACATTTTATCTGGTGTATTGAAGGCTAACGATTCTACATTATCTTAGTCATAATATTCTTTATTGGGCTAGTTGATCTCACCCTTTTCCTTTTTGTTCCATTTTCCTTCTCAAGAGGCGAGAATATAGCGGAAACTAGTCGGGGTGTGGAGTGATGGGTCCAGACAGTTGTTTTAGTAGTCCTCACTATTTTGTAAAATAGTGTATTAATAATTGTAATGAGGACTTATTTGAGTTTGGATTTTATCTAGAAGATAATATTTGTATTTAAACTCACAGCATATGTGTTGTCGTATTTTGTATAATAATTGTAATAATAAAGTTCGTAGTTGTTTCTGTACCATGTATTTGGTGACTCAGAATGGGTTGTGTGGACCTATTTTGGGGGTGTCACAGTTGGTGTCAGAGCTTAGGGATATGGTCTCTGGCGAAGATCGAGGAATAGAATTATGATGGGAGAGATGAGTAAATTCTTCGCTAGTGTGTCCTACCTAAGCTTATTTGGTATTTAATTATTCGGTCAGAATATAGGGATAATATGTGAAATGTCAATTTCTTTAATTAACCCTTATTTTATGGTAGTATTTGAGAATGACAGCTGAAAATTGTTAACAATAGAGTGAATGAGATCGTGGAGACACCTTTAATCAGCAACCAAGAGAATGTGCAACAGGACGACAATGTTCCTCCTATAAATAACACCACCAATGAAACGATGAATGATGTGATGTTTAGAAGCTTTTTGCAGTTCATGCAAAATCAGACGAGGGAGACTCGTGTACAAAATATAGTTGGAAACAATGGTAACGCGCGGCTTGTCACCGCCAACCGGTTTAAAGAATTGGGACCACCATAATTTTCGGGAAAGACGGATCCGATCAAGACAGAAACGTGGGTTAAGCAAATTACCAAGATATTTGATGTCTTGGGATGCACAGAGGAACAGAAGGTTCCATTCACCACCTTTATGTTCCGTGGTGAGGTAGATTACTGGTGGGAATCTGTGAAGCGTACCCAGCCTGTCGCACTCAACATATCTTGGTAAACGTTTCAGAAACTGTTCAATGACAGGTACTTTCCTGAAAGTATTCGTCATATGAAGAGTTATCCAGGTTTGTACCTCATTTGGTAGAGAATGTGGAACGTATGACGCGGATGTTTCTGAGAGATCTGAAACTCGAAATTCGGCAGTATCTTATTTGTCACAAATTTTCTCTATATTCAGATGTTGTGAATAGGGCTCAATTATTAGAGGGAGATAATGAGTATGTTCAACCGAGGGACCATAACCAGGGTCATACCGGTGGCAGCAGTCATCGGAGCAATGATAACCAGCAGAGAGAAAAATATCTGGACAAAAGCGGTAACCACTTTAGTGGTAATCGTGGCCATGATAGTAGAAGAAGCGAGTCGGGGGGAGATTTCAAAAAGAGGAGGTACAACAATGACAACGTGAAGACGTCACTACCAGCATCAATTGTTCCTAGGGGAGGAGAACGAATACCGGTCGTATGTTATAAATGCGGAAAAGAGGGACACGTCAGCCCAAACTACCCACAACAATCCAAGGTATGTTATAACTGTGGAAAGGAAGGTCATATAGCTCGAGATTGTCCTGTAGCGAAACCAAGTCCAGCGGGAATGGTGACTCCAAAGGCTGTCCCGAACAAGTCAAAGTCAGTGGTTCCTGGAAGAGCGTTTGTCGTGACTGCCCAAAATTTGAGAAACCCAAGCGAGGTGATCACGGCTAAGCTAAACATAAACTTTTGCAAAATTTATACCTTATTAGATACCGGTTCTATCCATTCTTTTATTTCTCCTACTTGTGCTCAACGTTTAAACTTGACCCCTGAGAAATTAGAATTTGACTTATCTGTTGAAACTCTGTTAGGAGAAACTTTCATTACATCCACGGTTTATAAATCTTGCCTGATTCAAGTTGGTACCATCACATTACCTGTCGATCTTATTTATTTGAAAATACTTGCATTTGATGTGATTTTAGGGATTGATTGGTTAACCACTCATCATGCCAAAATTGATTGTTTTCGTAAGGTTGTTAGTTTTCATATTCCTAACTAACCTGTTATGCGAATTCAAGCAACCAAACCACTAAAGTCAATCACTGTTATATCAAGCCATAAAGCCATTCGTTTATTGAAAAACGGATGTCAAGCTTTCTTAGCCCATGTCATGAATTTAAACAAAAATATGTCATATTTGAATGGTATTTTTGTTGTTAGTGAATTTCCTAATGTATGACCTGAGGAACTTCATGGCCTATCCCAGAGCATGAAGTCGAATTTTGTATTGACCTTGAAGTTGGTACAAAACCTATTTCTAAAACCCCATATCGAATTGCTCCTATTGAACTTTAGGAGTTAAAAACCCACCTACAGGAGTTGGTACCCGAGCCTCTCGTTGGTAACTTCCTTTGTGGAATACACCAAAGCCAGACTCTCTGTAAGGGACTCCATATTCGTGCGGTGGTAAACTGATAAGTGTCATTGTGACTTGCTATCCAAGATTGGGATATGAGTCATATTTGAGAGCAACCTAAGTCAGTAATTAAAATACGTAGCTTTCTAGGCTTAGCTGGTTATTATCGGAGATTCGTGGAAGGATTTTTTCGAATCGCTACTCCGTTAACTTATTGGGTAAAATCTAGTTACACACAACACACAAATATACGTGGTCAACAAGTAATAAAGTGAAAGTAGAGTATCGGTCCCATGAGGAATTTTTTAATAAAAATCACCAAGTACTAACCCGTAACCAACTCAATATTATTTAAACGAATGAATTTCAAATTATATAAATTAAATTATTTAATTACACTAATTCTAATAACCACTAATTAAAAATTAGATTACAGAGATTTAAGATCACAACTTCACTAATTGCTTCATTTAAGTTAACACACTTCTCATCAATTATTTTCTATCCTAAATTATTAATCAAGAACACTAAAGCAGATAAAACCACCTATCGATGCATAATACCCATACTTACTTAAATCCATAGATGATAGAATTAAGCATGACACCCTAATTAACTAATCCATTTTATCTCTATGTAAATTACAATTAAAAAAGATTTAAAGCACAAGTTCTCTATAAGATTACATATGGCATAAAGGCATATCTCTATCCTAAACACGAATCATGAATTTCACCTATGCAGAAATCATAAACACATGCTATCATGATCAGATCTAAACCTATACTTCATCTCTCTAGTTCATATAGATTATCACGGTAATTGTTAGTTAGGCAATTAAGCAATTAAGTCCAAATCACAATAGACAATCCTCACAATAGAACATAATAATTGATAGCGAAGCATATTAAAATAAACTACACAATAAGATCCATTGTAATCTCAAACAAAGAATTAGTTCATGATTATTGAAATAAAATTAGGAATCCACAATTGAATACACATTAAAAGACAAAGATAGAAGAATATATGAAGATAGAATCTATTGTCTATAGATTTGATGCTCTCTCCTTGCTCCTACTTTGAATCTTCAATGGTCTCCAAGTTGCTTCAATATCCAAATCTCATAAGAACTAGAGTTTTGGTCTTAATCCAATCTAATGGAATCCTCCTTATAATCTAATCTATCCCCTTTCTTTTATGCCTCTTATCATGTATTTATAGGTTACAAGTCTAATTTTTAGCTTAGGAACAAACCCAGTCCAATTTGGGGTCAAAAAGGTATCAAAATTCGACCCAAAACGCATCAAAAACATGTTCTGGCTCGTACCCCCGCCCCGGCGGGGGTTTTGTATAGTAAAAGCCAGCCCCGGCTGGCATACTTTTTCTACTATAGTGCCCTCTGGTAAAACGGCCATAACTTTTGATTCGAGAAGCGTTATGGGGCCTGTCACCTATCAAATCGAAGGTATCGACGAGCTCTACAACTTTTATTCTTTGAGACTTAACAGATTCGAATTGGATCAAGGTGAAAATCGGGCTTGAAGTAGATGTTATGTAAATGGCAAGCATAACAACTCTTAGCTTTGATCTTTATTAATAAAAGGCCATAACTCTCGCATTCGAACTCTGATTGGGACGATTCAAGATGTTCCGAAAAGCTAAGAAGTAGATATATAATAAAATTAAAGTTCCAAGCCAAGAACATGCATCCAAATTGGTGTTAAAAGTCCCTCAATCTTCCCTTCTTGCATTTGCTTGCGTATTTTAGTCCAAAAAATTTCCGAATTGCTTTCCCTTGCTTCTTCATGCCAATAGTCGCCTTTTTCTTTCTTTTTCATACCAATAGTCGCCCACACAGCTCCCAAGCATATAATCTACAAAATGAACACAAAATGCATAAAAAGTAACTAAGAAACATCAGTTTGAGCAACTAATTCAAGTAATAGATACCGGATAAGTAGGTATAAAATCTATTTATCAAATACCCCCAAACTTAAATCTTTGTTTGTCGTCAAGCAAAAACACAAAACAACAATGCTATGCAATGCAACAAATCTACATGCCTACGAATCCAGCAGTAATGACAGAAACAAGTCTATTCAACCGACCTTAGAGAAATCAAGTAAACATGATAATACATCATATCAAAACAAATAACTAATTTCCCAATCAATCATCAAATCTTAGACTGTTATCACTAATATAGTGCGTCTGTTCTCAACAATAATGCTAACTGATGTAAAATCAAATTTAACACATAATAAATCTCTTCAAATGCATCATACAATGTAAACTCAAGAAATCCATAAATGAGCTAGATCCGACTAAAATCAAATAATTTACCAATATCGAGGGTCAACATGGGATACTTATGCTTTATTTTTCATCTACGGGGGCTTTTTGTTCTTATTTTCCATTTTATTCATTTTTCTCTTCTTTTTTTTTTATATACACATAGCTATGCAATGTCTTATTCCCTTAGGTTTTTCAATGCTTCCTTAACGAGCTTTCGACCAACGACTCCCAGACCATTAAGACCTTAGGGCGCTAGGTGTAAAGACAATCCCCTCGAGCTTACTTACTCAAGTAACAAAGGCCACAAAACTAGACAAGCACGCCACGGTGTTTATTCATACTTTATTATTTTTTTTATATATAGCTTATATACCCCAAATATCCCCCCAAAACTTAGGTTCTTATCTAACTTTAGTCATCACTATTTATTCTTGTCATTCTTTCATTCAAACTAGCATTATCCTTTAGAGTCCCATTATATATCAATTTAAACTCAATCAATCAACAAGTTATTTTTACTGTGTTATCCTTATTATACCAGTTTCAAACAGAAAAAGACTCAATTCATAATAAGAAATCACATCAAAGCTCTAATAGTCAGTACTATACTTGTCTACCCAATTCCAATCTCATCATTGACCAAAACAAATTGTAAATATCAAACAGCTGGACTCATGCAATGCAAACACTAAATGTAACTATACGAACTACAATGTAAATAACTAACTATATGCAATACGACACTAAAATGCCCCCAAACTTAAATTAGACATTGTACTCAATGGCTGAAATAGAAAAAAGTAAAGCAGAGGACTTCCCTGAAAATATAGCAATCCTCCTCCTTGTCCGCTAAGTTTGGAGAATAGGTTATGCACATGAAACAAATTGGGCACCACAATTAAATTGGACTTGAATAACCTTTTCATAATCTTTTACCTGTCCATTGAACCTCCAATACCTGCAATGAAGAGAGACAACATGGATTAGAATAGCACTTTGGATTGGTAAGAGAACTTAATAATCAAATTAATTCTTACCTACTAAATAAACTAGTAAAGC